>JALIZF010001639.1:0-516823 GCA_029948255.1 Telmatactis stephensoni
TGTCCTTTTCTCTCTTATTCATCTCATAAACTGAAACTTTTGCACTTTTACTAATATCGAGGGGCTCTTTCTTTTTTGGAGTTCATTTTGATGGTGCTGCTTGATTTAGGGTAGACAAGGTCACGTGACCTGTTAGTGCATATGGCCTATGACTCCGTGATTCATGAAATTACGAATGAAAGGCTCGTGATCCGTGATCGGTATCCCTCTTCACCACCCTCGACTTAAAGTTAAAAGTTTCATTGCATGCCATCTCTATATAAATTACATTAGTCCTGAATCCGCTAGATGGACCAAACAGAAAGTTTCCCAAGCTAAAAGCAACAAAGGTTTTGTGGTCAACGATGTGACCTTGCAGACGATGTGGATGACAACCAATGATCAAGCGCACTCCCAACTTTCTCAAGTGAAGAAAATGCTCAGCTTGTGCCTCACTGGGCGTCTTTTCACCTTCGTTACCCCAGTGCATAAAAACAGCTATAACGTCGACTTTTTTCTATAAGAGAGAATAGCATAAGGTTGTTTTTTAGACCACTGAAATTAATAAGGGATCAAGGGTGGCCGAGTGAATGTGGTTAGACCACTCGCCTCTCAATTCTTTTGTCCCTGGTTTGATTCCCGGACGGGACATTTCATGCAAGTACAAGAGGTTGTTGTTCTCTTCCACGATTCGATGTTTTTTTCTCCGGGTCCTTCGGTTTTCCTTCAGCCATCAAAAACAAACTGGTGGGTTGAGAGTTGCATGGTTGTTTACAATAATTAGTGAATTAAAGAGTGTGTGTATTATGATATCAAGTGCATTTGATCATATTTCATGGATATTTGCGCAATAAAAGTGCTACATATCATTGATATATTTATAGGCACAATTTTTCTTGCGCCAATTTAATTTAACCAGGTTTAGGTTTTCAGTTCTCATTTGTCTATTACGCTTACCAGCCATCTTGGGTAGACCAAATTCAAACTACCTGGCTAAGATATCTTTACTAAACGGGGTTTACCATGTTTAGTGCACACCGGTGTGAACACTGACTCTTTCTTAACATTCTTAAGTTAAACTTCAATTTGTTATTGTGAACGGAGTATAAACAGTCTCCATTAGAACCAACAATTTACCTTCAATTCCTTTACATCCCTTGTGGCTGCTTGGTCGCTGTAGATTGCCGGACCTGCTGTTAAATTGCCCCGACGTCGAAGACAAACCAAGAAGAGTTTCTTTTCATCAAAAAAGTCCTTGAAAAAAACATCACAATAGCCAAGAAAACCTATCTTTATGCCTTTAACGGTGACAATCAAAGGATCCTAGTATGTAAAGCAAAAGATATATTGTCTATACCAGCAGAAAATAACCAGGAAATGTATCAGGCTCCACTCGCATTCCTGTTAGGACTCCTTCGTCAGCCAAATACTGGAACATGCATACATACATACACGCATACATAAACTGTATTTCAGTGTCAGGGTATTTAGTTATAAAACTAACTGGGGACACTATAAACATAATAAAAAGGAAAAAGGATTCAAAAGAAGAAAAGGAAAAGAAAGAAGAAGTGAAGAAGAAAAAAAGTTTCAAAAGAAAAAAAGATACAAAAGAAAAATATATATTATACCGCTTCGCGTCTCGGTAAATCTTCAAGCGCTATTCACTGCCAGTTCAGTTCAGAGAATAATTGTTAAGGTAATGCGGTCGCGCATTCGTGCGCATAACGTTTGCGCAGGTTTTGCACTCGCGCGCTGATATCGAATTTGATCGGCTTCCTGTGTTCTAAAATATTTCAATATGGTGGACACCACGTAAGCACCGCGATCTATCCTCATTTTTTACTTTTTCGGTGTATTTTTATCAAAACTTTTGACATATCAAAAAAGTAAGAGAAAAATCGTCAAATGAACGTCCGATTCGCGCGTAAGTACAAATGATTTTTCATCTTTCAAATACGAATATTTAGCTCAGTTACCCTATACATAAGTGAAGGCATATTACTTTTCATGATAACATTGTTCACTTGAGCCTGTCTGAAAGCCTTTAGTTTGCATATTTGCGAATACTTACAGGTGCTAGAGGTTCAAACTCTAATCCTTAGGATTGTTTTCGATTCGTTAGAAATGGCGAAATTTCACCTCTTTCGAGCTATCCATAGCACACCAAAACTGAGAACACCGTTACCCCCCGTTTCTTTATTGATTTCATGTTTCCATTACAAAAACTATCTATATGATGATTTATAGAAAAATTCGTCGATAAAAACTCAATATAATGATATTTTTAGACTGGCTTATTCCTGTCTTCTTGGGTTTGAGAGCTCAATGCGCGCGTATCGCTCGCGGTAGCCATGGAAAAGCCTTTCTAAAAATAGTTCCCAAATGAACGGGCGTTACGTCTAGTGTCTGAAGTGTATTTCAGTCTCGTAGTTCAGGTTATATACTCTCCTTTCTCTATACAGAAGACAAGTATCAAACGCTGCTGCATTTAGAATTAGAATATATGAACTTACCTGTGGTCGATTCTCATCTACTGTACCATACGTATAACCAATGGCTTTAATTCCTACTTGCTTTAGAACTTGAAGATCATAATCAACAGATCTCGTACCAAAGTCATTCAAATGATTGTTGGCCAAAGTCACTATATCAAATCCAGCAAATCTATACAAGTTTAGAAGACTCAAATCAGATCTAGTCTGGACCGGGAGGTGCTTCAGTCCGATATGCTAATTGGAGATTGAAAGGGTATATAAAACATATAGGAAACATGCTCCATTCGCTCTCCTCACTTCCACTCGCAGGATGGATGGATAGAAACCAACTCTATCGAGTAAGACAGGTTTGAAGTCAAACAAGTGGCGTTAAAATTGATGTTAAAGTAAATTATGCAATCCAGTAAACCTATTCAAAAACATATTGACTGTCGAAGATCTTAAATATTACATCCGAGGCCCGATACCGTAGCTGCAAACTTTAAAATTAATATACAAAGCCAAGCGACGTTGTTTGCTGTGATAATCAAATCTTTGAGTTATAGTTGCGGGTTGTTTTTCCGTATTTTAGTCAGGAAACACCCCGGGGGGAGGGGGGGCATTACCACCCCAACTTGGTAAGGGTGTGCCGCCAGGACCTCAAAACCCTGACCCTATCCCAGACCTAAAATTCGATTTTTCATACCCTACCCCAGACTAACCTAAGAATTGTACACCCTATACCAGACTAAACCTACATTTTGTTGACATGCAAAAAATGGTCATTCAATAGATTAAAATCAATATTTACTAACTTTTAAATGGAATTTACATTGTTTCTGTGTCGACAGAAAGCGTAGCTTATATTTTCGTTGCAGGTTGTCCGTTTCAAATTATATATTGACCAACGTCAACTTAACGTTTTTTGAAATAGGTGTATATAGTGAACCATTTCATAATGTTATGGTTTTAAAAGTTTCCATTTTATACGTACCTTAAAGCTTCAGCACTGTCAGTATCGGCTCTTAATCTAGGCTTTAATCGAACTTGTTCGTCTTTGTCCATATCCTTTGTAGCAAAAGGAGCTTCTAGATTCCCAATGGCGAGGTCTGATTCTTTCAGGAATTCGGATACAAGTTCAAACGTTTTGTTGTATGAGCATTTCTCGTGAATATGTTGATATGAACAGGTCCTCCTAAGTTGATGTCTCCAACAAAATCAAGGGTAACTGAGTTATCTATTAAAGAAGGCAAGGTTATAGCGATTATCTCAAGATTTCCAATGTAAAACCATCTTAGATTTTTAGAGTTAGTAGTTGACTCTAAACCCATTTTTAGTATATTCACTAATTAGTCAATAACAATAATTTTTTTTCACGGGTTCAATAAAATCACTATAAAACAAAACCGACAAAACTGCAATGGCGTATACCTTGTCGAAGAACAGCTAAGAACGCGATTCTTCGATAACGCTCGAATAAGGCGTTAAAGAATAAAAGAGTCGTTTATACGGAGAAGTATCTCTTAGAGCAGATTTCGTATGAGTGTGACACAGACCGTGTCGTACCGTGGCTGTGTCAGTGACGTGTTGTCTATAAAAAATTCGAAATTCCTGCTGTGACCGTCTGTCGCCGTTTTCACAGTCATACGAAATCTACTCTATGTAAGACGCGTCGTCTTTGGTCTCGTATAAACGGCCCTATTAAACTTAGTTCAGTTCGATTTGCTAGAAAGTCGCTCGTCTTGAATAAGACAATTAGTAACGGCAGCTATGAATAGGAGATTATTTACCAAACACACAAGTTTACCTTTGGTTGCCACGAAATGATATGAGAAAATCATCACGATAATTAGTATATATAAAGCAATCTTATTTCTCGTCATCTTTACAGCTTCCAACGGCAAATTAAATAGCACACTAAGGACTGCAATTGTTAATCTCAAGGGTTTAACAGGTATTGAACACATTTCGATGTTTATATAGTTGAATGTCAAAATGCTACCTGTAACCTCGAACATTTTCCAGAATTATGCATGTATTTTGATTAAAAATTTACCCATCTCTTGAATCTTTTTTCTCTCAAACTTTAAACTTTAAACATAGCAAAAAACACCAATCTCCATATGAATGTAATCATATCAAGAAATTGGTGTCGTTTTCGGGCTTCCTGTGGTAAAATAAACTTGGGAACCCTGTTTTTTACTTTCCAGTCCTGTACTTGTTAGTATAGTACCTTCAATTCTCTCCATAGCGAGTCTGAATACATTACCAGCACCAAACCAGCATTCATTGGCTTGAACGTCTGCTGCTTAATTTTAATTGAACTTCGACAACGTTATTTTGAAATAAGTATATATTCCTATTTGCATAAACATTGACACTTCAAAACAAAGAACTGCTGAGACTGACATGAACACTGGGAAATTTGTTTAATTAGTTTCTAAAACACGATTATACACGATTATTACACGATTATATTTAAGCAATCAAAAAACTGTTTTCCGTGTTTGATAGCCTGGTCAAAACACTTCTGATGTTGACAGAACACGAGAGAGTGCAGTACTCGTAGTGGAAGCACGAGCCGTAGGCAAGTGCTTTCACAGTTCTCAAATGTTCTCCCAACATCACAAGTGTTTTGATCAGAATATTAAACACAGAAAAAAACATTTTATTACTTCTTTATAAAATAACAAGCAAAACAAATTTGAGAAAATTTTGAAAAGGTGATTTGAGCGTGTTTGATATTCTCATCAAGAATTTTAGCCAATTTTCGGGCCGGTTTTTTAAGCAATAAAAAAACTTTTTCCGTGTTTGATAGCCTGATCATGCACGCGCAATGTTGGAAGAACACGAGAGAGCGTACTAGTGGAAGCACGTGCCGTAGGCAAGTTCTTTCACAGCTCTCGAGTGTTCTCCCGACATCACAAGTGCTTTGATCAGGCTATCAAACACGGAAAACAGTTCTTTACTTCCTTTATAAAATAAAAGCGTCCAAATTTACGACTCTCATCAAACATGGCTTTTTGGCCAATCAGAGCGCGCGTTTTAAAATAGTTATTTATAATATTTAAGTGAATTCACAGATACAACATATCAAAATCTATATACTGTCTACTACTGTACACAGGAGCCATTTCGGCTTCTTCGTTCAATAATGGCTTGAAATGGTCAATGTTTGTGTAAATAAGCATATAAAAACGTGTAAAAAGGACAATATCTGCAAATGAGCTGTCCATTTTTGAGTCTGCGCGTATGTTGCTTGCGCTTATACTTGAGTTTCCAAGCTAAGCTCGTCAACATGGCTGTAATGGAGATTCAAGGTTCAATCCGGAATCGCTCAGTTTTTCAGTTATGATTTAATTTTTTAATGATTAATTTCTTTATACTTAATCATCACGTTTATTAATAAATTTCGATTTTTCAAGCTGTATTTCTGTAAACTGCATTTCTGTAAATTTTAGTGAATATCTTCAGGAAACATGACACTTCTTATCCGCTGTTTACTGTTCAAATGCCAACAGGGTCACCTATATACCCCTTTGCAAAATGAATTCACGCAAAAATATTTTATCTTTTCACGCATCACGGATTACTAAAAAATTTCTTTCGCGCTCACAAAAATATCCTAAGTTGCTTTCACGTGGACGAGCAAAAGATTTTATATCTTAAAGTGACGGACAAGCGAATACCCTTTAATAAAAGTGCGCGCGCTCGAATGCGCGTGGAGATGCGTAGTAGCAAGGGTCCCGAACTACCTTAAAATTGAAACACTAGAACATTTTTAAATTCAACGCTAAAGTTGGCCTACGCCGTACATTGGTTAAATAATGACTTGCTATTCAAGACATACACAATGATTTTAATGAAGAAAGCAATATACTTAAACTATATAAGTGTAACAAGGGAAACACTTTCAGTTGGGACGAACTTTTAAAATAGCGTTTGATGTCCTTTTCTAGCCAGTATATATTTCATCCTCATAAATTGCTTTGACTGGTTCATATAGGTATGTTTTATCAAGTCGTTATCAAATTGTTGTTCAGTAAGCAGTGTTTATCTTCATCACTGCATACGTCAATCCAACGTGGAGGCCTAGATAGTGGTCGAACATGGAGACATCGATTTGAACTACTGGATTCTGAATCAAATGTTATTTTCAGTGGAAGGTATTTGGCAGAGACAAAACCATTTCTGTTGAACAAAAAATAGAATAATATAAAGTTAGGCAAGTATATAATGTTAGCCAAGTATCAGTATAACAGAAATATAACAACAAAAACATCACATTCCCTGAACGTCCAAAGTCCTGTAACACCGTTCAGAGGGTGTATAATTGCATGAGTCCGCCATGGTCCGAAAAACCCCTCTTCCTTCGCTTCAGTTTTACTTGACCATGAGATAATGACTCTCGTTAGACGATGTTAATGCCTTAATTCAATAATTTCCAACTCAAATGTATATACTTACTCTCTCTCTCTCTCTCTCTCTCTCTCTCCTCTCTCTCTCTCTCTCTCTCTCTCTCTCTGTAGTAATTTAGTCCACCACGGTCCGAATAACCCCTCTCCCTTCCCTTGAGTTTTGACCACGAGATAATGACTCTTTCTAGAATGCGTAATAGTTTCTAACCCAAATGTATATACTTACTTGTTGATTTGTACACGAAGAATACGTGAGCGTAATTCCGGGTTTCCAGATGTTGTGACATAGCTGATGAACTTTGAGAAGACTCTGGCTGGAGGATTCCGGTTGTAATAAAATTGCTTTCGAATGAATAGAAAAATTAAAATTAAAGAAAAAATATTAATGTAAACACTTTTAGTACTGTAGGGGACTGTTCATTTTTTATGAGCATTGAGGGAAGGGGGGGGGGGATTTAGGATTTAGGTGGGGGAGGCACCTAAAAGAATTGTTCATCTTCATTTAATATTTAGTTATAGCCATACTTTTATATCTAAAGTTAACACCACACTTATTTGGAAACATATTGATATGTAATAGTTATATAAGTCACCAAATAAAACTTCTGTCTGTCTGTCTGTGCCGTTGAAGGGGGACCACCTGAAATATAGTTGAGTGTAAAGAGGGTCTCACCTTAAAGTTTTAAAATTGCTATAGATATTGCAAGATGGCACAAAATGTTTTTGTACAGAAAACACAGACATTGGCAGGCTCTAAATGGGCAGAATTTACAGAAAAGGTATTCATCTTGTTCAAAATAGCCTCTACAGTGAACTCCTTTGCGGCAACAACTTTTGCCGAGCGGCTCACGCTTCGCGCTTGCAAGAGCTAAATAGATATTATTTTATTCGAAATCTAAGATTCAAAGCAATCATTTGTAAGTGTAGCACTCCGAATCTTTACTTGTGGAGTGGCTTACATTGCAAGACCAACTCATATTCACTGGGAAGTAGTCGCTGCGAACATCAACAACTCCATTTTACCGAGCGGCTCACGCGCGCTCTGCGCACGCATTTTCAAAACGCTTAAATACATTACCCTAATACTGACACACAATAGAGATATCTCCTAGTAATAGGAAGAAATAGTTTTGAATACATATGTCCAATTAACAGACCGTGGTTTTAGTTTTGACAGACATTGGTAGAGAAATATTAAACATCGCTAGTTATGTAATTTTATATTAACAGGAGCAATATTTGACTAAAAGCAACGTCCAACGCATTCCCCTTTCCATAATCTCTAGATAAACTATTAGCTCAGAAAACCGAGTTGCTATAAAGGCTAGCATTTGTACAGATGCACAGAAACAGTGGTCCTAATGATAACTAAACATACTTTAGATTTTTATGGTATATAGAAAAATATCCCATTCGATTGTTTACCAAATTCTATTTCTAATCATGATGATCTTTTTATTGAGGGAGGGGGGTCATTACAAATTAAAACTGCTGTCAAGGAGGGGCCACATGAAAAAAAAAATTCACATATTCGTAGGGGTCATGAAATGTTTGAGTGACTTTTTACCAAATCCACCCAGCCCCTCCCCCTCCCCCCGCCCCCACCTCCTGCTTATAAAAAGTGAACGGTCCCTACTGAGTTGTCAAAAATAAGCGATCGCGAGATCACCAAATTCCCCCCCCCCCCCCCCCCATTCAGTCGATATATCAGGGTATGTGAAGAGGTCATCGGTGGTCTGTGATTCAGCCTAAATTCTGCTCGTCATTCGTGAAAAGCGTGAACATTTGCCTGTCATCCAGGATTTGTAGTTGATTCGTGATCATAAAGCTACCAAACGTACCGATGAAATGTGAAAGACTTACTACAATGCCCAATTTTGCTCTTCCACTTAAAGCCGATCGAAAAAGAAGTTCCGGCGTTTCAGTGAGATTTCTGTTATATGACGGGAAAATTTTAAAAACCTAGACGAAACGTTGTACAAGTCGTATAGAAGCTTTCAATGCAATTCCACGAGATGTGCCTAAGAAATTCAAAGCTTATAATGTTTACTATTATTATTATTACGCATTTACGATGTGAGCAGTGATGTCATGAATTCTAAAACCGTGATTCGTGAACTGAATGGCTTTTAATAGGCGTTACGTGACCCTGTCGCCCCTAAATCAAGCAGCACCATCAAAATGAACTCCAAAAAAAGAAAGAGCACCTCGATATTAGTAAAAGTTCAAAGTTTCGGCTTGTAAGATGAATAAGAGAGAAAAGGACAGCAAATTTAGGATGAGATATTTTCTTAAGATTCGTTCGGAAAAGCGCGTTGGATGGCACGAGCTTGCCATCCAATGCGTTTTTCCAAACGAATTTTAAGAAAATATCCCATCTTAAATTTACTGTCATTTCTCCTGTATTACATCTTATGAGCTGAAACATGCAAACGTGCAAGCTCGTGCCATCCAACGCGCTTTTCCGAACGAAAAAATGTGTAATCTTAAATTTGCTGTCCTTTTCTCTCTTATTCATCTTATAAATAGAAACTTTGCACTTTTACTAATATCGAGGGGCTCTTTCTTTCTTTGGAGTTCATTTTGATGGTGCTGCTTGATTTAGGGTAGACAAGGTCACGTGACCTGTTAGTGCATATGGCCTATTGCTCCGTGATTCATGAAATTACGAATGAAAGGCTCGTGATCCGTGATCGGTATCCCTCTTCGCCACCCTCGACTTAAAGTTAAAAGTTTCATTGCATGCCATCTCTATATAGATTACATTAGTCCTGAATCCGCTAGATGGACCAAACAGAAAGTTTCCCAAGCTAAAAGCAACAAAGGTTTTGTTGTCAACGATGTGACCTTGCAGACGATGTGGATGACAACCAATGATCAAGTGCACTCCCAACTTTCTCAAGTGAAGAAAATGCTCAGCTTGTGTCTCACTGGGCGTCTTTTCACCTTCGTTACCCCAGTGCATAAAAACAGCTATAACGTCGACTTTTTTCTATAAGAGAGAATAGCATAAGGTTGTTTTTTAGACCACTGAAATTTATAAGAGAACAAGGGTGGCCGAGTGAATGTGGTTAGACCACTCGCCTCTCAATTCTTTTGTCCCTGGTTTGATTCCCGGACGGGACACTTCATGCAAGTACAAGAGTTTGTTGTTCTCTTCCACGCTTCGATGTTTTTTTCTACGGGTCCTTCGGTTTTCCTTCAGCCATCAAAAACAAACTGGTGGGTTGAGAGTTGCATGTTTTTTTTACAATAATGAATGAATTAAAGAGTGTGTGTATTATGATATCAATTCAAGTGCATTTGATCATATTTCATGGATATTTGCGCAATAAAAGTGCTACATATCATTGATATATTTATACGCACAATTCTTCTTGCACCAATTTAATTTAACCAGGTTTAGGTTTTCAGTTGTCATTTGTCCATTATGCTTACCAGCCATCTTGGGTAGACCAAATTCAAACTACCTGGCTAAGATATCTTTACTAAACGGGTTTTACCATGTTATCACAGAGTGTGAACAACTTTTTTAACATTGTTCTGTTGAACTTCAATTTGTTATTGTGAACGGAGTATAAACAGTCTCCATTACTATACATTTAAAGAACCAACAATTTACCTCCAATTCCTTTACATCCCTTGTAGCTGCTTGGTCACTGTAGATTGCCGGACCTGCCGTCAAATTGCCCCGACGTCGAAGACAAACCCAGAAGAGTTTCTTTTCATCAAAAAAGTCCTTGAAAAAAACATCACAATAGCCAAGAAAACCTATCTTTATGCCTTTAACGGTGACAATCAAAGGATCCTAGTATGTAAAGCAAAAGATATATTGTCTATACCAGCAGAGAATAACCAGGAAATGTATCAGGCTCCACTCGCATTCCTGTTAGGACTCCTTCGTCAGCCAAATACTGGAACATGCATACATACATACACGCATACATAAACTGTATTTCAGTGTCAGGGTATTTAGTTATAAAACTAACTGGGGACACTATAAACATAATAAAAAGGAAAAAAGGATTCAAAAGAAGAAAAGGAAAAGAAAGAAGAAGTGAAGAAGAAAAAAAGTTTTCAAAAGAAAAAAAAGATACAAAAGAAAAAATATATATTATACCGCTTCGCGTCTCGGTAAATCTTCAAGCGCTATTCACTGCCAGTTCAGTTCAGAGAATAATTGTTAAGGTAATGCGGTCGCGCATTCGTGCGCATAACGTTTGCGCAGGTTTTGCACTCGCGCGCTGATATCGAATTTGATCGGGCTTCCTGTGTTCTAAAATATTTCAATATGGTGGACACCACGTAAGCACCGCGATCTATCCTCATTTTTTACTTTTTCGGTGTATTTTTATCAAAACTTTTGACATATCAAAAAAGTAAGAGAAAAATCGTCAAAATGAACGTCCGATTCGCGCGTAAGTACAAATGATTTTCATCTTTCAAATACGAATATTTAGCTCAGTTACCAATACATAAGTGAAGGCATATTACTTTAATTTCATGATACATTGTTCACTTGAGCATGTCTGAAAGCCTTCAGTTTGCATATTTGCGAACACTTACAGGTGCTAGAGGTCAAACTCTACCCTTAGGGTTGTTTTCGATTCGTTAGAAATGGCGAAATTTCACTCTTTTTGAGCTATCATAGCACCAAAACTGAGAACACCGTTACCCCCCGTTTTCTTTATTGATTTCATGTTTCCATTACAAAAACTATCTATATGATGATTTATAGAAAAATTCGTCGATAAAAACTCAATATAATGATATTTTTAGACTGGCTTATTCCTGTCTTCTTGGGTTTGAGAGCTCAATGCGCGCGTATCGCTCGCGGTAGCCATGGAAAAGCCTTTCTAAAAATAGTTCCCAAATGAACGGGCGTTACGTCTAGTGTCTGAAGTGTATTTCAGTCTCGTAGTTCAGGTTATATACTCTCCTTTCTCTATACAGAAGACAAGTATCAAACGCTGCTGCATTTAGAATTAGAATATATGAACTTACCTGTGGTCGATTCTCATCTATTGTACCATACGTATAACCAAAGGCTTTAACTCCTATTTGCTTTAGAACTTGAAGATCGTAATCAACAGATCTCGTACGGAAGTCATTCAAATGATTGTTGGCCAAAGTCACTATATCAAATCCAGCAAATCTATACAAATTTAGAAGGCTCAAATCAGATCTGGACCTGGAGGTGCTCAGTCCGATATGGTAATTGGAGATTGAAAGGGTATATAAAACATTTAGGAAACATGCTCCATTCGATCTCCTCCCTCACTTCCACTCGCAGGATGGATGGATAGAAACCAACTCTATCGAGTAAGACAGGTTTGAAGTCAAACGAGCGGCGTTAAAATTGATGTTAAAGTAAGCTATGCAATCCAGTAAACCTATTTAAAAACATATTGACTGTCGGAGATCTTAAATATTACATCCGAGGCCCGGTACCGTAGCTGCAAACTTTAAAATCAATATACAAAGCCAAGCGACGTTGTTTGCTGTGA
The DNA here is from genome assembly GCA_029948255.1 of Telmatactis stephensoni. Lineage (NCBI taxonomy): Eukaryota > Metazoa > Cnidaria > Anthozoa > Actiniaria > Isophelliidae > Telmatactis > Telmatactis stephensoni. The sequence goes on from JALIZF010001639.1 coordinate 12,382, forward strand.
TAATCATCAAATCTTTGAGTTATAGTTGCGGGGTTTTTTCCGTATTTTAGTCAGGAAACCATCCCCCCGGGGGGGGGGGGGGGGGGAGGCACTACCACCCCAACTTGGTAAGGGTGTGCCGCCAGGACCTCAAACCCTCAAACCCTGACCCTATCCCAGACCTAAAATTTCGATTTTTCATACCCTACCCCAGACTAACCTAAGAATTGTACACCCTATACCAGACTAAACCTACATTTTGTTGACATGCAAAAAATGGTCATTCAATAGATTAAAATCAATATTTACTAACTTTTAAATGGAATTTACATTGTTTCTGTGTCGACAGAAAGCGTAGCTTATATTTTCGTTGCAGGTTGTCCGTTTCAAATTATATATTGACCAACGTCAACTTAACGTTTTTTGAAATAGGTGTATATAGTGAACCATTCATAATGTTATGGTTTTAAAAGTTTCATTTTATACGTACCTTAAAGCTTCAGCACTGTCAGTATCGGCTCTTAATCTAGGCTCGTATCGAACTTGTTCGTCTTTGTCCATATCCTTTGTAGCAAAAGGAGCTTCTAGATTCCCAATGGTGAGGTCTGATTCTCTTAGGAATTCGGATACAAGTTCAAATGTTTTGTTGTAAGAGCATTTCTCGTGAATATGTTGATATTGGATAGGTCCTCCTAAGTTGATGTCTCCAACAAAATTAAGGGTAACTGAGTTATCTATTAACGAAGGCAAGGTTAGCGATAATCTCAATATTTCCAGTGTCAAAACTTCTTAGAGTTTTACAAACTCAGTAATGGTAGACTCTAAACACATTTCTAGTATCACTAATTGGTCATCATTTTTTCGCGGGTTAATTAAAACTGATCACTAGCCGAGCAAAACGATATACACAGTATTTACATGCATATTTAGGCCTTGATAAACAATTTATACGGACCATGAAAGTTCGCATATATATAGCTATTTGCACAAACATTGGTCATCCCTTTCAAAATCAGTGGATGTAAAGGGAGACAATAATAGCCGATATCTTATGTGTGTGCTTCCTGTAGATTGCCAGGACAATGTTTAATAAAACCGATTTTCTGGCTGCCCTACCTTCCGCTACTGATATAATGTACAATACAAGAAAGGGCCTACTTCTTTTGGGCGATGTCAATATGTAAATGTACGACAAGAGTGAAGAGGGCCGTGTGTTCCTAACAAATATTTGGTTGATTTTGCCATCGTTTGCTTTGTTAACAATATTTCTAAGCCTACGAGTGTTAAAGGCATGGCAATGACTCTAATTGATGTCAGTGGTGTTAACAATCCATCAGGAACGTTATATGCTACATCGGGCACGTTATACCTTTGGGAGTAAGTGACCAGGACTTTTAATTGTCTATATTGTTAGGAAGAACAAAATAGCACGACCAAAACCACGACTCATTGAATATGTATTAGAAGATAAAGAATTTTGATCATGCCAAGTACCTTTTGAAAAAGGTTCCTTGGGGAACAGCGTATCGTTATGACAATGCTGATGATGTTTGGGGACACTGGTGTGCGCTTTACGAAAGTGAGTTTGGAACAACATGTTCTGATAAAGGAGAATTGGAGCGTCTTCTAGTTTCAGTATGATCTCCGTTGGTGTGCCCCAATTCAAAGCTCTCTTCTTGGGCACTTACAATTCAATGTATTCATCAATTAATGACTTGAACTTCTGCGTTTCAAATATTTCCGTCAGGATGTATGCCGATGACACTCCTGGCTGCCTGGAATGTGTCTCCAGTGGTTCTTGTCATTAATAACGAACTGGCTTTGTTGTCATCTTGGTTTAAATCAAATTGTCTTACTGTTAATGATGTTAAAACACAAGCTTTTCCAGTAGGTCATTGTGGCTATAATTACGATATGAATTTGAATGGAACTGTAACGGACACAAGTAATTCTATAAAGATCTTGGGTGTTACTCTTGACAAACAACGACTTACGTTCAAATAACACATTGCTGAGCATCTGATAAAAAAGCATATGCAAAAGCAGCAACTCTTAGACGCATCCGAACATTTCTACCTGGCACTGAAGCGATGATAAGGCTAGCTGTACGAGTTATTCATCCTGCCAGACTTGGAATATTGTAGTTCCCTAGTCTCTGTTGGAAAAGTTCAAACTAGTAAACGCTTGGATGACGCTACTTATCATATACTGAGGACACTTTTAGGACATTCCATATGTCTTATGATTACTATTTAAAACGTTTGAAATGGCTAATTTAAATCAAAGAAGGCATTCCAAGCACTTGCTTTGCTATATATAAATGTCTAAATTGTAATGGCCCAGAATATATTAGGGAATGTTTTCAATTTCGTCAATCGACTTAGAATCTAAGAGGTAATATGCCATTTATTCTTGTTTTACATCAGTTTAACTTAAGTTAGAGAAAAAGCATCTATAATTATATTGTTACAAAGTTGTGGAGTTATTTACCTAATGATGTTCATCTAGCATCAAATTTAAATGAATTTCAGAATGAGTTAATGCACTTCTCAAATTATTACTGAGACCTTTCTCCAAAATGGCTGCCGCTCATTAGCATATCTAATGATCGCTAAAATACTAAAAAGCATGTTTCACTTAGTAACTTGGCAAAAATTTAGGTTCCAATGTCATCACGTGCAACATAAACCAGTCACGTCGCAACACATGAACATGCGAAGCCATATGTGCCTTTGTAACTTGTAAAGTGTGTGCTTGTAACTTTGTAACTTGTAAAGCGTGATGGTAGAATTACGAACGACCTCTCCGCGATAGATATGATATTATTCCAAAGAATTATATTTTGCAGTTTTTGATCAGTCAGTTAACAGTGCCAGTAATCTGCCAGATCTCTATATGGCGTTCCATCCCCGCCAAAAATCAATGTTGACATGAAACATTCAACTTCACGCGTCAACATTGTATTTGATACAATACAACATTGAAGTTCAGATCTCAACTTTCAAGAACTCGAGATCGAACATTCAACTACATACAACAACATTCGATTTGACTCATTCCAACATTGAAGTTCCCTGACAGCAACATCCAACTTTATCAACTTCAACCGACTTCATACATCAACATCCAACTCCATATTTTAACATTCGATTTGGACAATTTGACCTCTAACTTTATACATCAACATCGCAGATCACTCAACTCAACATTAACCTTCATGCATCAACATCGGAGTTTATACAATTCAACCAACAGCTTCACAAATCAACAACAGAGTTCACACAATTCAACATAAATAGCCGAACTTTCAAATTTGACTCTCGTAATTCGAACTTGCAACCCTCCTCTCGAGTCAAAACTGAAATTATTGCCCAAGGTGGTAAATAGATCCTTTAAGGCATTATCATAATTATATTGTTGTATGTAGTTGAATGTTCGATCTCGAGTTCTTGAAAGTTGAGATCTGAACTTCAATGTTGGATTGTATCAAATACAATGTTGACGCGTGAAGTTGAATGTTTCATGTCAACATTGATTTTTGGCGGGGATGGAACGCCATAGATCTAGTATACTAGATTATAATAATCCATTTCTGGATTGTAATAATCCTCGAGATTAATATTAATCTAAATAATCAAGAATAAATAAGATCAACTACGTTTTTCTTTAATTTTATGCCAAGCTTTCGGACAAATTGTCCATCTTCAGGGCAATGATGGAATGATGTTACATGCGCGAGATATTTGTATGTTACAAAACAACAGAATTAACGGTAATAACACCACAATATTAGCATAAGAATCGCGATGGGCACAGAGAAAGTGGCTGGAAGCTTGGCTGATATCTAAGAACAAGAACTCTCTAAGCAACAGAGACAATGGGAGAATAATTCCCGATAACTATAAGGCCCTATTGAAATCAATTCACAATTAATTATCTCTTATTTATTATTATTACTATTCATTTATTTCAGCATTTTTTAGATACATCACTTATATAGATAGATAGATTGATTGATAATTAAGATATTGTAATTTGCCTAGGTTTTATTCGAATCAGTTTTTTTTTTTCTTTTGTTTTGTTTTTGTTTCAGTTCCTTTTTGTTGTTGTTGTTGTTGTTGTTGTAATTTCTACAGTTATTTAAGTTCTTTTCCAATAGGCTTGTTGCTCGTGCACTTAGACCGCTCGAGCATTTACCGTTAATCTGTTGTTTTGTAACATACAAATATCTCGCGCATGTAACATCATTCCATCATTGCCCTGAAGATGGACAATTTGTCCGAAAGCTTGGCATAAAATTAAAGAAAAACGTAGTTGAACTTATTTATTCCTGATAATGAATCCTACGTACAAACACACCATTAATCTAAATAATATTAATCCGGGTTGTCCTGAAGTTCAGTTCAATTTGCTAGTACGTGAGTTGCACACGAACGTGGCTTAATGAAATCACAATTGGTTATGTCGTTCATCTTGATTAAGACAATTAGTACAGTAACGGCAGCTATAAATAGGGGAATATTTACCAATCACACAAGTTTACCTTTGGTTGCCACGAAATGATATGAGAAAATCACCACGGTAATTAGTATATATAGAGCAATCTTACTTCTCGTCATCTTTACAGCCTCCTTTAAAGCGGCAAATGAAAAGAAGCTGATTATTAAATAGCACACTAAGGAACAAATTTGTTAATTGGTCAACACCTGTCAAATCTCAAGGGTTTGACAGGTATTGAACATGTTCGCATTTTTATTTGAAATGTTAAAATGCTATCTGCAACCTCGAAGGTTCTCCAAAATAAATGCGATTTGATTGAATTTACCCTTCTCTAGAATTATTTTATCTCGAGTACTTTAAATAGCCAAATATAGCAAAAACCACCAATCTATTTCATTTGTGACCTTATTGATTAATTCTCGGTTTTTACGTGATGACGTCACTGAAAGCCTAAAATCTAAATTATTCTTTAATATTGTATAGCCATTTCGATACGCATGCTCTGATTGGCTAGAATCTGCACTCCGGCAGAGAACGAAGCACGGTCGATTGATGTCATTTTTCAAACGTTTTAGCTCTGAAAAAGAGGGTTGTCCAGTTGTCACATGGCCAGTGAATATTACTTGTAATTTGCAATAAATGGTTCTGTTGGTCAAATTTCACTAGGATTACAACTGTATTTGCACCTGCAGAGTTTTGCTTTTTAAAGTGCCCCTAGCCCCTAAATTGAAATTCTGAGAATCGTTTCTTCATGAACGGAAATGTTTTATAGTGATAAAATCGTCTCCTTTCGGAGCATTAAGCATTTAAAGTTGGGAAATGAAAATGAGATGACGTAAAAAAGGAATTTGCATGATTTTGTCTCCAATTTTGAAACAAGTGTGTTTGAATCAGGTGGCAAACACATTTAGCAAACTTTGTACTTTAACAATGAAAATGTTTTGCAAATGAAAAAGTAGCAAAAAATTCATCTCTAGTGTTTTTGTATATTTAAGTAGTCCCTTTTCTACGTCATCTTATTTGCATTTTCAGATTTCAAATGCTTAATCCTCAGAAAGGAGATGATTTTATCCTGAAATGTTTAACCATAAGGCTTTTCCATTAATTCATGAAGAAACGATTATCAAAATTTCAATTTAGGGGTTAGGGGCACTTTAACATTGTGCTTCTTTTGGTGAATTTACTACAGGCTTCCCAAAGAGTAGTTTGATTTACATATTACCTATTAATCGTAAAGCAGATTAAGATATAAAAATACAAAATAAAGGTAAAACAAACAAGCTAACAAACAAACTGGGGGTGGAGCTTACCAGTTGATTCGATGGTGACTCATTAGAAATTCAGGAGGAATTTGGCCTCCACAAACTTTTGGTCACAACTTTTTAGAATGGCGTTCAATTTCAATAACCTTTTAAGACCTTTTACTCCAATTATCCAGCTACAAATTGGCCTTAAGCAATTTTGTTGAAGAGAAATATTTTGGGAGTAATTTCAACAAAACCTGACCCCACTGTTTAGAAACGATCCACTCTAATTCAAACATTTTTGTTGGTATAAATGGATGAAACACAGGGAATCGAACTACGATTAATCAATCTTCAAGTTCAGCGAGTTTCACAAAAATCGTCGGAGGAGAAATGCAAGGACGACTGGCTGCCAAAAGTGTACCCTAAAAGTGCTCTGAAATCGTCATCGTGCTCTGAAATTGTGAATCTTTAGGCACCCTTTGTACTCTGAAAATAACAACCACGAACCTCAAATGACAACGAAAATGTGACTTAATGTCTACCTAATAAAATGCTAAACCGATCGCCCACAGGACAAGCCGTTGAAGAGTATAAACAATTTTTATAATGTTTATAAAACACTGAAAATGGTCGAAAATCTTGGACGCACCTTAATGCCAGAATTGGAAATATTCTGCAGTGAAGCTGCTTTTTCAAAGCTAGAAACAATAAATTCAAGGTTCCATAAAACGACTGTAATGATATTTCCTTTGTAGCCAACAAAGACCATGAGAAATTGATTTCACAAAGTACGGTACCCTGCACGAACTCTTGAAATCAGATTTCTTGCGCTTTTGTTTTGATATGACTATAAGATCTATTTCAAGAATTCACACGTTGTGATGTGAAAACTCTAGGATGAAGAAAAATTAGGAAAATTTTGTAATTGGGATTCTTGTGTGACCTGAAATTGAAATTGTAATTTTTTTAGGCAAGGCACGCCTGAAAATCAGTACATCTGAGTCGTCTACCGTGGATAAATAAAGTCAATTGATTGATTGACTGATTGATTGAGTGAGTGAGTGATTGATTGATTGATTGATTGATTGATTGATTGATTGACCACACTGAACTTGGAGGTAGAGGGCTCTCATTGTTACCAGTTGTAACACTGGTAAATTAAAAAGTCCACTGGTGCATATTAATTAAATCAATGGTAAATGTAATGGTAAATAAATGGTAAATTAAAATGTCCACTGGTGCATATTAGTTAACATCGGTTCAATTGGTGAAAATGATGTTATGTGATGAAATTTATTTATTGAGATTCCTGTACACACTTTCAAATTGGAGGTAGAGGGCCGTGCGACCAGATTCACGAGTGGTACAAGCGCTAGCTGTTTCCAATTCATCTTGGCAGGACATGTGAGGACTTGCTAAATCACCCTATTGATACCGGCAAGACGACGTCAAAATGTGATGAGAACAAACAAGTACGCCACGAGACGAAGACCCCATCTACATGTATGCGCTTTCATTTGAAAACGCATATAAATAGAATTATTTGCGTCCATGCGCACACGAAGCGCTTTCGAGTTGTTTTATTTAGAGCCGTCCACACGGTTTGAAAACGAATATTTGAAAACGAATATTTTTCCTTTTCATTGAACAAAGCAATGAATTCAAATTTTCCATACATCGGCTCAGTGGTCACACACAAAGCATTGAAGCGAGGCTCCAGGGTACACACAAAGGATTATTCCAATTTGTACCCTGAAGCCTCGCTTGGATGCTTTGTGTGACCACTCAACCGATGACTGGAAATTGGTGTATAGTGTTATGACGTCGAAAGTATGTGTTTTCGGGTGTCCACAAGAAGACGCACGAACAGCGTTTTCAAAAGCATCCACTTAATTTGGTGATCTTTAGACCCGATATAACACGCTCTCGAGTTCTTTTAGTGCAGGAATATCGTGCAGAATTGTTGAGTTTTTTGCTACAAGAATGAACATTGGCACAATGATAGAAGACAACACGCTGACTAGATTCTGATGTAAAAAAAATCAATACTTCCAGTTTTACACCAGTGGAATTAATTTTTACTTGAAATTAAATGAGATTGTTACATTAACAAGGTGTTCCATGAAATGTAATAATTCTTTACGAGTACTGTTCCTTCTACTTAATTAGCTATAGTGCCCCACCCTGTTTTCCATACTTCCAGTTTTATTTTAATGGATTTAATCAAAATTATTGAAAATAACTATTTTCTTTCACACTATGCCCTTTCGTTTGATATGTATTGCCACACCCCGAAAACTTGATATTGCCAGTACAAATATATAGGAATTATATATTTCAAGTCCCTAAAATATCAAAATTATTTACCTTGTTTTACAGCTAAAGAGATACAATAATAGACGGATACGATCCAATATCAACAACACAGTCATAGCCACACCTTTTTATTGGTACCGCTTACAGTAACAGTGAAGTAGAAATAGCTTATTGCTACTAATTTTAATTAAAGCCATTGTTTTCTTTTGTTTCTTATCAACCAACTAAATAAAGCTCGTCATGGATCGATACCTAATTTATTCACTAAAAGCACAAAAACAAGAATGCGTCATGTATAGCAACTTTAGTTCGGATTACTAGACGTAATATGAAACGCGAATCAGATTTCTCTTGAGGGACTCCCAGTCCCCTCCCCTTCTTTCCCCTTTCCCCTCCCCCCTCCCCATCCCCTTTGTTCAAAATTAGCCTGCCTACAGGCTCTCAAAGGGGATGGGGAGGGGTGTGGGGGAGGGGAAAGGGGAAAGAAGGGGAGGGGACTCCCCTCCTCCCCAGTCCCTCCCTCCCCATCCCCTTTGAGAGCCTGTAGGCAGGCTAGTTCAAAATAGCCATTGTGAACTCCTGTAGACTACATATATCTTTGATAAAAGGGAGTAACATATCTCATTGTACCTTTATAATGTTTGTGTTCTAAATCGTACACTGGGTACCCAGGGTATCTAAATCGCAGCACTTCACTTTCTATTAGAATTGACTAGTTGCATCTAAGGGAGCATTCATTTTTTAGAAGGGGGGGGGGGGGGGGGGGGGGGGGGGGGGTGGGCCGGAGGAATTGAGGGGTGGACCAAAAGAAATTTACTCTATGAAAGGGGGTGGGTCATGTTTTTCTGAAAGTTAAACTAGGTCAAGGGACCCTATTTTCATATTGGGAAGTGGGGTGGGTCATCAATATAGTTCAATTCCTTACCGTGGGGGCTTGCATTTTTTTGTATTTGATTCCTGCAATTCCTCCAGCCCACCCCCCCCCCCCCCCCCCCCCCCCCCTCCTAAAAAATGAATGCTCCCTAATGTAGAGCTACATAACTGGCTCGAAAGCAAGTTAAGTCTGGGCTACCTGTGGAACGTCATAGATTGCGTCATATCCATATATGAGCATGCGTTGTCGCATCCACAAGAAAACATGGCGGCCAGAGTTGCAAATGTCCAAAAGGTTTTACGATATTTTGTGAGTTCTTCGCCTCTTGTGATTGGAGCTACAGCTCAAAAGCCAAGGTATTTTAAAACAATAAGCAACACAGCGCACGTGGTACAAGGGTCAGTCGGAAGAAAGTCGAATAAACGTAAGTTTGTATATTTCATTCTACGAGTTTATAGATGTGCGATTTGCCTAAGGCCTGGGATTTTGACTAAGCTTATCTTTTGTTTTAGGAATATTTCTTAAACCTTTAGCTGCTACTGGTAATTCAGCACGAGGAATTCATACCACAGGTATTGATTTATTTGTGATTTTGTGTCAAAACGTGTGTTTGCATCAGTAAAATTACTGATTAAATCACGCCCCACGTGCACTCTGTAGTATGACAGTACGTGTACAAGGTGTACACTAATAACTATAAACTGCAAACTAGCTTGGATTGTCAAATATTTTTTTGCTCTATCTCAAGTCCACCTGGTGATATTTCTTGTATTCCAACGGTTCACATGACAAAAGCCACTTGCTGTACCCTTTTTTTACAACATCCTCACATCCTCTTCCCTAAAGGATGGACCATTAGGAATCATGGGAACGGGGGGCGACAATTCCCCAAAAACATTTCCTGCACAGAAAAATTGTCTTGAAAAATTCCTGCAAGACCTGACCAAATCACCCCACAAAATACTAAGCCAAATCCAAAAAACAATTTCCTGCAGAGACACACAGGTAGAAAAAAAATCATTGAGCTTCATTAAAAAAAAAATTACCCCCTTCGCCCCACACACAATTTCTAATGGTACACCCCTAACTGTATACTTCAAAGAATAATTTAGTTCTTAATCCCCCCCCCCCCCCCCCCCCCCCCCCAGTGATTTCCAGATACTGAAATCCATCAGTTATTAAATGTCAGAATAATGAATATCCGTGGAATGGTGTACCATATGTCACGTCATGTACATGTCACGTACAAGTCACGTGACTGATGGATTTCAGTGCTATGTATTCACACTCAACCCTCAGATAATCATACGAGTTTCCAGTAGCTCAGTGGTAGAGCATCCGTCTAGTTAATCGGAAGGTCGTGGGTTTGGTTCCCACCTGGGGCTCAGATTTTTCTGCAGTGGTTGTTGTTGTGTTTTTTAACATGGAATTATCACTTATCCATTCAATTTATATGTATCTTTACCATTTCTAAGTACTTGTGATGATGGGAGGACACTCAAACACTAGAAAAGCACTCGCCTATAGTTCATGCTTTCCCTAGATGCTCTCTTGGTCTCCCAACATTGTGCATGTTTTGATCAGGCTATAAAACACAGAAAACAGTTTTTTATTTGAATTCTTAATTCAAGATTGCTCTTTGAAATGAATGATGTCAAGATATTAGTATTTGGTACTTCAAAGAGAATAATTTGAAGGATTGGAAACCTTATAATCTGTTCTGGAATTATATTACTTGTGCAGCCTGATCAAAACACTTGTGATGTTAAGAGAATACTCAAAAGCTGGAAAAGCACCCACCTACAGGTGTATACATGTAGCTCATGCTTTCCCTATGCTCTCTTGGTCTCCCAACATCATGCATATTTTGACCAGGCTACATGGATCAAACATGGAAAACCATTTTTTATTTCTTAACTTTAAAACAGACTAAATGTTTTTCATTGACATCAGTGAAAACCTATGTTTATTCAACTGTCTCTTCCCATGAGACATTGCAGTAATTGGCTGTATTTTCTATGGTGTGGGATAAAATAGACAAGTTATATAGTGGTTTCTCATAGCATAGCGTGGATATCCAACTCGTCACTTGTATTTTCTTTGTATACTCACTCTCCTTAAAAGGCTTGTGTATATTATACATCTTTGTATATACTAGAAAATGCAAGTGACTCGTGGGATATTCCATGGTATGCCACTGGAGACCATAACTAGTATGTATCTAACCTGAGCTCAAAGTTTTACAAGCCATACATAACATACACATAGAATTTTTCATAATTTTATTAATGCAAAAGTCACACAAATTAGATTTACATGGGTGTAATGCCAACTAGTGTCACTCAAACCCAGAATTTTTACTAACTAGTCATTTAGAAAAATTCTAGTCTGAGCAGAATTTGAACCCACTCAGCCCAGAACTTTTCTAAACCACTAGTTAATAAAAATTCTGGGTTCAAGAAACACTACATGGTTGGTGTAAGGTCCCTGAGGAAGATTTTGTTAATTAAACAACTTCTCTAACTGTTGTATTTCAGATGATCTAAAAAGGAAAGACTATTATAAAATTTTAGGTGTGTCACCAAATGCTGATCAGAAGGAAATCAAAAAAGCATACTTTGAGGTAGGACTCAACTTGTCAACTGTGCACCCACTGTATAAATCACAATGGTGTTAGGATTTATTCTACTGTTTCATACCAATGCATATTAATGGGTCTAATTGATATTGATAGCTTGCTAAGAAATACCATCCTGACACAAATAAAGATAAAAATGGAGCAAAAAAATTCCAGGAAATTAGCGAAGCTTATGAGGTAAGTTATGTTGGTCGGAGTAAATAGAGTGATTTCCAGATAGCAAGTTTACATGAAGCAACATGAAACAGGTTGCCATGCACCCTGATGAACTTTGTTCAAAATGACCACTGATATTGAGGAGGTCTAGAAGAGGACACAATTAAATATTAAACAAAATGCCATCTTGAATTTGGCATTGCAATGTCAACATGGTAGTCATGCAAGGAACAAATGTGATATACATAATGTCATCTCATGTCTTGTTCTTGCCTCGCATTGCATTTGTTAAATCAGCCTTAATGACTAGTAGGTTATTTTGTAGTAGGTGAGCATACATGTATGTACATTTGTTACTTGGCTTAATTAATAGGTCAAGAAGGGCGTCTGGATACGGAAAAAAATTAAAAAATTTGCAGAAATCTCAGGGCATATTATGCAAAAAAATCACTGATGATATGGAAAAAATGTCAAATTATGCAAAAATCTAAAGCTCTCAATTTATGGACCTTTTGAACAATTGTTGTCATTATTAATTTGTGCAGATAATGATAACCTAAAAACTAAGGTTTTGAATTGTTTTTGTGCAAAGGGATGAAGTCTGATATGTTCTACACACAAGATGGCAGACTAAACTAGTGTCTATTCATGGGCACATACATTAGGAACACCTGCAGTGATTGCTTTGGCTTTGGAAATATTGTGTTGCAAACAATTAACTTGTATTTCTTGAGATTTCTAGAAGAAACAATTTTCCATGCTAATGCAAATCTTTGGATATTGTCTGAATGTATTAAGAAGAGACACATGATATGGATAAATTTTTCATTATTATGTCAGTAGAAAATCTGCTCAGCCCTGAGGATGTGGAAGATGTGGACTTTGCTGCTATTTTTTCAAATTTAATTTAGCAATTTGGTACATGATTGAATTGGCATCATGATTAAAATAAGCCTTTAGTTAATGGATTTACACAGAATTATGTGACTTTTAAATAGAAATTGTACAAGTATGAATTTAATATTTGTTCTTAAGTCCAATCATTTACATCAGTTTAAATGTACCAAGCAAAGTGTGTTGTAAACTCAAGTCTTTTAAAAAATAAAAATAAAAAATGCTTTTAAATATTTACTGTGTTTTCTAGATCCTGAGTGATGACAGTAAAAGAAGAGCATATGACAGTTATGGACAGACAGATTTTTCAGGTATTGACAAGCTGTAATAGAAACAGTGACTTGATTTGTTAACAATACCATGATGCATGTACGGATGACTGTACAATTCTCACATTGCATGGTGTCTTAGTTTGCTGCCTATCAAAGTTTACATGTAAAATCTAGTGTTAAATGTCCAGGACTGACATATTCTGTAGTTTCTCGGTCATATCACTCTATTGCTATGTTTTAATGACCCAGGTGCCTCAGGTCAGAATCCATTTGGTGGAGCTGCAGGATTTGATGCAGAAGAGATCTTGAAAACATTCTTTGGAGGACGAGATGGACCATTTAGCGGTTTTAGAACCACTGGTGACTTTGAAGACTTTCAACAGGCACAACAAGTAAATAATAATTTAATAATTATTAATTGCTGCCGCTGCGAGCGAGCCTGAAGCGAGCGAGCAAGGCAGCAACCCTAATCCGTGAAAGGACCTAAATTCTCGATTTCTACCCATAATGCACTTTACTTTTTTACCATAATGCCTCATTTTTTAACCACAATGCTTTGCATGCCCATTGGTATATAAGCGTGATAGACCCTCTTTGAAGGAAGAGATACATTAAGGTAAACTAGCTATTTCTAATAGAAAGTGAACTGAAGTGCTGCGAGCACAAAACAGCTGGTGTATCCACGTTAGCAGAACGGTTCCCCTTAAACTCATGACGGCTTCACGAAAGTACACCGCTTTCTCTGATATATCAAATGTTTCTTGTCTATATCCTGCGCGTTGTGTGACGAACACTGCTAGTTGACCTTCAATATTGAATTACAAAACATAATTCTTCAGGATCAGTGTCGGATACACACAGTTCAAAATATTTAGCACTTTGAGTAAAGCCATTTTTCAAACAATCACAAACGGCTAGAGTTGGCAATGATTATAAAACTAGCTGATTTTAAAGAGCTAGTTTATTTAGGAAAATCGATAGAATGTTTGACATTTCGCAGATCGTGGCCACGTGCTCGAAACTGGTCCAAGGCAATTTAAAGGCACAAGATGAACTATTTAAGCTGCTCTTTACCATAATTATTACTTCGAAAGATAGTATAATAAATTGTAGTAGAGTACATATTTTATGATTGATGAATTTCATTAAAAGACTAATAAAAAATAGAATTGTTTTATTACTTAATCGGTCATGATTCATATTCTCAAAGTGGCATGCAATACAGTGATTTGACTTCAAACAAAATCTAACTGTGTAATAATTAGATGCACACAAAATAAAACAGAAGCTCTGTGGTGTCTATTAGTCTACTATCTATTTGAAAACACTCTAACACTGATAATGTCTATTTTTCGACTGTTCCATGTTGACTTGATTTTCATGAATCCCTAAAATACCGACTTCAAAATATATATTACACTATTTCCTTTGCTTTTGTTGTATCTATTTTACTAGAGTGGAACCAACGCCATTTAAGTTTCATTTTGACACTTCAATTCTATTTCATGATATCTGATTGAACACATCTTTCATGAAAATTTCTGTTCACCACTTTCCAGGCAGCACTCAACTACCTATTAGGTAGACTAGTAATAGCTGGTGTATTCATGCCTGCTGCAGTAATATTCAATATAGGACTGATGGAACATACAAAGTATATGCAGATACACACACAAGTATTAATAACTAATTGAATTTGAAATATTTAAGACTATTATATTAGACATTTTACTCTGACATCTACTTGAGTCTTATTGGCCACAAACATACAGCTAATTCTTGATAGCATGTGAACTTCACAGGATAATTCCAATATGTGGTATGATTATATTGGATTTATGTATACTGTCAAGTTTATTCAAACTCAGCCTTCATTATTGTTGCAAAATGAAGTTTTTGAATTGTTGCAAAATGATGTTTTTGAAATAAAATAGTGGCACACTTTGCTTCTATATCAATTAAGAAGATTTAGATCTTCTTGTTGAAGAAACAAATTTAACAAATACCAAAACACCAAGAATACAAGTGTAAAAGATCTAAAATATTTATCTGAGTGGAAAAAGCTCAGAGAGCTTAACAAGATAAAATGGCCAGCATTTTGAAAAGTTTTAGTTTTTGTTTTCATTTGAACACACAAAGTTGTTCTTTTATTTAGTATATCTCTCATACAAAATAAGAAAACAATTATTGCAGAATTTGGCTTTTGCATGATCATAAAATAATTATCAAAACCTCAGGTCTGAATTATCTGCCTCAGCCTAGGGCTTTGGCAGACAACACAGACCTCGGTCTTGATAATAATTTATAATAATATATATGCTCAACTTCATCCAATAATTGTTTATTATCACTTTCCTGTGTCCATTCTCTAATGTGATCATTTGTTCTTTCAGTACTCAATGAATTTATCATTTATGGAAGCAGCAAAGGGCTGTAACAAAGACATGTCTGTTAAAACTAGAGTAATTTGTGATAGATGTAATGGGAAAAAAGCAGAACCAGGCACCACACATTCCAAGTGTCATTCTTGTAATGGTACAGGCCAGGTAACCAGTGAATTATTTCCGTTGTATGTATTGTTCATTTATCTTCCTCCCTTTCATTTGTTAGGCCTTGGGTGAATGGCATTTGATAGTACATGTAGTTGATAGTTGATGGTACAATTGAATCTCCCATAAGTGAACACAAGGGTCATAACCACTGCACCACACTTGCCACCGATAGTGAGAGGATAAAAGTAATATATATCAAATCCCATGTTGCTGACTGTTGGTCAACTGTGAGTGAACTATGAGTGGTTTGTTGGCTGTTTGTTGTTGGTTGAGGATATGATTATGCACTTGGGTAAATATGAACAATCTGCACCGTATGGTAAGTGGTCGGTAAGTGGTCGGTAAGGTAATGGTAAGTGATCGATAAGTGGTTGGTAAGGTAACAATAAGTGGTCGGTAAGATAACGGTAAGGTAACAGTAGAATGTGGTCGGTAAGGTTATGGCAAGGTAACGGTAAAGTGACGGTAAGGTGACGGTAAGGTAACGGTAAGGTAACGGTGACGTGACGGTAAGATAATGGTAAGTGGTCGATGAACCGAGTTACCGACCACTTAGTGTACGGTGCAGATTGTTCACGATTACCATGCACTTGTTTGACTGGGCTGTTACTTTGAAGTGTACTATTACATAGCATTTATATGTCCATGTATCTCTTGCAGGAGACTGTAAATACTGGGTTCTTTCATATGAGGTCAACATGTCGCCGCTGTGGAGGACAGGGCTATATTATATCTACACCTTGTAAAAAGTGTAGAGGAAAAGGAAATGTTACAGAAACAAGAACTATAACTGTCCCAGTTCCTGCAGGTACAAAAAATATTGATCTGGATTTACCATCTGAGCATTTATTTAAGAGTATTTCCAGGGTATTTTCTTGTTTGGAAATAACATGTACAAGTTATTACCAGATGGGTGATCATTATAAAGTTTATGTACAAGTTATTTCAGGATTAATGAATTGAGGACATTTTGAGTGCACGTGCTCAACTTTTTATATGTCTTGTTTTCTTTTTTCAAAAGGTGTTGAAGATGGCCAAACTATCAGACTACCAATGGGGACTGGAGATGTCTATATTACTTTAAGAGTAAGTATAAGTTAGTGCAGTGCTGAACCTGCAACCTTGGAAACAGCATTTTTACATGTACAGGTGTAGTCATGGTTTTTCTATTTGCTGTGGTGACCACACCAGTGCTGGTCTAGGATCTATGCACAAGAACGAATTACTTGGTTCATCAATTTTTTTTTTTTTTTGGTGACAACACAAGTGCTTGCAAGTCTATGCAAGCGAGTGATTGAATGAGATGCATGTCAAAACTTGCACCAACTTGTTTTCATCTTTAATTGCAGCCTTACACATTTAATTCACTTGTACAGCAAACCAGTTCTAAAAGTAAAAAATCAATAACAATTCCAACTACCTGCCTGTATACTTATCAGTTACATTTATACAGTCAATGTGTTATTTTTCAATGAAAAAATTGTTTTATTCATACAGGTTTCTCCTAGTAAAATATTTGAACGACAAGGCTCAGACATATATTCCACTGCCACTATTAGTTTTACACAGGTACATAATTTATCTATAATTCCTGATGTAAGCTGTTTTAGTTTGGATTAAAGAAAATACACCAGCACAATGATGTCTGTATTAATTAAAATGTTTTATGTGTTTGATTGTTAAGGCCATTCTTGGTGGAAAGATAAAAATACTTGGTATACAAGGTGATATAGAGTTGACGGTAAGTCATCGATATCCCTGCACAGAGAAGGTTCTTCATACATTATACTCTTAAAGGTGTATTTCTGATTATTTGAAGAGGAATGCTGATACTTGTCATGAAACCAACTTCCCATTTCCCCTCCCATTTCCCCTCCCATGTCATTATGAGAACCCAAATTTTATGTTAGTCAGCTAATGATTAGTAACTGTTTTTAGATTCCTGCAGGTACCCAGTCACACCAACAAATGCGACTTAGTGGGCGTGGTATACCTAGAGTGGATGGTTTAGGAAGAGGAGATCATTTTGTGAACTTCAAAATCCATATACCTAAGTATGTCTTTCCTGAATTTAATGCATTAAGTGGAGATTCTAATGTGTCAGTGACTGTGATATGTTCTTTATTGACTGACGTCACAGCATGTGCTGTCCTTTGAGTATGTCCACTGGACAATGTCATCTACTCTTTTTTTTGTACATTTGGAGCCTCAGTAATGGTACACTGCAATTAAAAGTTGCTTGAGTGATTTTTTTATGTAGCACATTGATCAAATTTCAATAGGACATTTGCACCATGATATCACTATACTACAACTACCAGAGTGCTGTACAAATTGTCTTTTTTATTCAGGTTTTTATTCCCTTTTGTGAATAGTAGAACAACTGGTACTAATAGACTATTTCACGGTTCTCGTCATTCAACCTCAGCCTCAACAGTGTGTAGTATATTCTTTAGAATTTGACTACATGCAGCCCGTGGAATTTTGAAGTGTTTCAATTATTTGATGATGTGTGCATTCCTTACATTACCATGGGCTGTAGTCAATTTCTAAAAAATATATTTCACGTTGACAAGGCTGAGGTTAAACGACAAGAACAGTGAAACATTCTGGTAGTAGAAGTATTCTGTAGTATATGATGCCATCATGCAAATGCCCTATTTAAACTTTTCCAGTAACCACTCAAGAAAACATTCGGCCTTGTTCAATAACAACCCTCATACAGCCCAATTTCTAGACAAGGCGCAAAACTGAAAAAGTCGATCGCAAAAAGTGCAGAAGGCATTTTGGGGTAGAGGCTGGTAACATAACTATTCTAAATTGTTTTTTTCGTGCTGAATGCGAATATGACTGTTACCAAGACGTATTCTGCAATCTTATACGTGTAAATGACGTATTTTGTGAATTGCTACAGTCATTTCATACTAACGGCTTTTTCATGTAATTCCAAAAGTTCCCAAACTTAAAAACAATTACCATAGCTGGAAAGAGCATATCAATTCAGTAAAACTGTGAAGTTTAAAGGATATGTTGAAAAATCAAGGAGATACGAACTTTCAAAAATCGAAATTTGTTGGTATCTCTTGCATATCTGTAAGTGTTTTCATACAAAATTTCGTTTTTTTTTGAAAATTCGTATCTCAGGTATCTGATTTTTCGAAAATGCGCCTAGTCTATTTAACTCTTGTGCATTCTTTTGGAGGATGTGATATTATCATAATTATGTCAATTCTAATATTGTCACAGATATTTAAACTCCAAACAGAAGTCCCTTATTTTAGCCTTTGCTGAACTAGAAGATGATGTTAGTGGCACCGTTAATGGAGTAGACAAAAATAACTCAAGTGAGTAGAGAGATAACAATGTATTATCAAATGCTACAGTACATACCGGACCATACATTATCTAATAAATAGTATTAAGATTAATATGGATTTCTTTATTTAGAGGCTGTGCTAATTTTGAACCTGCTAGCAGGTCCAGCTAAAACCTCTGCATCCTAAATCCTGTGGAAATATAGACTTTTCTCTCTGTTCTGCTTTCCCTGATTTCCTTGGTCTCTGAAGATGAAATTATTTTGTAAAAATTATTCCAAGTTTTCGGATGTGACAAAAACTGTATATATCATTATATCGGTCATTTATTCACTGTAAACTGTTTTAGCCCGCTCTTAGGCTATTTGTACTATACTTAAAACCCTTTGGCCAATGAAAGAAACAGAGATTTGAATAAAACTATTTTGAAATAAAATAAAGAAAAGGAAAAGAACTAATTTAAAAGAAAAGAGAAATTGTATTTCTTTCGCAGTAACTTTCTCTGATGTTTTTAGAGACTAATTTGTTTTAAAGTGAAAAAAGTTTGTACAGTGTAATTTTGAAAGTTTTTGTTGGTTTTAAAGACGCTTTTTATGAATCAAAACCCTTTATTTATTTCAGGGATAAATTCGCAGAGAATATTTGATGCTTTCCAGTTTTCAAAAGACAGTGCAAAAGATTCAGAATCATTTGAATCCCAAACAAAGACAGATGATTCTGATGAACGTTTAACTCCCGAAGGTCGATGGGAAGGTGGCGATGATAAACAAGAAAAGATGCACGCTAGAGAGCTTCAAAAGACAGTGAAACTAGCTTTGTTCCTTGTCACTGTTTGTGTTATCTATATAACTTACAGTAGTCTAACAAGTGGAAATGCTCTTACGGAAAGCAAAAACTCTGATAATGACAAAAAGATTATTGACAATTTTTAGATGTTTACAGTGAATAATGGCTGATTTTTAAATTATAATTCTTTTTAATAAATAATACAGCTTTGCTTATTTCAATGAAATTTGACATTTGTCGATCTGAAATATTTCTGAAATATTTTTGTGCTTCTGTGTTGTCTGGTTAAAATACAGAATGTAGCATTTCTGTTGCTTCAGTTTGAGAATTCTTATCCTGGAAGCTAAGGATTTTGACTCACTCTCGGGGTTGATCTTGATCTTTTTTGTTTAATATTTTGATTTTTTTAGGAAGACAAACAAAAAAATATCAGAAAGAATCCCTAGAGTGAGTACATGAAACCCCTGGTCCCAGGGTAGAGAATGCTGAGAGAAAAATAAATCACTAAAACAAGATCGTTTACGTAATAACCTATGCTTCATCCGTGTTGTATTTCGTGAAAGAAAGACATAAGCAGTGCGTTACGGAGACTGCGTATGTTGCTTGTGCTTCCTTCGCTCGTGAAAACTAGGCTTAGTGACCACGCCGTTCTGCACGACCAAATTTTCTATGACAAACAGATTTTTCCTGTCTACACGTGCGCGTTTCATGACAGATGCATTTGTCATAGGAAGTTTGGTCAAATTTCTCATCCACACGAGCATTATTATTAAATAAGAAATTTGCCATCGAAAATTTGCACTGCTACAATGTATTAAGGTGACTGGCTACTATTGGAAATAACAATGAAAAATCGTTTAAACCACAATTTTCTGGAGTGAAATTTAATGCTGATCCCAAAAACGAAAAGAAAAAAGGGGAGTGAATGAATGAATGAATGCCTATCTCCGAATTTTTGAGGCGAAAATCGCTCAACCGGAAATGAATAGAAAAGAAATATACAACTCACGAAATAACATTTCTACAACTACTACAATTGCACAAATTTTAGATTATGTCGTATTCTTTGTAATAGTGTGGATAATTTTGATGTGACGGCGAAAAAATACCTTCCTTTTACATATTTTGTTCAACAAAAATTATCGTAAGTTCCAACAAATTTCCCTACAAAAATCCATTTTTTCATAGGCTAGAATAATGAACTTTTTTTCAAAATTTGATATGACAGATTTTTACATATGATTTCAATTAAGCGAATAAAAATCATCAAGAGACCATAATACTAAGAGAGCGAAACTCAGTATTAATGTCTGTGCGATGTTCGTGGCGCCTAAGGCTATTTTTAGTAACTTCGCCATCGCGCGCGCAAGGCTCTTAAACAATAGAATTCAAACGGGCCCGTCCGCGCGCACGTCAAAAATCAAATTCTATTTGTTGAGGGCCTTGCGCGCGCGATGGCGAAGTTACTAAAAATAGCCTTAGCCGCCACGAACATCGCACAGACATCAATACTGAGTTTCGCTCTCTTAGTATTATGGTCTCTTGAAATCATATGGTCCCGTGCAAAATTAGCTTGTTTCATGCCTTCCGGAAGTACCGCCATCTTGAAAATGACGTGCAGCGCGAGCTCTATTCAAATTTTGTTGGCGAAAACAAGCGCGTGCTCACTGTTTTTTTCGTAAAAAGAAAACATTTTCGCTTATTTTTCTAATCATTTTGCTTGTTAAAATCATTGAGAACTATTTTGAAACTAAATTTTGTCAACAAACTTTAGTTTCCCAGCGTTAGTGGCCATTCGCTAGAATCTCCGCGCGCTATGACGTCCTGCGCGCGAATTTGCGCAGTAGGCTAAAATTTCTATGGTAGCCAGTCACCTTAAGTAATACTTGGTATATTTACACGCGCTATGATTGGTCGAAAACCTTGTGTGATTACAGTACACACGCAGAAATGACGTCACAGAATCTCGCGCTCTTTTATTGGTTGAAATATTTCACTAAATATATAAAACAAGATAACATTCCATTTTTCCATAGTTCTGCACTCTAATAGTTCCACAGTAGACGTCAAAATAGAACGTTTTCCCATAACAGCATAGCTAACCTAAGTTATGTGAAAATGTTTTAATGTGATAAGAGCAACAGTCAGGGCACTCGAATTCGTCATGCTTTTTTATTTTCACCTCATTTTGACTTCATCTGTGCATCTATTAGATTACAGAAGCACGGTAAAATGGAATCTATTTGTTACAGCCGAAATCGTTGCATCGCGACCTGCAAATTACGCTAAGTTGTGTTGATTTTGATATTTTCTGCGACCTGCCTATTGTTAGATTGCAGAAAAGAAAATCAAACCGATCTTGGTGTGACTTGCAGGTCGCGATGCAATGATTTCGGCTGTATTACTGACTATTTGACAATCTCTTGTGGTAGGCACAATTTTTGAAATCTAGCGTTTTTATTTCTTTATTTTAGATGCTATAAAGGCTAAAAGTTGATGACCAGCGACTGGGAAAGCAGGATTTCCCGACATTGCTGCGGCAAAAGTGACTGTGGTAACTGGGCAATGTTTTTAAAGTTCGTTCACAAATTAGCACCAATTATATGAAGGCGTTTTGCAACGACCTACACACTGCTTACTATTATCAAGGGCAAAAAGGACAAATTTAGTGCTTTTCTGTTACTTTTGCTGGCAAATTTTAGTTTGCAAAGGCAGAATATCTGCCCTGAAGTGCTGTACAACGTAAACGCTACATTTTTGAAAGTGAAAAGCTGCGATCTCCGCCAATTCTAATGAAACATTTGGCTGCAAATTTGCAATTCCTATCTAAATTCGTCCTCACTAGCAATGTGAGTTTCTTTGTCTAATCATCCTCTAGCGCCTTCGAATCTAACACTAGAAAGCATTGCTCAGGGACGGGGGAAGCCCAAATTCAATAAAAGTACAATTTCTGCCATTTTTTCGAAAATGTTTCATTGTAAATTTGCGTCGATTGAAGCTAATTTGGGAAAAGACGAATTTGAATTTTGTATGATAATTATAAATGATATGATGGAAACTTGAATGTTTGTAAAGGTAAACACAAGATATTGCATAATACGTAGATTGCAACGAAAGCCTTGTCAATATTGAACTTGTGAGGATCTTACTAGTAAACGATAGTATTCAGGACAACTGGTAGCAAAAGAGAAAACGCCATGACTAAAGATGAGGCATTCTCGCCCTTTCTACTCTTCCTTTCTCCTCGCTCACTTCCCCTGTTGACCTATACCAGGTCTCCGTGCTCTAGCAAATGCCGCAGCGTTTTAATCCTTGCTCTATCGCGTATCCCTTCATTGAAATACTGTTTTAAGAAACGTACTCTCTCTTTCCGAGTCCCTGTGTGGACCTTGCGCTTGTGTGAATTACAGCGCCTTTCATAATTACGCGACCTCCACTGTAGACAGCACTTGAAAGGCTTTTTCAGTGTTTTGACTACCGTCAATTATTTGAAATCTCCGACAATTCGCCGTTCTCTATGAAGCAAGCCCATATTGGTATTAAAAGTCTAAACAATTCGAATATTATGTGAAGAAATTCAAGTTTGTTTTGTTTCTGAGCGTAGGAAGCTGAGATTTCACAAATTCCGGCCGTTACATGCATGTTTGTTTGACGGAAGTCAAAACGCATGTTTTGGCCTAGATGCCAAATTTGTCGAGGTCGCATAATAATCCAGTTCCGAGATATGCTTCACCTGCCCCATACAAAGAATTTAGAACAAGGCTACGTGCATGCTTAAAGGCGGTGTTACACGAGACGATTTTTAACGACGATTTTCCGCGCAACGTTGCAACAACTTGCAATATTTTGCGTTGCGAGTTTCTGACTTGGATTCAAAAACTTGCAACGCGTTGCCGAAGCGAAAATTGCAAGGAAAATCGTTCCAAGTGTCATGTTACACGAGAAAGATTTTTAACGCAACGCCGTTGCGCTGAAAATCGTCGTTAAAAATCGTCTCGTGTAACACGGCCTTAAACCTTTTTTCTTGTTACAAATGACTAAGCTTTATTCATGTAGCCTCGTCTTGATGCTTTTGTATGTAGCAAGTGAAGTGTATCTCGGAAGTCGGCGTTGTAACCAATAAATATACATTGAGAGAACTGAGAGAAAAGGAAATATGCAAAGAAATATGCCAAGAATAAGACAAGAAAAGTGGGAAAAGAAGAGAAAGTGGAGAAATATAGCAATAAAAGAACGACGAAGAGCCATAAATGAAAAAATCTGATGAGCTGAACAAAAGAGAATTCTATAATACTTTCAGACTTTTTTGAGCAAGAAAAACAAAGACGATGTTAATTACAGCGATATCGGCATCAAAATTGACGGAATCATTGAACATCAGCAAAGTAAGCTACTGTAGGTAGCTGAAGAACTGGCAAACTACTTCTCTACAGTCGCAGACGAAATAGGGGGTAAACACGTTATAAGGCTATGACTGAGGACGACTTTCCGCATGACAGCAGCATGATAGCCATTCGCTCGACCTTTGAATTCAAACACACCAATCCTGTTGAAGTTGAGTTGAAACGAATCAGAACAGGTAAAGCAGCAGGCTGGGACTCCATCACCCCCTCTGTCATGAAACTAGCTTCTAGACTAGAAATCGCGCCTTCTCTGTCCACTTTATACAATCATTGCATGTATCGACATTGGCGTCTGGCCTACTGCTTGGAAAATGGGCGAGTAGTCTGCCGTTTTCAAGAAGGACGACAGACAAGAGGCCACGAACTATAGATCTATTACTCTTGAGTACTACCATCTATAGGTAAAGTTTTCGAGGCTATCCTCAGCGGGGCAGATCACACGAACATACAACCCACTCCTCTACCCTAGAATTATTGTGTACAGAAAATCACATAGCTGCGAATCTACCCTCCTGGCGCTAGTGGAAGATTGGAAACTCGTTCGTGACAACAAAGCTAAGAGAGCGTAACAGTACTTCCAACTGACATGAGTAAATGGAAATGAAAAGTGAATCTGGGAGGGACGGGGAGTGGGGTACCTCGGTGGGCGGCACGCTTGATAAAACTCATTCCCTATTTGAGAAAAAAATGCATTTTTACCCTATTTTCAGAATATAGATGTTTACATTATTTACTCATCTCCTTTTTTCATAAATTTGATTTTTAAAGCTATATTTCAATTTCAGTTTTTTCTCCCCTCGACCTCATGCATTTCTTTAATAGGTCGAGGTGAGAAAACATTGAAATACAGCTTTAAAAGACAAAACCTGTTAAAAAAAGATGAGTCAGTATAAACAAATTAATTAAAATTAAAACTAGAGAATAATAAAAACAATCTATGTGATTTTAATCACCTTGCCAACTGGTATCACTGTGGCGGATCCAGGGGGGTCGAGGGGGTCCACGGAACTCCCTCCTTGAAGGTTTTATAAGCCATTTTTTTGTCAAACATCGACCAAAGAATAGAGTATTCTACACAGCTGGGTTTAAGCTGAACTGAGCCCCCCATGGAAAAATCCTGGATCCGCTACTGTATCTTTGTTTTTGAGTCATTTGATTGCGTGCCAGTGCCGTGGTCGTCAATTGTTTAGAAGTACAATGCAAGACTGCCATGTTTACGTAAACAAGTTCAGAAACATTGAATTTTAATTACACCGTAATAGAAATTCTGTAGAACTGATAACCACTTTTTTTAACAATTACAATTTCGTTAGTTCTCAACAATATTGCTCCCACAGCTGCAGTTCATCATCCACAGTGTATCTATTTATATAACTACCATAAAAGTAGAAAAATGCTGTCTAAAAACAAAGTCAAACTAGAGAGTTTTACAGAAATATGCGAGATTTGACAAACTGGGAAAGTTAATTATGTTATTCCCATCAAAAAATTATAACAATTTCAAACTACAGTAAAGAAGTAAATACGAAAATTGTAAGAAATGTTTTTGAAGGACTTCCATAATTTATTACACGTCGTCAATCTTAGTTACTTAATGTACCACCCAAAGAACAGGAGGAGAGCATACCTCCATGGTGGGGGAGGGTGCTAGGAGATGGGGTAGTTCTCGAAAAGCGTTTCGGAGAGTCTAGCTCAAATACTCTCCATTTCGCCCCACGGTTTACTATCCGTCTGGACAAAGTATCCATCAGATGATGATTGGTCTGAATAAAAATCTGTAGAAAAATTAGTCGAGTAGGATGGCAATTCATCTGAGAACTGAAAATATCCGCTCATATTTACTCTCCGATAAAAGTATACATATGTATTTTAGGGCACGGTTTTACCTTCATATAAACTTTCTGCAAGTTAAATATTTAAAACTAACCTAAATAAAATAAATAAATTACCAACCATAACTCTCAGAAAAATTTAAACTAGTGGGAAAAATTTAAACTACAACATATACAATTTCACCATGTACTTGAAAAGGTCACACCATACTGTACGTACCCCCATACTGTACCACCATACCCCCGAACTAAACAAGGTGCTTTTTTGTGCGGACCATCCCCATTTAGGTCCATTATAATGTATTACCCCCAAGGGGTAATACCTACGAAAGAAGCCTTGATCTTCATATCACTAAAGTTCATCCGTCCAAGATGGTTTCAGGCTTGATAGTGGGTTTGGCAATCTTGGCTTCAACTCTGATAGTTGTGAGATTACAAGACGCAAGATCAAGAGAATTAATTGCGGATATCCGTAAAAACTACACATTGAACGCCACGTTATATCAAACTCTTCATACTGATGACATATGGGAGTGTGCCTTGATGTGTTTGAGCGCCTCATTTTGCATTTACTTCAACTACCAAGTATCGCTTCAACGATCAGCCTTGTGTCAACTTGTTCTAAGCTTGGACGGTTTCCTTGTAAACACACCTGGATTCGTGTTGGGACGTTTGACATCCAAGACGGTAGGTAGAGTTAATGTTTTTCAGTCAAGTTATGTATTTTAAAACTTTGTCATCCTCGCTCTCTTTTAATTTGGAATGGTGTACTTTGGAATGGAACGTAAATGTTATCTTTGGTTCGTTGTAAGTTTAATTATATAGTTTCTTTTTACAAAGGCTTTCTTAGTAAACTAAGTAGTAAACTTGGCCATGCAGTTGTCTACAGATTGATAAATTATTGATCAGTTTGATTTTTAACGCTAAGGTTTTAAAATGAATTTTTTGAGATGACTATAGCTCCACTGTGAAAAAAGAAATCGACATGCATGTTAAGGCGCGGAAATATGGACCACAAAATCGTGCAACATTTTACGCAACACTGCTGCGTTGCAATTTGCTTTTTCCTCGTATTTCCGCCATTTCTACTTTGTGCAACATGTACAAGGGAAATTTGTTGCGAACGAGGTTTATGCAATACGAGCAACATTTGCTCTGCAACTTGCAATGCAACAATGTTGCGCGAAATGTTGATGATTTTGTTGCCCGTACTTCCACCCCTTTAGTGTTTCACAAAAATTTATAAATCACCAATCTTACCATTATATATTATAAATTATTATAAACATATCGAGATTTATTCACTAAAATTCCATTTGGTAAATTTTAGAATGCACGTATTGTTTTTTCACGTGTGAGAAAACTGATATAAAAATGATTCGTCCAATGACAAGCGGCACATGGCTTTACGCGTGTAAGAAAAACAATACCTCCAATCATAAAGCGACCTCTGATTTCTGATGAAAATTTTTGCTCTTCTAGCTCAGCCCTATATATATCGAAGGATTTTTTAGTCTTGACAGTTCAATTTTAATCTTCATTTAGTAAAAATTCATGTAGATAAGCTTATTCACAACAAAAGTCAACGATGTCATGAAACTGAGGAATAGCTCTATAGGGAAAAACGATTTTCAATACTACGCCGTGTTGCGAAAAGCGAAGGAGGATTCACGGCTGACAGTTTCGCTGAGATACTGAATGGAAATTTAGTCCAACAGTTCTTTTAGACAAAAGTTTGGAGAAAAACAACGATAAATTAAGTTCAAGATAATTTATTTCAAGTTTTGAGGGACATTTGAAACGGCAGCTTTGTTTACGGGCGTGAATTTATTTGACCGTAAGTTTGTCTTTGAATGAACTCATATTCTTTGCATTGTCTTTGTTCGTCTTGTAAACAAATTAAACGTCTGTCAGTAAAGTTCAATTGCAAGTTGCACAGAACAAAATGCTGGTGTGATTCATGTACGAGTTGTGAATATCATAAAACGAACGAGCGAGTGAGTTTTATGATACACAACAACGGGTGAATAAAAACTGTACATATCGAGATTTCTATAAATGTTTTTCATTTTTTCTCTGAAAATGGATTGCTTTTCCACGGTCAAGATTATCATTACAAGAAGCACAAAAACTCTACAAGAGAAATTCAAATTACAAACAGCGTCAAACCAAAACAAAAATACAATTATCTCTTTTTCCCCTGACTATGCAACTCAAACCATTAAGATGTGCTGCTGCTTTTCCTGAAGCTCGTTTACTGGGCAAGGCAATAACTCAACACACCTAAGTTTGGGGTGTTATGGCTGTGGGCTAAGGGACCCACAGCCGCTTTATTGAAACATCCAACATAAATATATACATGACGTAAAACTACTATATGATGTGGATGTACGAAATCTAGGCTTGTCCCAGCAAAGGTGCACGAGGGCACGAAAACGCCAGATGATGTTGGAGACATCAAGACAACACAAGGAAGGCCTGGGGAGGAGGAGGGCAAAATTAAAGCTCCAAGCTTATGTGAAGTCAGGATCAGAATGAATCACTGTCTGACAACTCACGTGTTGTGTTACCCTTAATGGGGGATCACTCAAATTGCTGTTACCCCAGTACCCAATACCAATCTCGCATGCATGAATGCTGCAACTTAAAGATCTAAGGTTACAACAATTACATAATACCTCTATATAGCTAATTCAATTAACGTTATCGTAGAGAAAGCCTAAAGCTAAATCGTCTGACCGCGAGGTTTCATGGGATATATATTGTTTCGTTTTGCGATTAAATATCGAAACAGTGATGCCTCGCGGTCGGACGATAAATCTTTAGGCTTTCTCTATATAACGCTCAAAGAAATACAGTCAAGAGAAAACATAAAAATCTCATTTGCGAGCAAATATTCCCATGATTTGTATCAAAAGTGAACTACAGCGTAAAATTATTATAAAAACACCCAGTATCCTTTAGACTACAAACTTCCGACAATTATTTTATACAGAAGAACAAGGGTATATCAGTGTCCAGCAATCTTCACTGAAATGATTTAATTTTTGTTGTCGTGGTCTAGGCTCCATGCTCATGCTTAGAGTACTTGTGGATGGGAGAAGAGAAGAACGCGGCATTTACGAATTGCAATATGGCCGCAACAGCCTTCACCGATATAAAGTCTTCTGTGACTTTATCTCAGAGCCTTCCTCGGCCTGGACACTGGTTTTGTCCAAGCTATCAGTACAAATGTCTTCCGACACACCATTGAATATCAGTAAACCTGTGAGCGAATCCAATCCTAACTGGAACAAGACGCATAGCTGCGTGAACTCGGGCTTTCTATGTAGTAAATCATGAGTTCTCTTTGTTAACATTGTCCCTTTAAATTCTCCATTCGTTTAATCTGCTGTGCTCTTTGACCTAAAAGCGCATTTATACAGGCTTAGCCTTCTTTTCTAGAAAGACCTATACCCTATACCTATACCTATACCCTATACCTATACCCTGGTTTATCGTCTCCTTCCGACGTTTATTTACTTGATAAGAGAGAAACTCTCTAAAGAAAGCGAATAATAAACCCCTGGAGCCTAGGGTAAGAAAGACCCATCGGATTAAAAATTGATTTTTGTTTATAGTCACTACACGTGAAATGGTTTTTTCAAACTAACTTATTTGACTTCTGCAGTGTACTATCAATTTTAATCATGATATTTTGATTCATTTGCTTTATTAATAACAACAACTTTTGCAATAATTTGAAGAGACAAATAAATGTGTTTTAAAGTTTATCTGTTTATCAGTTTATCTGAAGGGTCAGTGCTTGAGCGTCGGACCGGAAATCCGAATGTAGGCTCAAATCACGCTGAGGGCTCGGAATTTTTAAGATCTGAAATTTTTACACTCGCAGAAGCATTCACATCCAACGAACACATTTCCGAGTGACAATCCAATCATTTACTTACAGAAGAATTGTTGGTAATTCTGCCTGCCTTGAAACAAACCAACTTTAATATAACTGATTTGCAATACTCACAACTCTACAACTTCAACACGGATTATTAGCAGAATTGATTCACAGTTGGTGATCATTAGAGATGAAAACTACCGCTCTATGTTATACTGCTCTATGTTTTAACTATAACTATTAGACTACGTTGAATTTAAGCACAAACTTTCCTTTATTTTCTTGGTTTTTAGCTTTCAAATAGCAATACAATTTAGATGACTTGGGTATTTCAACGAATACGTTCGTAAACAAACTCAAAAATGTTCGCTCGTAAATTGATCTCTCGTAAAGTTCGCGGACCGACTCGTTTCGAAAATGCTCGACATCTTTTAGTGTGGGTCTACCGCGAACAGTGTGTGCTTTTGTATGTAGCTTGAGCGTACTAGAAATCATATTTACCCTTGAATCGCGAGACATCTTGCAGGTCGCCATGATGACCATGTGCTTTTGACGCTTATTTAGGTATATACTTCATGGTTTTGAGTGCCGTATAGTCGCTCTGTACTTCTCAAGTAAAGAAGCGACTATATAGGACACTCATGAAGTATATACCTCTCGACGCATGCGCCTTTCTATCTATACGCATGCGCTTTAGTTGCCAGACTGCGTTTTGCGTCGGAACGAGGAAAATAATAACAACAATAACGAAGCCCAATTTATAACTCCGGCATTCCTACGGAAGCCCGAGTAATAATTACCGTCTTCCACTACACAAGATGCAAGCCCTCAGGTCGGTGTCCACTCATTGGCGCATTACATGCAATTTTCCTGTTTCTGGTGTGGACTACAGAGATTATGCAAGGGCCAAGTTCTCGGACATCGACATAATCACCATCGTTGGAGCACAAATCTGTAAGAAGATGGAGTACATCGACATTCGTGGTTATAATTATAGCAACGTTCGTGTTCCTTGGCAGCATCCTTGGTTCCTACATACAGATGGTTCGTACTGGCTTGGCCATTGCGGGCTACCGAACATCCCAGAGTCTTTGAACCAAGAGGACAGCTTTGGTTATTATAAAGACATAAATATGAAATTCCGCTGCACAAAAGACACAAGTTCCACTTCGAACTACTGGTTCGGTGGTTATCTTTAATTATAAACTAACCACACCCTATTTCCATTGTTTAATGTAGGTTTTGAATTTCGGGGGAAGACCTGGGACAGGTTTTGAATTTTGAATTCAAGACCTGCATTAGGTTCTTATGGACCCGGGACAGGTTTTGAATTTTGAATTCAAGACCTGCATCAGGTTTACCAAGTTACTAGTCATGCCATACACACATTACACACATTTGAGAAGTTTTACCTTCAATGCACTGCATTTGAGGTTTTAGACACACACTAGAAGTCAGAAAGTCTTAAAATTTAAGGAATTGACTATTCTGATCTTTAAAAAATCGCAAATGATATCTTACGCATCGACCCTACCGCGCCTCGAACCCTCAACCCGTTGAATCTTAGTCCATTCACTTACCACTATGCTATCCGGTAAATCGGATCGTTGACCATGATGGAATTTTAAGAAGCTTTATCTCAACACACATTTTGTAAATTAGTATTCAAAATCCCCTCTGGGAATTACTAATAAACGTATTGTATTGTATTGTATTTTAGCTATTGTTCGACGTTAATTTCATGCAAATATAAATTACTCGATATAACTCGGATTTGATACTATAACTCAAATCCGATGATTTGAGTTCTTATTTTCAGAATTTTTGCATTGAAACAATAAAAATAGGGTTTGGTTAGTTTTTAAACAACTTAAAAACCACGTGCTCGGCCCTCGGTCTTGAATTTCAATGGAAGACCTCGCACTTGGTTTTTAACCCATATATAATAAACAATGCAGGATTATTGAAGTCCCAGGGTTTGTAATAAACTGTGCGCAAAAACCTGTGATGGTGCCAATGACGAGCATTTTCGTTGAAGTGGTGCGACTCACTGGACGGAAGAAATGTTTCTGAAGGCTTCGTAAGTTATAAAAGTACATAGTGTATCTAATCTTTTACCATATCCATTTATTTTTGCCCACTTCGATTTTGGAATTAATTTCCTGCAAAAGTGTATCAGTGATTTTTGACTCGTTGCGTTTTGCCGATTTTATCTTTCGTCAAAGTTAAAAATGCTATTGATTTCTTCAAAAATGCGAACAACATGCGTCAAAAAACGGAACGCGTCCTCCAAGAAATAAAAACACTGAAATATTTTTGCTGAATAGTTGTCTTAGTATCACAGAGCGAAAAATCTTTTGGAAAATATTAAACTCTTTGTACAGTGCAACCCCTTAGTTAAGCGACGGTCACTATTAACGGTCACTCCCCATTTAGCGGCCAGTTATCAAAATCCTGAATCAGCGTTGTACTTAAAATATAACCCCTTTTAAGCTGCCAACCTGTGTTAAGCGGCCACTCGTCCGTTCCCCGAGGATGGATGCCCAATAGCGGTTGCACCAAGAGACCATAATACTAAGAGAGCGAAGGTCAGTATTGATGTCTCTCAACCAATAGAATTTGATTTTTGACGTGCGCGCGGACGGGACCGTTTGAATTTAAGAGCCTTGCGCGCGCGATGGCGAAGTTACTAAAAATAGCCTTAGCCGCCACGAACATGGCACAGACATCAATTGATACTGAGCTTCGCTCTCTTAGTATTATGGTCTCTTGGGTTGCACTGCATTTCTGGTCTGCGTTACAACACCCGGTTTTGTTCGTTCGGCTGTAACGAAAGTTATGTATTTCATATGCAAGCTTTTGTATAATTTTTTGTCTACTTATATATGTACTAATTTCTATTTAACAATTAGACTACGAGTTCGAGTTTTCTATACTGATAGTTGACGAGGGCGAAGCCCGAGTCAACTATCAAAGCCGATAGAAAACGAGAACGAGTAGTCTAATTGTTTTAGTAAAAATCTACTAGTATTCTAATGCAAAATTTATAAAAAGGAAATTTGGTGATGATTTTTAACCTAAAAAACTGAGAAATTTCGGAAAGCTACGCACAAAAAATTATAGTTTCCATGGCAACTGTCTTTCTTTCGGGAGCCGAGGAAAATCGGCAGCTAGTCCAGCTGTGAAGCTTTCTTCCGCTAAAAAGAAGTGATTTTGATCATAAAAGAAAGTCAAAAAGTTCAAAAAACAAAAGCAGTACGGATTATCTGATGCTTGTGGAGATTTCTTTGTATTATTCGGGGCGAAAAGACGAAAAAAGATCGAGCTGACCGACCTGCTCGTCGTGAACTGATTTGGTGAAAGTGAAGCTTAATTTCAAATTACTAGCTTTAACACGAAGGAATCCTGCAGAAAAGTTATTGAAAGGTAATAAAAAGTTATTCTACACTTATGTACTCCCTGTTTATCTAATTTAGAAAGTTTTTTGTCTCATCTTTTTTCAAACAATACCGTTTTTGTTCCTCACAAGTAACTACTTGCTCGCTTCCTGAGAGTTTGTTTTTCTGTGACTTTGAAGTCATTCACGCCAAAAATCGACCAAAAACGAAAACAAAGTAATTTTTCACTAAATTTTGCTATTGTACTTGAATATTGTTGAGTTATCTTAGACAGTTTAGACTTGAAAGCCACTTTTTTCACTTTTGGAAGTACGGTCCGTAGAGATCGGTGATTGAACTCGCTGTCAGCCTTTTATCAAAATCGCAAAAATTTCTCTGCTTAACTTATATATCAACATTTGTACGTGTTGTTTTGTTATAATGTGACTTCTTTTACGTCATCACATTGCATTTTGAAATCACTCGTGGTATTAATGGCAAATATAATTAAAAACCATGATTTATCTATAGAAATTTGCGGATAATTTGCAAATCACGAATCCCTATTTCTCTACTCACCTTCTATCACTATTAGAAGGTGAGTAGAGTAGCCAATCAGAATGCGAGATTTGCATTAGAATGCTAGTAGATTTTTACTAATTAATTATATATCTCTTATGTAGTAGTATAACATTGATAATATTGATATTAAGAGAAAAGCATACTTTGACAGTTGTGTACGGGTTTCCTCCCGGTGAATAAGCGCCTCCCCCGAATAAGCGCCCCGTTTTAGACGTGAACAATTTAATAAGCGCCGGGGGCTTATTCGAGTAAATACGGTAGTGCTGTTTCAAGGAAATTTAGTGCAGAAAAAAGAAGATTTAGTGCAGAAAAAGGAAATTTAGTGCAAATTTGAGTTTTTAATCACAGCGTCAAAATCAAAGTTTTTAGTTCTGCTGTTCTTCACATTATCTAGCATCAAAACTATCACACATTCTGATCACAAAGGAACGATTTTGATCGGAAAAAAGGCAAAAGCTGAAGATTTTGTTGTATTTTTGTATGAAATTTTAGCTGAAATGTGCGGGCGCTACTAAGGCCATCACAGGTCATTGAGCACGCGCTCAGGTTCTATTCCGGCCATAACGTTTGCTCTTTTGCAGAGAAAGAACTCATTTGTTTCTAAAACTTTTTTCATGTATATTATAAATAGAAAGGCTCGTGCAATTTCGAACTCTTTGAAATCCCACTCATTAAAATGATTCCAAATTGCACGCGAAACCATATGATTTCCTATACGTATAAAACAGGTTGACTAGTGCTTGATACAACAACACAAGTTTTAAGGAATGTATAGTACATGCAAGTACATTTTATTCATATTTATTACTTTGTAAATCAATTAATCACAAGCAGTCTTTGCATTGAATATAAAACTAACTGATTAAAGTTTGTTTAGAAAAAGATGTATGTGAATCGTTCCAAGTTGCTGATAAAGAATAAATATGACATACATTACATTGAGTTGTTGTTTTGGTTCATAAATATCTGTGGATTTATTCAACTGAACTATTGAGAGTAGTCTGTGGAAATAACGCAAAATTTCGATTCACCAGAAATTTTAGCGATATGATCATGTGGCTGTCTGTCAGATATGACCTCTTTGAAGAACGTTTGAAAACAACTTATCGTCTTGTATAGGGGTGCGTGATTTTAAATCATCATCATGTATTTTTATATATTTTGTCAGGAGTCCATTAATGGACTCCTGATTTTGTTTTATGCACCGTGGTTTCCAAACCTCAAAACAATAATTAACACTTATTTACTGGGACCGACAGTATGTTTTGTGATCCCGAGAGCACTGATGTTTCCCGAGGTGAAGAACAACTGCAAGCAAAAAAGCTGCTAAAATGAATGCTATTATTCAAAATTCACTCAAAACTTGTCAACAAACTGACCTTTTTTAGTGCAAAGTTTTTTAGAAGAATTGCTGCAGCCTGTTTGGTAGCATTCCTGGTTGATTGTCAATCTTTTTCTCAGAATAAATTGAGGGTTGTCCAGAATCACCATTAGATACCATTGGTGAAATATGTTTTACCAATGGTGTCTATTGGTAAATTTCCACAGGAAGCCCATGCAAATGTAATACAAAAATGTATAACTCATTAGCTGATAATTTCAACAGGAGGTCCAAACAAATGCAATACAAAATGTGCATCCCATTCTGCTTGTGGTATAATTACATAACTACCTTACATCACATTTATCAAATACGTGTCTCACTCTGTATTTTGATGTTATGTTAAAAAAAAATTGGGGGGGGGATCACCAATGGCATCTATTGGTAAAAATCCACAGGGAGTTCATACAAATGTAATACAAAAATGTATGTGTTTCACTCTGTAGTTTCATGTATTTGGTTAAAAAAAAATTTCTGGGGGGATATTGCCAATGAAACCAATGGTACCATTGGTACCATTGGTGACCATAGAGGCTACAAAAAATAACATTTCAAATGGTGAAATAAGTCATATTGGGTATCCTGTGATAAGTGTGGGGCTTGAAGATTGCTAAACGACTTTGTCTATAATGGTGAAATTAGACCATTGGGTATCCTGTGTTGAATGACATTCAGATTGAGAGATGCAGAGGCTTGACGGTGTTCACCAATGGTACCAATGGTACCATTGGTAAACTGAAATCACCATTGGTAAATGACTTTGTCTAATGGTGAAATTAGACCATTGGGTATCCTGTGTTGAATGACATCCAGATTGAGAGATGCAGGGGCTTGAAGGTGTTCACCAATGGTACCATTGGTACCATTGGTAAACTGAAATCACCATTGGTAAATGACTTTGTCTAATGGTGAAATTAGGCCATTGGGTATCCTGTGTTGAAAGGCATGTAGACTAAGAGATGCAGGGGCTTGACGGTGTTCACCAATGGTACCAATGGTACCAATGGTACCATTGGTAAACTGAAATCACCATTGGTAAATGACTTTGTCTAATGGTGAAATTAGGCCATTGGGTATCCTGTGTTGAATGACATTCAGATTGAGAGATGCAGAGGCTTGACGGTGTCACCAATGGTACCAATGGTACCATTGGTAAACTGAAATCACCATTGGTAAATGACTTTGTCTAATGGTGAAATGAGGCCATTGGGTATCCTGTGTTGAATAGCATATAGACTAAGAGATGCAGGGGCTTGAAGGTGTTCACCAATGGTACCAATGGTACCATTGGTAAACTGAATTCACCATTGGTAAATGACTTTGTCTAATGGTGAAATGAGGCATTGGGTATCCTCTGTTAAGTGTTTGGGATTCCTGTGGTATCAATTGCTCCGGCTTGGCTTACCAATGGTAAACTGAAATCACCATTGGTAAATGACTTTGTCTAATGGTGAAATTAAGGCATTGGGTATCCTGTTTTGAATGGTACCAATGGTACCATCACTTTTTGGAGTTCTATGTGGTATCTTAATAATGAATGGGCAATTGATCGTACTGTACGGTGACAATGTGACTCGTACTTGAAAAGAATAACGTTTGAAATTCCTGCCGTAACCGTACTGTGCATTGCTTTTGATGTCGTCTGAATAATTAAGCATGGGCTTACATAGACTTTGATGGGCTACGAACTTTATTTACAAAACGTAAACGGAGTGGCTATCCGTTACCCGTACGCGAACTTCTGTTTTCTATTCGTACGGTAGTCAAAATCATTTAAGCTTAGATTACTCGGTGATTCTGTATTATTTCAGGAACAAAATTATGATGGCTTTGTTAAGAGGGAGTAAGTGATTCTTGTTAAGTTAAACTGATTCAGGGTATTAATTATACGAGTCTAAGCTACACATTTGGCGAACGTCTCACGTCGCGACACTTTTCAACTCAATCAAATGTCAAGCTCTCAAAATTAGCACTTCGATCATGTATATAACAACTTTAATAGTCTTGTATATCAGAAGAAAAGGTTAAAAAAGAGACACTGTTTGTTTCAGACTGAGTTTGAAGAACTATTTTTGCACTCATTTCGGTGAACGGCAGCGGATTTCAATTTGCTATTCGTACGGGATTCTAAATTATGATTGATTTTCACCGTAATTTGGTATTATTTCATTGGACGAAGATAGGGTCGATTTCTTCGTTAATTCCTCTGTTTTAACGTTTTCGTCTGGTATGCAATACTATCAGAGTTGTAATAAATTTGATCGAAGTCCTAATATTGATGTGCGTGAAATGCGGTCAAGTTGGCAGTCTAAGTTAATTCAGAATCACCTCGAAAATCTAAATAATTTTGACTTACGTACGAACAGTAATCGGGTGTGATTTACATGGATATTTTTTCCTTAAAAAAGCAACTGAAATTTGGATACAAAGGTCCTTGCGGTTTTCCTGTGAATGAGTAATTAAGGATTCGTTACGTTGTATATAAGCTAGCTTACTTCGTCTGTTCAGTTAATTGCCTTCAGTAAAACTTCTTAAAAATTCCTCTCAAGTTGGAATTCAACAATGAAGGTAACTATTAGATCAATGTTTGGAATTATTTGGAATATAGCTATAGATTAAATGACTTTGAAAAAACTTGTTTGTACGTAGCTATTATTCATTATCAATATAAACTTGAAGACAGTATTACTAGTATTGTTGTTTGTTGTGCATAAAAACAATGAACTTCACATTATGATACCGGATTTTGTTTCAGAGAATATTTTATGTAGCACTACTGTACAAAGTCAATTACAAAGTGACTTAAAATAAATATTTCAGATCTGTGTTATAAAAAAACTTATACCAATCTGGAAAATTATAAAGCTAAAAATGTATGTACATATTATTTAATATAAACTGAAAACATTACATTTAAAATCAATATTGTTTCAATTGAAATTGGAACACTGCCATTCATGCGTGAGCAGACGTAAGCAATGTTTTATGAAGTTTTTTCTTTCTAATTTTAAGCAAGACGCTCCATCTTTACGGTAATATAAGATAAATTAGGTAAACAACAATAAAGATTACTGGCAACCGCTTGTGAATGTGATCGATTCAATGGGCGATTGACTGATATTAAAGCGAACAGTCGTTTATTATAATTTGAACACAGTGCAATTAACCAAAATTAAAGATGGCTTTATCATAAACCTCGACTTTTGAAAACGACAATAACACACATTATGTAGCCGATTCCTGGTTGTGATTAATCGAAATATTCTCCATGGGTAAATCACCAAAATACCTTGTATTTTAGAAGCCACTTTCTCCAACATAAAAACTTCAGCTTTCGAAAACGACGGTATACAAAAACTAGATGGCCGGTTAACTACACTGAATTTATCTGTTGCGTGGTTGCGATCAACAATCAAGGACCTTTGCCTTGTATATTACAAGCCACTTTATCGCTTAGTCCAAAAACTTCAGCTTTTCGATTCAAAACGACGATGACACATATTATATTATATTATATGGCCGCTTGTCGATCGATTGCTAAGCAAACAGTCGAATTATTCAATAAATCAAAGGACTTTTGTATCCAAGAACTTCAGCTTTTAGAAACGACGATAACACACATTATATTACAATATGGCCGCTTGTGATCGATTGCTAAATTAAGGAAACAGTCGAATTATTCAATAAATCAAAGGACTTTTGTATCCAAGAACTTCAGCTTTTGAAAACGACGATAACACACATTATATTATATGGCCGCTTGTCGATCGATTGCTAAGCCAACAGTCGAATTATTCAATAAATCAAAGGACTTTTATAAAGAACTTCAGCTTTTGAAAACGACAATATTACATATTATGTGGCCGGTTGTGATCCAATTATTCACAGAGGGTATCAATTTACCAAAAGGACCATGCTTCACCAATGGTTCACCAATGGTGAATGCGATTTACCAATGGTACCAATGGTACCATTGGTAAAGCCGGCCGTAGAAGTTGATACCACAGGAATCCCAAAGCCAAGCAATTGATACCACAGGAATCCCAAACACGAGCGTACATATTGTGATAGGGTTTTTAGAGGGAACCCTGTGTAAATTCACCAATAGACACCATTGGTAAAACACATTTTACCAATGGTATCTAATGGTGATTCTGGACATACTTGAATAAATTCTGTAAGGGAGCATTCATTTTTTACGAGGGGGGTGGGCCGGAGGAATTGAGGGGTGGGCCAAAAGAAATTTACTCTATGAAAGGGGGCCGGTGGGTCATGTTTTTCTATTTTCATATTTGGAAGTGGGGTGGGTCATCAATATAGTTCAATTCCTTACCGTGGGGGCTTGCATCTTTTTTTGTATTTGATTCCTGCAATTCCTCCGGCCCACCCCCCCCCCCCCCCCCCTAAAAAATGAATGCTCCCTAAATTCCTCCTCACAATTTAGCAATGAACCCGAGTTTTGCCTCATGTTCAATGAATGAATCTCAATGAACTGATTTGCAAACGCGCGCTGCCAAAAACCCGCCTTCAAAGCTCAATCAACTTCCGGTTTTGTTATTACCGGTCCAAGCTCGGTTTAAAGCTCTGTTGTTAAGTGTCCTTAAGTCCTGTATTTATTAATTTGCTCACTTGTATACGTATTTTTTTGTACTAGGGAGTCTCGTTTTGGAACAACAGTTCTGTGAGTTGCTCCCGCCCTAGGGCGAAGCTTATAAATAAAATAAAAAATAAAAAAAATAAACATATTGTTTGCCCGTTGCCCAGGGAAATTAAACATCAAATCTTGTTCACGTTCACTTGATACCTTCTCGACCAATGAGAGTACGAGAAAAATGGACTTTGACAGTTGGTATATAACAACTTGTACTTATTTATTGACTGTAAAGCATATTGAAATATACCATAGTATTGTACGATTCACTGAACAGCTTTATAATAAGAGCTAAAGAAATAAGGAGAGTCAGAGAGAGAGAAAGAGGCTGAGAGAGGCGGTTGTGTGTGAGAGAGGAACTAAGGAGGAATCATGGAAAGCTGGACGCTTACAATTGCTATACCTGGCTGGTCCTAAATAATCCCAATAAGTTAGTTTTTTTAATTATTAACTAGACGTTAACTGATAACTGTGAAAGGTCCAAATGAAAACCCTCGTGCCATGGGAGAAAACCAAACAAACTCAATTCACATATGATTCAGCGCCCTAGCCGGAACTCGAGTCCGGCCGGTCCACAGCGGTGAGAGGCGAGTGGCTTAACCACTACGCCACCCATGCCACCTGACCCTGTCTATCCCTCAATGCTCCTCCTTACGGGTGTTTGATAGAGCTAATTTTAATTAAAAAGCTACATGGAAAGGAAAGAAGTCGAAACAAGGACGTGAGGTCCCTGAGGATTGAACT
This sequence comes from Telmatactis stephensoni, assembly GCA_029948255.1. Classification (NCBI taxonomy): domain Eukaryota; kingdom Metazoa; phylum Cnidaria; class Anthozoa; order Actiniaria; family Isophelliidae; genus Telmatactis; species Telmatactis stephensoni. The sequence goes on from JALIZF010001639.1 coordinate 52,769, forward strand.
CGGGACCTCTTGCACCGAAAGCCGCGCACTAACCAACTGTGTCATCCTTGTTCCAGATATTAGAGAGTTTTTAAACTCTTAAAAGGGGGTGTTTACATGGCACTAGGATTATCCTAGCAGGCGAAGTACCTGCTGTACATTTACTGCATTCTGTTTACATGGAAATTTATGTCTTCACGTCGGGTACTAGGATCATCCTACTAAACAGAATGCAGCAAATGTGTAGAAGGTAGGATGATTCGCCTGCTAGAATGATCCTAGTGCCATGTCAACACACCCCCTAAGCTTCACGTAGACTGGAAACGGCAGACGGCCAAGAGGATCACAAGACCTTTATTCACGCCCGACGATGAGCGGTTGGCACTTACTAGTAATCCAAAACGAAAATTTGAATTAAAAATTGACCGAAGGGCTAGTTTTTGGCACGTTTAGTCATTATTACTCGATATTGAAAAAAATCTCCTCTTAAGATAATTAATTTTAGAGACAAGCGTGACAGTGCGCGACTAAGTGATGAGGCTACGTTCCTGTTAAGTTTCCACTAATTCGCAGAACGTGCAGATGCGAAATTGTTTTCGAAACGGTGTTAGATAACTTATTTATTATCCATAAACAAATACAAAAAAACCTTTGAATTACGGGAAAAACAGTTAAAATATCTGGGAAAATATTCCTCTCTAAAGGCGCTGTTACACTGTGCAATTTTTCCAGCAACTTGTCTCGCAACGGCGTTTCAAAACAAGTTGCAGAGAAAATTATGGCGCTGTTACACTGTGCAATTTTCCCCAGCAACTGGCCAAAATTATAGCAAGTTGCTGGGGAAAATTGCACAGTGTAACAGCGCCATAATTTTCTCCGCAACTTGTTTTGAAACGCCGTTGCGAGACAAGCTGCTGGGAAAATTGCACAGTGTAACTGCGCCTTAAGCGCGCGCTCGATGACGTGTGCACGTAATAGCGCTCAAACCAACTGCTTCATGACTCGAAAAGCAATAGAATAATCGTCAAAAATCTTGATTTTTATCATTTCCGAAAACTCTTACACAGTATAATGAAAGCAAAAGCTTTATCGAGTTTTTTTCTCGCTTTGAAGGTGAATCCAATCGTCACGCGCGTCACGCCATACGCGAGATAAATGCCCAGACGAGATGCGCAGAAACAATGGTCGAGAACGTCCTTGCCTTAAGGACGGTGCCCACTATTGTCAGCGCGCACTGCGTTCTGCGCATGGCCCTTCGTAGTAAAAACATCGTAAAAACAAAGCAGTTTTGCGATATTTGGATAAATAAAAGTTACTTGCTTGTAGAAAAAACATTTGACTGTTCCTGTAGTAGAATTAAATTCAGTATTGATGAATAAAACTCGCTTAAAAAAACACTGTTTTGATCACAAGGACTAGATTTGCCTATTGGCCGCCATCTTGGAAATGTCCCATAATGCTTTGTAAAATCTGTCTATACTCTGTATGGAGGGCTAGGGATTTCATCGTATTTCGTGCGTTTATCGGTAAATAACTTCTTAAATCGCCTGGATACCCCTCTTTTTTCCTTTTGTAAATTATAAACCAAAGAAAAATCTAGAATTATATAAGCTTTTTATAAATTTATAATTGAAGAATGATAAAAGATATCACATATTATATTTAGCAATCATAGACTAGATCATCCTAAAACCAAGTAAATATTTAAAAAAAAACATTATTTTCTTTGTTTTCGCGGTTTTATGGTATTGCCCTACCAGAGAATTATGCTTAGAATGTTTTAGGGAAAAAAAAAGTTTGAAACTTATTGGAAGTATAGAGGATTTTTAATTTTTTTCTTTGGGTGGTCAAAAATGCATTTTCCGCAACATTTGATGACGTATAACTCATTAAAATGCGTGGTGACCCCCAATTTTCTTCTTGGATTCTAACAGCCTACAATGGGTTCTTTCACACCCATATAGATTTTAGAGAAAATAATTACTTTCACATTAGAGGGCACCGTCCTTAAGGAGGCTCGAGGCAGTTATCTCCTAGTGTACCTAGCCGCTTTCAAACGACTATAACTTTGACAAGAATGATCTGATGTGCTGGCCATTTTCACATAATGCTAGACAAGGATCAAAGTTTTCAAAAATGAAAAATTGGTCTGTAGAAGTTTATTCTTTGTGACGTTATCATGACGTCATTGAAATCATTTGGCGCTCATTTTCTCGAAAAATTGACCTAAACTTTCAAACGGCCTACATTGGTCGAAAGTATTCATGAAGGCACCTCTCATTTTGCAATTTAAAGAAAATCAATGAGAGCGTTTCCGAGATATTACGCGATGAATATTTTCTTGGCCAAATTTTACAAATTTGAGCACGTCGACGCAGAGATTCCAAATTCGGGGCTTTCCTTTTTATTTATGATTTTTTTTTTGCAGCCAGTATGTATATGTGTATAAAAACTACCTCCTTGTTAAGTATGAAAAACATTCAGGCTTTCTTTCCAAAGTTATGATTTTTTTAATATCTGCCGCTAAATGAGCCAAAGTTGTTGTTGAAAGCACTGGATACTGGTAATAACGACATTTAAAAAATCGTCGTACGATTCTTTTCTAACTCGAGGCACTAAAAGATGCACGTCTGACAAATGTTGTGTCTTCATTTTATCGGCATCGAAGGGTTTTAAGGCCGCCAAATAAAAATGAGAAAGCATGGCTGTATTCTCGATCATTGCTGCTCATTGATTATTCATGCTTGATTTCCGTATGATTGCTTCTCCGCTTAATGTTATGGCTGGCTGCACAGCTCACGCTTCGGTGAGCAGCGTTACAACATCCTGAACATGTAACGCCATCGCCGTTTTTAGAGTGTTTTCAAAAGTATACAGAGATGGCAGCGAAGAAACAGATTTTGTAATGAAATATAAGAAAAATTATCGAAACATCAGCGATAATTATTGTCAATATATAGCATTCGCAGATTTGTTGTAACGCTGCTCACCGAAGCGTGAGCTGTGCAGCCAGCCATAACATTAAGCGGAGAAGCAATCATACGGAAATCAAGTATGAATAATCAATGAGCAGCAATGATCGAGAATACAGCCATGCTTTCTCATTTTTATTTGGCGGCCTTAAAACCCTTCGATGCCGATAAAATGAAGACACAACATTTGTCAGACGTGCATCTTTTAGTGCCTCGAGTTAGAAAAGAATCGTACGACGATTTTTTAAATGTCGTTATTACCAACTATCCAGTGCTTTTAACAACAACTTTGGCTCATTTAGCGGCAGATATTAAAAAAATCATAACTTTGGAAAGAAAGCCTGAATGTTTTTCATACTTAACAAGGAGGTAGTTTTTATACACATATACATACTGGCTGCAAAAAAAAAATCATAAATAAAAAGGAAAGCCCCGAATTTGGAATCTCTGCGTCGACGTGCTCAAATTTGTAAAATTTGGCCAAGAAAATATTCATCGCGTAATATCTCGGAAACGCTCTCATTGATTTTCTTTAAATTGCAAAATGAGAGGTGCCTTCATGAATACTTTCGACCAATGTAGGCCGTTTGAAAGTTTAGGTCAATTTTTCGAGAAAATGAGCGCCAAATGATTTCAATGACGTCATGATAACGTCACAAAGAATAAACTTCTACAGACCAATTTTTCATTTTTGAAAACTTTGATCCTTGTCTAGCATTATGTGAAAATGGCCAGCACATCAGATCATTCTTGTCAAAGTTATAGTCGTTTGAAAGCGGCTAGGTACACTAGGAGATAACTGCCTCGAGCCTCCTTAAGTCAACAACCTCCAGCATATCTTTTGTTCCGTTAACGCTAAACCATGACAATATACGGTCCGTGTTGGTGTTATTGGGAAACGCTAAAATGCTGACAATTCTGCCATACCAAATACACCGAATGGTTGATGTAAAAGTACCGTCTACAATTTATCAATGTGGTTTTAAAAGGCATGCGCAGAGAGAAGATTACAATTTCCAGAACATTTTCCGAAATTAACGCAAAACTACCGTCCTTCATCCACAATCCGTTTAATTAATAGCGAAGAAAGATATACCACAGGTAACCCAAACGTCGCATCATTGGATCGTGACTTCGATTAATCTTGAATATTCAGAATTTTCATATGGCCAGTCAGAAATCATTTCTGCTGGGAGTGGGTACCCTATAAGAAGACTTTAAAGTATATAACACCCCCTAGGATGTCTTCATGACTGTAGTTTAAGAACATTTTTATGTAGAAATATATTCAAAATGTTGAGGTTTTGAGTGGTAGCTTGTTAATGGCGAAATTAATCCTTGCCTTTACAAACCTTTGTTTACTAAGCAAATAACACTGTTTATCTTTAAACCTTTTCTGCGATAGCAAATCGATATCTTTAAGAATAAGGGGCATTCTGGCTGTTAACCACAGATAAATTTTTACATGCCCCTATTGGTAAAACAGGTCACGTGGTACGTTCCAGCTGGACAAATATTAGACGATATCGCCCAGTTTTGAAGTGATGTTCCTCACCCAGCGAAAAATAGAAATGACAGCTAGGACAAATATAGGCGCTATTCCCGGGCGGGCAAGATGATAAGAACAACATTTTAAAGGAAAACCGTCCCAGAAAACACGATCAAATCCACAAGGCAATCAAGGAAAAATTTTAATCTCAAAAAAACTAACAAACGGATAATATAAGTTTTTGACGTGTCGATAAAAACTTCAGCTTGAAGTTAAATGAAACGTTAGCAATTTATGAAAAGAAAAATGTATTATAGCTAAATTTCTCACTCAAAATTTTCACCTAGTCAGCTTGCTGCCAACATAAAACAGGAGCGTGGTTTATCGGTGAATGAGATGGCACTGAAGTTCGACTAATTGTAGCTTCGACAGCGATGGATTCAAAAGCTATCACGGCAATTTTCACCCTTTGAGAGGGACACAGAATTCAGAAATCACTTTTGGCTATCCTCTACGGTAGAACATTTAGCCAACCAAACTCTGAAAACAGTTCCTCGTTGTCTTTGAAGTCATCCTCAGTTTGCAAGTCAGTCCATCCTCCACTTCGAAATTCGCTCTTTTCGGCTTTTAACAACAGTATAAAGCCATTTATAGCCAATGGCTATAAAATGGCGTCTAAAGCTTTCTTAGTAATGTCATATATTTTTCCACCTTATAACCGGCAGTTAATTGTGCTGAATTTTTGATGCATTTTGTCAAAAAGATTGTGATCGCCTCGACTTTTTCTGTAGTGACAAAACTTTAACTGTAGTCATAAAAACATGTGGACTTACCAGTCAAACAACCAATCAGAGAGAAAAAATTGTAAGAGCCAATCATGCACAATTGTTTTCAAAGACATTTGAATGGGTTCATTTGCCCAAAGTTTGAATTTATTTCAAAGATGCGAAGCAGAGAATTTATCGCAGGGTTATAAAATAAAAAAACCCATTAGGCTCACTGGTATATCGAAGGATATTGTCCTTGCGGATTAGAGATGGTCTTCAAAATATCACAAAGATATAAAAAATGTCGACGCTTCACTTCTCGGCCAAATGACGTTCATTTTCCGTTCCATCTCTATTCCTCGGACATTATCCTTCGATATACCAGCTGCCAGAAGGGGTTTATTTACTAAATATTCCCGACGACGTTGACTTCAAGGCTAGTAGTCAAATAAAATTGAAAAGGGATCTTTTTGCTATAGTTAGGCCTTCCGTCTACAATAGAACGGTGGACGTCGTATCAGACACTTGAATTTCTGTCTTACAAAATTAATCAACAATAGTATACACAAATATAGATATATAATAACTGAGATATTATAAGTGAACTTATCGATTGTTTGGAATATCAATTTGACTTTAAAGATTGTAATTATTTGCTCCCGATGTGAAGGCAATCTAATTACGACATGACATATAAGGGCGTGTTATGCTCTAAAATTTTATTAACTATGATTCAATAGCTGAAATGTTATTATGAAAGAGACAAGAGTAATTATGTTGTTTTTCTCCTGTCTTCCATTTCTTAATGAAAAATGTCAAGAACGTGCTTGTGGACATCCATCACAAATCGTGTCCAGCCTACTTGTCGTTTACTGAGCGTCACCATCGAGGTTTGCCAAGACATTTAGACTAGTGCAAATGTCACTTAAGAAATTTCGTCATTCTCGCGCATTCAGGCCATGTCCCCACGCTAATGAGGATGAATGTAAAAACCCATGTTCTCTCTCGATTTTTGCTATCCATACTGAAATAAATGGTGTTTTGTTAGACAAAAGCAAAATGCTGTATTGGTGTGGATAAGATAGCCTGAGTAACGTTAACATAGGCCTCAGAATGAACTTGCTTCGATTGTCTAAAACTGCAATTCCATGTGATGATAATTCCAAATTTGTTTTTACTGACAACCGGGGATCTTGTCAACTTCAAGAGCTCATATTCTTTGTCTCTTTATATGTATATCTTCTAAATCTCATTTATATATTCGACAGCGTTGTCAAAAGTCTGGTATTTCATGTGTTTAGGACAGGTATCGTGGCAGTGTTTTTCAATTAGTACATGAACTTGTTTAGTCATAACTATTTAAGAGCTGCACGCCAGATAGAAAATTGATTAGACCTCTTATGTTATCCTACATGTAATCATGTGACTGTTGGTCTACTAATGTAATACAATCTAAGCTTAAGGTTGTCCAATTAAAAGAACACTCTTAGATTATTGGAAGTCAGATTATTCGCTTCGTTTCCAGTGCCGTAATTCTTATCTTCTTATTAGCACAATATTATATTCATAATTCCAGAAATCTGTCTTACAGGTGGTGCCGGCACACGCACGGGATTATTTTCCCAACTCTGAGTAATTTTTCTCTCTAGATCTACTTAATTTGTAATGCTTAACTGCCTTTTAATAGTAACATTTGTACATATATTTTCTCCTTATTTACTTGAATAGAATAAAGTCTACAAAGTGTCTTTAAGTCATAAACATAAGCCATAACATACCACTTATTCCCAAGATAAATTAACGCCAAAGATCCTAAACCGAAAAGGAGAATGTGTAGGTGCACAACTTCACTTATCACTTTTCAGCTTTGGTCGTGATTTCTAACTTCAACAATGCACGAAGTTCTTTGCTGCTTTGTGTAAACTATGACGATACAACACCACATACACAACAAACGAGATATCAGAGGACATGGGAGAAAAGAATTAAGATTTCTTTAATTATCAATTAGGACACTAGGTTTAGTCAGTTTTATTGTAAAACCGTTTTCGGTGTGAGCTGTAAATTAAGGTTGAATAACGTAATCTCTTTCACTATATTTAAGAAAGCACAATAGCATTTACGGAAATGGGGCATTCTGATTGGTCAAAAATCACAAGTTCAGAGATCCATGTTACGTGCGCTTTACCGATCACTGATCTATTGTTAAAGGGAACACTGATAGCTCGATAGGAAAACTCCTCCCAGCTCTCTGCTAGTCTGTACAAGTCAGGGCGGTCCTTCGAATTCGTCCACTGGATGGAATTAGAATATATACAGTCTTTAGCAGATATGATTAGGCATTCGTTAATGAATTAAAATTAAGGGAACTAATAGTTGACAAATTTTGGAGTGCCAAATTAAATTTGACAACATTATTGTGACGAAATAATTTTGCTAAGCATTCTTAAATTACTGTAATTTCACGTATAATTTCTAAATTTAAATCCATATTTACATCATTAATTCCAAATTGATGTCCACAGCAATATTTAAGGACAGAAAATCTGATCTTGCACACAGTTTGTTGATACCTCCAAGTTAGATCCAAGATGGCGTTCAAAACTTTAGTAATAATGAGTCTAGTTGTGATTGTCCTTTTAGCTACTGTACCGAGCTACACATCAGCCTTTCTTGGAATGACGAAAGAAATCTCAAATGCCGGTAGAAAGAAAAGAACCAATCAGGTAGGAGTGGATACTCCCAAGGAATCATTGCCGGAGAGATCCTTTGTATGTAATGAGATTTTTTTGAAAATGAATGCGAAAAAATATCAAAAACTATGTTAAAAATTACTATGTTTAATACTACTAATTTTGGCTTGAAAGGCCAGGATATTTAACCATTTTGATCCGTAATATAAGTTAATGTGATCCAAATACGCCCTTTCGAATTCAGTCGACGTCCACATATTTTGATTTTAGAATGATAGATGCATCGAAGATTATTTTGAAAATGATATCTTTATACTTTAAGTGAAATACTTCGTCACCAGGTATATTTGTTAAATTAAAAGGATCGGCCAGTTTGCGCGCGCGTTTTTGTTGAGTCACATGAATAAGTCGAACACATTTCAACCAAAAAGTAAAAAATGTTTACATTAAAATTTTTATAGATGATGTGAAAATGAGGAAGAATTGCGGATATCAAGATAAAAATGGCAATAACAGCCTCATTTTCGACTGATTGTGTGAAATTAACCTCGGCACGTTAGGAGTAACGCTGGAAAATTAATTGTTGAGCCATTTTTCTGCGGAGAAGGAATATTCGGGCAAGTTTTATATGTCGCGCGCGCTATTTCATTTATCCAGAGTTAAGAATAAGAATTTACCTCGAATAGCATTTTCATATTTCAATTGAATAAAAATGCCTAGGAAACTTGTACGAATTCTGTGCTTTTTGGACCATGACTGGAAAAGTGCACCGAATTTCTGTTTACCCGGCCATTTCGTTCACTTTCGTTAAAGCACGACTTTTAAAAGTGTTAACGAAATTGTATGTTTACACATTTCTACACGAAAACGCGTACAGACGAGTTTTGGAGCGGAAATCACCTTTAGGGCGAGCTTGCGGAATGATATGCACTTCAGATGAATGTTTTAGGGGTTAAGGCGTGGAAAGAATAATACCTACATGGACACTAGACAAACAAAATTTATTGTGTGTTTCCGTTAACGCACAAACTGGCTTTGGTGCTTATCCAGCTAGACATTGCCGGTCCCAAATGGCGCCATGAAAATATCTAAAGGTGTCAAAGCAAAAACAATCATTTTCAATTAATTGTTTCAAACTATTCGATGGGAACACCGTTGGCTGGATAGGCACAGGGACCCCGTTGTTCGAACAGCGTTTAGTGTTAATTTTCCCGGTTAAAATCAATAGACAAGTATTCTGTAGATTTAATCCTGGTTACTGAACGCTAATCGTCTTTGGAACAACTCGGCCCAGAAGACTATTTAAATACCTATTGTATAAAAGAATTTTATATTTACATATAGAAACATATTGACCAATCACCTTATATATTTATTGCTTTTTACTGGGGAGCTGGCTCAGAAAACTTCAGTTCCTTCAGCTCCCCAGCTTCCAATGTCTTCCAATTTATATATATTTTAATTTATTATCATATAAACTTTATCATGTTAATTATTGTAAATACTGATCAACAACAATAAACTAAACTTGAATGTAATCTGTATTTCAGTATCGACGAGACGATTTTATTGCACGACGTATTTCAAAAACTCAAATCTGCATGGCTGCCAAGAGGCTGGGATGTGAACGATAATATGGTTGTGGACGTTTAAATACATCTCACCTTATAGAACGAAAATGATAAATGTATTGTAATTAAATATGAGCTGATTAGTAATTACAAAGAATAGCAGTTAAACATGAATTAAAGATATGTCAGCTTTCTCTCATATATTTACACGTCTTGACACAATGTATGAAGGCAACTGATGAAGGTGAATTTCTCTTGAAGGAAGCCACCTGTGGCATGAACTTGTTATTTGTATGGGTATCTACTTAAATTCAGATCCATTCTACTTTTAAAATACAGTGCAACCCCTATAATTAAGCGGCCACCCTTATGGAACGGGCGAATGGGGTTGGGGGTTGGCCGGTTTAAAGGGGTTCTATTTGAAGTGCGACACTTAATAACTGACCACTTAATAGGGGGTCACTGATTAATAATTAATTTATAATTATGTGGCCACCCTCGTGGAACGGGCGAATGGCTGCTTAATAGGGGTTGGCCGGTTTAAAGGGGTTCTATTTTAAGTACAACACTTAATAATTGACCATGCCACTTAATAGGGGGTCACTGCTCAATAGGGGTTGCACTATACACCTGTTTTCAAAATTGTTGCGAAAGGCCTATGACCCACCCTTGGAAAAAATATTATGGGTTGATGCATAATGCCGCTCATTTTTCAGCTTTGGTCTTGGTTATTGACATAATTTTTTTTTTATTAGAGCGAGTTCGCATATCGCAGCTTTACATGCTCGGCTTATATTCTAATGAACTGTTTGGAGTTGCACGAACAAGGAAAAAGCCCAAACACCGTAAAAATGAAAATGCATGTTAGCAAATTAAAGAAGCATGTCTAAAGCTTTTGTAAAAAGTCGATCAGTAAACCAACGTGAGCAAGGCTAAGCTTTGAATAGTTGTAGAAAACCTTTTTTATTCTTGTTTTGTTTTCTTCGATCCTGAAAGGATAGCTGACTTTGAAAAATGAAAATAAAACTGACACTGAAACCGTGCAACGAGAGTATGGCACTACTGTTGATCTTTTAATGAATCAGCCTGGATATGGAGAAAACGTACTCGACGTGCAGCGCAAGTTTCACAAAGCTGTCATTGTATATAACGCAATGGGCAAGCGGCTTTCTGTTGTCTAATTGATTTATAACAGAGCCTAGAACGTTAAAAATTGAGCCGTGCAGCCCATGGGGAAATAGTTCATAGATTTTTCAGCCAATCAGAGCGCGCGTTATATGTGTCGCCATCTTAAAAACGAACAATTTGAAAAAGACGATGACGAAGATAGAGCGCGCGCAGTACAGCCCATGGGCAAATAGTTCATAGCTTTCTGGCCAATCAGAGCGCGCGTAAGATTGTAGTTATGTTATAATTAATTTTAAGCCTGGAGATTATTTTAACCCTCAGTTTCTGTTGTGCGGATTTTTACTGTATTTCAAATTACAGAAAAGTAGATACGGATAATTATATACAAGACTGAGATATTACAAGTGCAACTTTTCGATTATTTGGAATGTCAATTAACTGTAAAGATTGTAATTATTTTTTTGTTCGTGAATGTGATTTAATTACTAAAACACGACGCCAGTAAAGACGTGCCAAGCTCTAAAATCCTATTAACTAACATGGATCTGTAAAATGTTATTGTGAAAGAAATAAGATTAATTAACAATGGTGTTATCTGCCGTCCTCCTTTTTGTTCTAAAATGTCATTGGAATGTAAGAAAGTCTCTTCTAAAATACCTGTGGACATCCATCACAAATCGTGTCCAGCCTACTTGTCGTTTATTGAGCGTCACCATCGAGGTTTGCCAAGACATTTAAACTAGTGCAAATGTCACTTAAGAAATTTCGTCAGTCATTCTCGGGCCATGTCCCCACGCTAATGAGGATGAATGTGAAAACGCATTTTCTTCTTCGTTTTCGTTGTCCGCACTGAAACCACATTTACTTGAAAAAAAGAGGAAATGTTGTTTTCGTGTGGATAGTAGGCCTATAACCTTAACAAACAAACAAACAAACAAACAAACAAACAAACAACAACAACAACAACAAAAGACACTCGCGCGATCGGCCTCAAAAAGAGCTTGCTTTGAATTTTACGCTTTTCGTTAATGGATCTTACTGCAACTAGTCCGTGCATAATCTTACATTGCAATAGTCTAAACGTATTTGCAAAGCAAAGCAAAGCAAAGCAAAGCAAAGCAAAGCAAAGCAAAGCAAAGCAAAGCAAAGCAAAGTACAGTAAAGCTGTCGTACATTTGAAAATAAAGAAGACTATCCAATCAAAAAAGTCTTTAAACAGAACATTTGCCTAGATAGCACGGAAAGTGGGGGAAGGGGGGGGGGGGGGGGGGGGCGGCTTAGCCCCCATCTCCGCGGTCCCTAATCACCTCCGCAAGTACAGTATCACTTAAATCGTCCTAATGAAAGGAACGTTTACCAGTAGATATTTCGAGGAGCGGAATATTAGGTAATTGAGAATTCTTAGACGATGATCATGCATGATGCATTTCATGTACATGGAGTCAATTGTACATTGGGAGAGAACGAGTATTAACAGAAATTGGGCATTCTGATTGGTCAAGAGTCACAAGGTCTAAAATCTACGTTGCTCGCAGTTTAGTGATAATTGATCTTTTATTAAGGACAAGAGTGAGAATACTTGATTGGACAACTCCTCCCAGCTTAGATTTGTACCACGACTCTTCGTCCACTGGAAGGCGGAATTACAACAAAATTAACCTTTGGCAGATACAATTAGGTATCTATTTCAGAGTTAACGAGGATACTAAAAGTTGGCAATTTGACATTGGTGATGAACTAATCTTGCTAAGTATTCTTGAATTACTGTGACTCCACGTGTAATTTCTTAATTAAAATCCAACTTTATATCATTATTTCCAAATTAAAGTCCACAGCATTATAAAGATGTAAAGATATTTATTTGTGAGCGCTCAACTTATATACATAGTCTAAAGCGCTCACAAAATAATATAAGATAAACATATACTATAAAACAAATGAATGTATAAATCATTATATAAATAACATGCATTGAGCTAGTGTCAATATTTAATATCAGTGTTAATACTTAAAATCAAATTATAGAAAATATACGAAAGATTAAAGGATATAACTTAAAACTAAATCGAAAATATACGATGAAACAAAACTGAATTGAATGTATAAATGAGACTGAATAACTAATCTACAAATGAGATGCAAGGAGCTGTAAAGTAACGAGAATGAGAAAATAGCTAAAAGGTAACACATGATAATTAATATAAATTAAGCGAAATAGTGAATTAGAAAAAAAATGAAAAACAATAATAGATAAAAAATTAGGCTATGTTAAATTACATGGATTGAAATAGTTAGGCATACGCTTTACAAAATGCCCGCTTAAAGCCAGTAATGTTTGTAATGTTCCTCAAGTGAGGTGGTAAATCGTTCCACAAAGAAGGACCAGCATGCGCAAACACTCTATCACCAAATGACTTGCAGTAGGTTCTTGGGACCTGGAGTTCATAGTTGTCATTTGACCGCAAGCTATATGATGTAGAGTTCTTGAACTTGAGCAGGTTCTTTAAGTAGGCAGGTGCGGCACCAAATAGTGAGCGATGTACCACAAGAATGATCTTGTCTCTAGCTTGGATACGGTAGATCACGGGTAGCCATTGGAGGTCGTACAACACTAGGTATAAAATAAACTAGCCGCGCAGCAGCATTCAGGATTCTTTTGAGACGACTGTACTGGTATCGAGGAATTCCATACAGAAGAGAGTTGCAGTAGTCAAGATGGGAGGTGACAAAGGCATGAATAAGTACTTTAGAGGCATCTTCAGATAAGTATTTTCTGATTTGCCTAATGGAATAGAGACCACGGAAAGCTTTGATACAGACTTTACCCACGTGGGCATTCATTGAAAGCTTTTCGTTAAACCACGCCCCCAGGTTACGAACACTGGACAGTGGCTTATTTAAGGACAGAAAACCCGAATCTTGCACACAGTTCGGTGATACCTCCAAGTTAGATCCAAGATGGCGTTCAAGACTTTAGTAATAATGAGTCTAGTTGTGATCGTCCTTTTAGCTACTGTACCGAGCTACACATCGGCCTTCACCGGTCTGATGAAAGAAATGTTAAATGCCGGTAAAAAGAGCGGGAAAATTAATGAGGTAAGAGTGTATAGTCCGAAGGAATTATAAAGCAGTTGCTGGAGAGATGTTATTAAGGAGATTTCTTGATGAAATTAGTTTTTTTTTAATGAATGCGAAAGAAACCAAAAGATATGTTGGCCAGCACACTTAATATTAAGACTATGAGCGCGTTCCACACCAAAATGGTTGTTTCCGCTTCTGAACCAAAACTTTATATCATTTCTTTAAGGCTGAAGGGTGAGAATGAAAACTACAAACTACAGTGCTCCGTTATTCAAACAGAATTTTTTAGCGGTCATTTTCTCGGTCAAAATCAATGGTGTTCTTTAGATTGAATTCTAGTTAGCACTAGTCATCTTTACAACAACTGGGCCCACGTGGCTAATGTAATCAAGGATTAAGAATTCATTAAGCTGTTCATCTCTTTTTATTTCAGTCTCGACGAGATGAATTTATTGCACGACGCATTTCAAAAACTGACACTGTCTGCATGGCTGCTGAGAGGCTAGGGTGTGATCAAGAACGCAAAAGATAAATTTATTATTGTAAATAATCATCAGTTGATTAGAATAATACCACCTTGTAAGAATTGTAAAAGAAGCCAAACAAATGAAGATCCATTCTGCTTACAGAATAGTACACCATTTCTTTTCAAAACTGTTGTTGGACGAGATTTAGCCCACCCGTTGAAAAAAGATGCTAGTAGATTCCAAACTAAACTCCTTTTTCAGCTTTGGTCGTGTTTTCAATTTAAAAAACTAAATTCTTTATTGTAATTATAAGATGAAGCCAGCTAGAGGTACCAAACAGTTGCCGTATTGACATTCGTGTGGTATTACAGTTTAAGGAGTTTCTATTCATACTCTCCTTTGAGTGAGTCGCAAAATTTTAAAATGATTAATGAACATTATTATAATCATTGATGTATTACACACACTTTGATTGGTCAGTGGAGAACAGTGTATGATTAATGTACAGACGCACGGCTTATGTACGGTCGATTGAGCTCTGAATGTTTGAAATACTGTGATAAATATTAGTTTAAAACAAATCGATTCCATTTTTCCGTGCGCCTGTACTTTGATAAAAAACTTCAAAATAGCTTGAGAACAAATGTTCTCATTTTGAACTCAGCTGATAATAATCTTAAAATATAATTTCATTGTTTCAAATGTCAGTCAAACACTGACCACCTTGTGTTATCAATTAGAGAATATTCCAATGACAGCTTCCCACTAAGCACTTGTACAAAAATGTGGGCATGCAGTCGACCGATTTTCAAATTGTGACAACGTAGTCAGATCAAGTTTTATTGTGATCAGGACTTCTGACACCCTCTGGTAAACGCTGAAGGTGGGTTAGTTCAAAGCTAAGGTTATAGGCTATGGCTTGGTATAAGGGTTAGATTTGGGGCTAGAGCTGACGTAGGCTACATTTAGGGTCAAGGCCTAGGTGTATGTGTCACATGATACCATCATAAGTTAACTTAGCTTTGCTTATTCACTACTACCCTACTGGCAGAAGGATTTTCTAGCGGATCTTCTCAAAGAGCGCGAAGCAAAAACACACATAATTCGGTCGGTGCCATTACGTGGGAAACGGGCCATCTCGGCCGAGCCAGCCCGGTTAACCGGACTAGTTCGCTTCATATAATCAGGCGCTTAGCCTCGATTACACGCATGCTATTCATAAATGTAAGTGAAAAACCAGTGGAATTCTAAACTATTTGCTTTGCTATTCTTGTGCATTCCTTGCCTTTCCACGAGGCTGTTATTAAGTTCTAATGAATACATCATGCGCATTCGAGGCTAACAAAATTCTTTAAAAATGGAACTCGAAAAACCGGAAAGGGTACATTCTGCCGAGAAGACATTTAGAACAAAGCAAAGGTCACGCATGCTCAAATTAAATAATACCCAGCTTCTACAGGAGGATTTTCGCTTTGCTCTTTGAGGACAAGATTTAGAAAATCTCTCTTCAACTAGCTTACTATAGTCCGGGCTCTTAGCGGTACTAATCACTGACTGCGCATGTACAAGATCATGAGGCGAGGATACTTAGGTAAAGATTGTCACTTGTTCCATGAGCACTGATATCTGATAATAGAGCTTGGTTCCAAAAACAAACAATGTGGTATGAAAGTACTCCGATTCATTCTTTGGTCTCTACCAGTTGATGAAACATTTTGTACGGATGATTGCTAGAGCAAAGCTTTTCAAAGTAATACGCGAACCATTCGCTTATTAGGCTAAGCTAGCGTTCAATTTTTTAAAAAGATCAAGAATACTTGACTTACTTGTGACGGTTGTCCAAATTTGACGTACAATTGACCAAGGGTCAAACTGAAACAAACCTTTCGATTCTTGTGAGCAGTGCTGGCTTGGGTATTTTCCATCTTACTGTCGTTAAAACTAAGGAAAAGGTATATCGAACGTTTATTCCGTAAAGTTATGGGACTAGGATACGATAAAAAAATTGAAGTGCGCAATTTAATTTTTGCAATAAGAAACCCCTACAAAGAACTAGCACGTGTCTACTAGTCCTTCCAGTAAAGTTGGGTTTTTCACCTTCGCAATCAAGGAAGACGTGGCTTCAAAAAACCTCTCAATTTCTTCGCTGAATCCACTCATTTTGAAGTAACAAAATAAATATACTCTGAAAGTCTTCTCGATTGAATATATGATGGTATGATGATATGAATATATTTAATATATCATACCATATCGTATATTGATTGACATAGTGACAATGAATGGAATAACTCTGTAAATAGGTCCTTGGGAAGATAGTATATTGCCGGAAAATTTAAGCAATTTTTAGCAAGATTAATTTCATCTTATTTGAGGCAAACTAAAGTCCAAATTTTCGTATAATGTGGTCGGATCCCAATAGAGTAATTTTTTGTGGCTACTGGCTTTATAAGCCAGTAATCCACTATGTCATTGTCTTGTAAGTCCGTCCATGACTTTTCGGAAAGTCATCGGAGGAATTGTAACGAAGTGAAGCCGACAACGTGCCGAATGGCTCTAGGTTGACAACCTTTCTTTGACGTACTTTAGTCGATTAAAATACGATTGCTTTCAAGCCATGTTTGCCTTTTGCATTTAGTGTTGATGGGGATCTCATAAAATATCGTTATTTTAGCCAAGAAAATCAGGTTTTCTACTGTTTACGAATTGTCTACGAACATATACGAAACAGACACCGCTGACCAATTAAGAACTACTACAGACTCGTTTTTCCATGTGCTTGGAAGAGATATATTGTTCGTATTCCCCAAAATTTGGATAGCTTGGTGAGTATATACACGATGTTTTCTCCTCATTATTCTTGTTTAATCAGACACATCTTTCAGCGATTATACAATAAGTTTGTTTTGAAAGACTTTTTCAGGATTGTGGCGGGTTTTCGAGTGATTTTGAGCAGAACGATGAGTGCTAAATCAAGGCGTTTGCTTGATAGAGATCATCATGGGGCTGTTCTCGGGGTATTTTTAATCACAAAAGAACTTTGAGGAAAGATAGTGATAAACCGACTGGACATGCATACCTCTTTAATAAACAACACCAGCAATGTTCTTTGGCTCACTAACACAAACATACCCTCCTGGACACAAACCATACCCTCCGCGACACTAACAATGTCCTTCGGGACACCAATTATATACTTTCAGATACAAATGATATGAAAAATGTATCTAAGGGAATAAATAATGTTTTTAACAGCAAACACTGTGTCTGTTTCAGAAACGAAAACTCTGATGATGAACTTGTCAAACAAATGCCAATGTTTTATGTTATCAAAAACATCAAAACACTGTGCAAAGCTGTGTCGGGTCACAGGCTTACCATCCTCAACGTTTGTGAGCCGGGTTAGTGCCTGTTTAGCGAGTTTGGGATTCCTGTGTTGTAATTCAACCGTTTGTTTGGTAGTTGAATAGTACGAGCTTAATTTTGCCTCTGAAAGGCTTTCCTTTCTAATCGATTCTTCAAAAGTTTGTTCAAAACAACGGTTAATAGTTACTGAACACTTTTGGCTGGTTTATTTTAGGGTTTGAGGCGTATTTACTTAGTTTTAGGCCGTTGAGTTTTGAGCTGCGTTCCCACTAACAGAAGAGACATAAACTAAGTAAATACGCCTCAAACCCTAAAATAAATCAGCCAAAAGTGTTCAGTAACTATTAACCGTTGTTTTGAACAAACTTTTGAAGAATCGATTAGAAAAGGAAAGCCTTTCAGAGGCAAAATTAAGCTCGTACTATTCAACTACCAAACAAACGGTTGAATTACAACACAGGAATCCCAAACTCGCTAAACAGGAACTAACCCGATTCACAAACGTTGAGGATGGTAAGCCTGTGGTCGGGTTCATTAAATAGTGATGCAATCTCTCCGATATGATTTCTGTCATCTACTTTGGAAGTGCCTGTCACTGTGAGTGCCTGTCACTGTGATCAAGAGTGTCAAACTGGCTTCCAAAATAATATCTCAATGCATCAGTAATCAACTAGCCCGAGGAAATGTCTGTTATACTGTATTAGCCATCTTGTTTGCTGTTTTGCTTCGTTTAAAATACTATTGATAAATATTTTTTCTCTATATTTTTCAGATTTTTCTGTAACCAAGATTTACTAATAACATAGAGATGATACCAGTGTCGATTGTTTATTTTGTAGATAAACAATTCAAGTATGAGAATTAAAGTTGTTATGCAAGCTGAAGTTTTGGTTTCTCATTTCTGCTGTCCTTGTAAATTATTTACAATTTTTGTTGAACATTTTAGGCACTGCACAATTAGGTGATTTAGATTTATACTACATACTGTTGTAAAAAACATCTTGGATATAGACACTGTAAACAATTCTGCTTTATTCCTTTTTTCTCCCTTAATTAATTAATTTGTTTGTTTGTTAATTTGTTTGTCTGTTTGTTTGTTTAATCTATGTTGTGCTTTCACTTCACATGTCCTCATAGAGGGCTTTTATTTGAATGGATCTCACGATAGTTTTACACATTTCAATTTATCAATTATCTCTGGGCTTCCTCTCTTAACATTCTTTAGAACTCCCACTTTAACGGGTAGGACCTAAGTCTTCTTCCACATCCTGCTCACTTCAAGATCCTTATACTTCGTCTTCTTCTCGCTATATTTCAAGCAGATGTTTCGATCGGATGGTGCTGATATGTCATTATACCCTGGAAACCAGGGGTTTATTTCTATCTTGCTTTTCACGCTTGTAATTCTGACTGTTCTTGTGATCAGAACTGTCAAAATTTCAAGCGTCAACAGCAAGATAAAAATAAACCTCTGGTTCTCAGGGTAGATATGTCAATGAACTGGCAAACGTTTGCTTCGTCATTCTTGATGATAATATCTGGTCTATTCACAGTTACTGTCCTGTCCGTTGTTGTAGGGTAGTCCCAAAAGATTGTTACTGGTCTTTGTGTTGGGAAGTGCTTATTTCAAAATTAGTAGTTTTTGTAGTTCTCACGATTATGTATGTATCGTGTGCATCTAATCTGGCAAGGATATCTAACGCCACACCCTATAACATCCAAGTGTTTGATCGGCAAACACTTGTGATTTGGAAATTTTCCCACAAGATTTATGCCGATAAATAGGGTGCTGGTTAGATGCCCTTGTTAGAAGAAGAAGAGTTGTAAGACGTAGAGCAGACTTGCCATATACAACAATAAAAGAAGACTTGTAAAGATCCCGTGTGCTTGGTTACACTTGTTTTGCAATTCCTGCTGGTTGATGTTGGTACCATTTTTCATCAACTTCAATGCCATTCTCTTTACAAAAATGCCAATGTATGTACGACGTTACCTATAATGAAACTGAACGCGTGAGCTAAATCTCTGGCAGCCAGGGTAGAATTTTAGTTCAATGATGCGTAAGTAAAATAGAAAGTCTGAAGGCGGAAAATATTCAATAAAGGATACGACATTTCGACTGCTACTGCTATCTTCATCAGGCGATGGTGTAGACTGGTTGACGGCTTACGTCATCGCCTGATGAAGACTGGCAGTGTAGCACTAGTCGAAACGTCGCGTTCATCCACAAATGATCGCGCGTAATCGTGAGACAAATAAATGAGTATCCTTTATTTTTTATATCCATGCACGATTTATATATTTTTTCCATCTCAAATAGAATATTAAGTTTCTTTAATGGCTAAAAAGGAGTAATTTTTGCAGATGTGTTATTACAGTAGAACCCCTTCTTGAGGACACCTATGTGTAACGGACACTTTGTTCTGATAGTTGGAACTCCATTCATTTACTTGTAAATAAAACCTCCATAAAACGGACACATCTATATTACAGGCACTTTTCTGAGCGCTTTTGCGTTCCGTTTAAAGAGGTTGCAATGTAATAAGAAATACGTCCTGAGGTTTCAAAGAATTGATAAAAACTACCAACACTTTGAAGAAAAAATCATATCTATTACCATCCCTTTCATCTTGGCCAAGCGCAGATCCCGTCAAAATTCTGACAATTTTCTTGCCGTTGCAATGAAGGTCGAAGCTTTTGGTTTACGCACTTTCTGTCAATTTCCAATTGTATTTATTCCCGCCCAAGTTCTAAAACTAAGCCTAATTCACAACTAATCCAGAATTCAACTTGGCTTTAATCACTTTAATCGGCCTTTCAATGACGACAGGTAAAGATATATTTTATGGTTTGACAAAAGCACTTGTGACATTCTCTATAGATAACTGGATAAAGAATCTTCTTTTCAGTGAACTAAATGCAATTTATAAATATAGGTGAAAATGCTATATGGAAGTACTGAATTGGTGTTTTAGCGGCCCATAACGAAATTTCAAAATTCTTATGATACAAGTCAAGTTAAAGTAGAAAATTGTTTAAAATTGTTTCTATTTGAATTTAAGTATAGTATAAAGAACGAGAGAGAGTGTTTTATCGGATATAAAGATCCGAGCCGTAGGCGAGCCGTAGGCGAGGATCTTTATACCGATAAAACACGATCTCGAGTTCTTTATACGGCTTAAAAAACTCCAACACATATTAGAGTTGTTCTCTAAAAGAAATTCAAAAATATCTTCATTTATCTTGGAGAAAATCGAGGTTAAAGTTGATGTAAATTAGGCCGAATCTTTATCAGATATAAAGACACTCGTCACGGTGGCGATTTTCATTGTGTTTGCCTTATGAATTATTAATGAGTTTTTTAATATTTTTGAAAATATTAAATATTTAAAATTGTTATATAGGTTACTTTAAATATGTCATTCAATGAATCATATAGGTTTAAAAACCGTCAACATTTTGAGATCGACCATATACATAGAGATCACTTCATAGAAAGTGCTTTGTACAGGTTTATACTCACGCGTTTGTGTCAAAACACGAACGTGCGATGAACGAGGAACTAGCGAGTGAGTATAAACCTGTACAAAGAACTATCTATGAAGTGATCTGTTTATTACACACATATATCGAGAATTTTTTTGAAAATTGTAGCTTTAATCATCAAACCAAACATCATTAAGCTTTATCAAACTGATTAATAATTCATTAGAAAACACAATGGAAATCACCACCGTAACGTAGATCTTTGTATCGGATAAATATTTTTGTTCATTTCCATAAACTTTAATTTGGATTTTCTAAACAAAACCATTAAAACTTATTAATATGTCTGTTTCTTTTTACCAGCTCCTGTCGATGTGCTTCATTTACTAATGTATGCTATCTTCTAATTATCTAAACAATTCATATGTTTTTTCTGTATATATAAATCACTTTTTAGTGTGTTTTTTTTCTGTTTTTTTTATCTTAGTTTCTTGTTCTTCTTCTTTCTTTTCTACGCCGTCTGACTAAACTATTGTAAAAATTTACTTAAACACTTTTTACTCGCAGCCTAGCTCGGTTAGCTTTTTAGTTATTCTAAGCTGCGGTGCTCACTGTTGCTATAATTATAAATGTCTACCTTTTTATATTTCTATATAATGTAATTTTCTAGGATGGGTAGAATAAACAGTTGTTGTTGTTGTTGTTGTAAGCCAAAAATAGTCAAACTTGGAAAATTCTGGTCAGATATGATATTTGACAGCTAGACGTTTGATAAGCAACATAAAAAAATCGAGAGCGTGTTTCATCAACTCCATGGTTTACCATTTTTTTAATTCTTAAGGACGTTCGCGGGCATTGTTCACGCGCACTTTTACTGCGCAGGCTAGCGCGCGCTACCCCGGTGAATCCAAGATGACGACCGTAAAATAATTTTTTTTGGATAATTACTTTTTTTCTTTTTTTGAGGTAGAAACTGTTCAAGTTTGTAAGAAAATTAAAATAATTGAAATTAAATTTAAAAAAATTATTTGGGTTGAAAAAGCCCAGAAAAAAGAAAGAAAAAGACCAAAAAGTTTCCACCAAACCCAGTCTCCACTCGGTATTCAAGACGGCGATGGACTTGGCTCGTCACGTTCATCTGTAGATTTACTTTTTGACGATGAATATCTCTTCAAAATGAACGGCGACCTCCATTTTTTATTCTCTCGTCATGAAGAACTACTAAATATCAACATCCTGTTAGTTTTTCAGAAAATCGACATTTATTTTTCGTTCCCAAAAATCGACATTTTTTGCCAAATTTTGATCGACGAAAACGACAGAATGTGATAATTTTGTTCGAGACCGTAAGTTGTTGTTGCCTACAAATATGACTTGTTTTTTGATAAGGCATCTAAATAACGTTTTTAAAACAGATGAATAGTCAAAGAAGCATTCTGGTACCTTTTTTACTATATTTGATAATTTTTTCCCAGAAAATCAATTTTCGTTCTCTTTACTTTGAGCTTCGTGACGGAGGAGCCTCTGCAAAGTGCAAAACTGACCGACTTCTCAGCGATGTATATTTCGAAATTTAACGGTGATCCCCTATTTTGGGGGCTAATTTTATGTGTTTCATGATTATTTATCAACATCCCGAATTACAGCGATTTTTTAAATTTATATTGTATTTTCCCGCGAACGTCCTTAAGTATGGTCCTCTGCTCGCGCGGGCCTTCGCTCAGTAACATATAGAATTTTATTTTGGAGGCTTATTGCATACAATTCTCAGTTATATATGTAATAAAAATACGACTTTATATAGGAGACAGAGACGTCAGTACGCTAGGCAAAGAACATAAGATATGACTTAAATTAACCCTGATAAATGTCATGTTGATATTTTTACTTACTTTATTAAGACTGAAACAGTCCGTGGATACAAAGCTTATCATTACAATAGCCATTATAATATAATGATATCTGTTTCAAGACTGAAAACGTTGGTATTGGTCTATCTGAAATTTGGCGAAATTTGTACTTTTGTCAGTAAAATATTAACAGCTGGTTAAAATCAGAAAAAGCAAACTTCATGTTACATCATCTAAGAGCTATAGTGTCTGTATCAAAATCTAACTGAACATACCACTAGTTACCCGATTTCAGATCACTGAAAGCCTATGTTAAAGACCGAATTTTTTGTCAGCCCGATTTGAATTCTACTGTTTTTAGCACTCGAATTCAATTGATTTTACCGGGCCTATTTCTTTCTTTTCCAGAATGAACAAAGGTTAAGAGATATGTCAGCCTGAATTTTGATCAGCTTTGTTCGAGAAAAGAACGGAAATCGGCCCCATTATTCGCAAACATCTGTTGCACTGCAACAGATTTTTTCGTGTGGGGCCGATTTTCTGAAAGGAAAATCAAATTAACTGGAGTGCCCACAACAATAAAACTTAAATCGGGCCGACAAATCGTGGGGTTTAACTTGGCCTTAAATAAGCTTTTCGTTCAATCAGTCCATTGAGTACAAAACCAACCGAAAAAAATATCCTAAACCTAACCGCAAAACTACAAGAAGAAAAAAGAACGAAATAAAAGAATAAAGCAAGAAAACGAGAACTGAAGAAAATAAAAATACAATCATATAGATAATAGAATAAACCAAGAGAATAATATTCCTTAAAAGCAATATGTAGTTGATGGCTTTGAATTCAGTTTTGAACATTAGATCAAGCTTTTAATTAATGTCCTAGTGATTATTAGTATAGCCTTCATTGGAGTCTCTGATTATCTCAACTATGACAAACCAATAACTGTAACATCACCTGTAATGTAATTACCTTTTTAATTAATAGTTTGTCCTATTTAAGACCAATACAGCTCAATTTCAAACTTACTTTAGTTTAAATCAAGTACCAGCTCTTAACATACACAATGGCGTTCAAAGATATTGTAATAATAGGTTTAGTTTTAATTGTTCTGTTGGTAAATGTACCTCAAAGCAGTGGAGGGTTTACTGCCATGGGAAGTGAACTACGTGGTAGAAGGGTAAATGATGAGGTAAGAGATTAAAAGAGCAAACATTGAAAAACATTGGTAAAACGACAAACAAGACTATACGGAAAAACGGGACGACACTTAAACGACGCTTCTAGTGCTAGGGAAAGGTGTAAGCAAGCAAGCAAAATTACAGTTAATTTTAAATGTTATAGTTCTCGTATAGCGGTACTTTAGCTCTTTCCCAATGTCCTACTGAACCATCTTCGTATGCAATTACAGCCGTTTTACTATTCTGAAAACCGAGTTTTCGTGGACATCAATCAAAAGCGTTTCTATGACAATTTGCTTTTGATTTTACCGCAGCGGTATCTCGCAATATCGATAATAAACGGAAAACGATCAATCTATCCAAAGACATAATAATGTATGTATACGGCCTGAATTCTAAAATTTTTTTCTAGTTTTTCGCTTGTGAGCCTCAGATTTGTGCTGTTTGATCAGCCATTCTCAATGGTCGACTGATTTCGTTCATTGATAGGTCACGATGGTCACAAACAACTTTTATTATATTTCTAATTTTCAAGCCATTGAAGTCTCATTTTATTGTTAAAAATTTTTTTTTCATTGGGTAATATTTTCAGAGGCTCTGAACATTTTCAGAACAAGTAAATCAAGTTAGATGTACCATTATCATTAAACAAAATTCCAGTTCGTACGTGCTTAATTGGATTGTCCTGGAAATGCTTTTGATCGACGTCCATGAAAACTCAGTTTTTGATGGAAAAAAAATCGTTGGTGGGAGCGTGTGATTGAAAACCGCTGTAATTGTCCTTTAAAAGTATAAGTTAAAAACCGAACTAAGATTTAGTTGTACTAATTAATGGCATGTACTTGGAACAAGTCTTTATCTGATTAATTTAGGGGACGTGGACTTACACTCACCTTAAGGTATAAATTATTAAGTACAACAGGTTAATGCGCCTGGGAGGCTGGCGAATCGAAGCCTTTTGGAGGTTTGAAAATTTTTAAATTAAACCTAATTAGAGCGTGGATTTTTGCCGGAGAGAACACGTTTTTACACAATCCCAAATCTAGTAAATTTCAACAGGGCATTTTTTGGAAGGACCTTGATACCCACTCATATGTTTCTAAATCATCTTTATACTGGACGCAGTTTTATGTATTTTTTAATTGTAGGAAAGAAGCGTCATTTTCCAAAGAGGTTACCGTGTCGCACCGCGTATTTCAAGGAGTGATATCGCCTACAAGACTGAGGACAGGCTACGCAATGAACAATAAAGTTAACGAAATTATCTTCGCCGACGCCATGGAGCCATCAATACCTGAAATGATTGGCATTTTAATTTTTACCTGTTTGATAATTTGTACTACATATCTATCATGTGAATAAATTGATTGATATCATATATATAATAAGTGCAGAACTTATCCGGAAAATTACTATGTCAAAATGTTAAAAATAATACCAAAGATTTTCAGTTTGGTATATGAGTTAAGTCAAATAAAGTTAAGTTTTTGAGAATATCTGGAAAATATCTGTGGCCATGGTCATATAACAGTGAAATCCACCGCGAATCGGGAACGTCCCCTACTATACTACAAGTTAAGTAGATTCAATTCATTTTTGTACATATCCAGCTGCGCCAGCCCACCCACACACACACACAAAAGCACGTTGAATGACATTGCTAAATTGTACTTGAAAGTGATTATTGGTGTTCATGAACTGTTCGAATTCTGTGTTAACTTTAGGCTTCAGTGAGGTTTTATTTCTCAGTAAGTACTTGATTTTCATTAGCAACACAGGCCTAGGCACAAGCAACATACGCAGACTCACTATCAAATTTATCACATAGGTGTGAATAAAGACAAACACTGCTAAAGAGCAGTACCTTACTGAATCTGCGTAGTTGCTTATGCTTATGACGCAAGTGAAAATAGGCTTTACCAGAAAAAGTGAACAGAACAACCTTGTGTTATAGCGACTCATAAACAATACACTTTGGGGCCTCATATCCATACAACAACAACTACAACATTAACGATAACAAACATTCTGTAGGTCGGCGTTACACGAGACGTTTTTTAACGACGATTTTCAGCGCAACGGCGTTGCGTTAAAATTTTTTTCGTGTAACATGACACTTGGAACGATTTTCCTTGCAATTTTCGCTTCGGCAACGCGTTGCGAGTTTTTGAATCCAAGTCACAAACTCGCAACGCAAAATATTGCAAGTTGTTGCAACGTTGCGCGAAAATCGTTGTTAAAAATCGTCTCGCCGTGTAACACCGCCTTTACTAAGCACCGCATACTAATGTACATAGGTGTCCTTTTCCATATAGCATCGCATCATGGTGATTAATATTAATAATTAATAACAGCCACTTTCTGATTGATACCTTATAAAAGTTCTAGTGAGTACTTTCATTTAATTAAATTCCATTTTTATTTTTTTTGAAGCAGCCATGTACCGTTTTTAGGACTTATCTATAAATGCTTGGGTAGCACCCCAACCCTCCTGGAACGTTGCAGTACAGGTGATAGTAAACTATGGCAACGGAAACTGTTAAGGTGGCTCGACTGTCTTTTTAGTACAACGTCGTAAATCATTCAATTGAAAAACTGTTACGTTTAGTTGACCTCGACAAGGCTGAAAGTTTGCTGTGAACTAGGTGCGGTCGTAATCGGAGTTACCATGGCAACGTAAGGGTGCTATCGCGATTTTTAAATAGGTAATTATTTCTTGTGACCAGGAAAAATTCAAAAGCATCGCTTCACAAGATTTATATCTTGCATTGGTATTCCACTGTAGAGCCATTTTGAAGAATTTTTGTAATAGCGTTTTCGAGAGAATTTACGGCCAAAGTATTTGGGTTCAAAAATAGAGGAAACATTACACAAAAACAACCAGTCGGTAATATTCCTAGTAAACAAGAGTTTCTTAAACGCATTTGAAGAGGATTGCATCTCATACTATTTGACTGTCTTTGATAAAAAAAATCACTTCATTTGCTTCAGAAAAAAATTAAATTTGTTCGGTAACACATTGCGGCGCTACCGTTGGCGTTTTTGTTGGGAATTTAGTCTACTGCAATATAAATATTAGACGTATTAAAAAACACTTGACGATATTTTTTTCTACATCATTTATTCTAAGCATTATGAATTGAATTTTGATGTCTGTCAGTTTCAAGTTTATTGAAAACTTATAAGGCTATTAAACTTGAACTCCCAAACTGACCTTGTTTCACTGATTTTATGCTTCCTTACCATCGGTACTGATTATTCAGACCTTTGTCTTGAGGCTGTTTTGAGCATGGGCGATAGGAGATGCGAAACTTGTGTTCAGTAAGGACATCAAATAAATCATGATACACACAAATTCAGTAAAAGCGTTTTTATTTTCCTCTTTTTTATCCTCATTTCATACTTCAAAATCTTATAAAATGCTCTCCTGTTGGCTACGGGAAGTGGACGATAATTACGCCACTAATAATCTTTAATAAACTGGGTTTGAACGAAATTTGCCGGGTTGCTACGTTATAGCCAATCACATACAATAGGCAATGTATAGTTATAGATACTTTATTTCAAACACAGAATCTCATCATACATTGATGCTCTTCCTGAGAGCCGTAATAACCTCGTAATATCAAAATATTGCTGCCATCCCGGGGGTAAACACTACAAATGTCGTAAAAATATTTATTTTACTTCTAATTACAGGCAGCCGAGGCCCTGTTACATTTTTTCATTCAGTTAATTAGTCAGTTCGTTAGTTGTATTGTCACAGTATTTTTATGTATGTGTAATTTTCATTGTTTGTATTCATGTTTTGATATCTGTTGTAAAAGTATTTCTAGTAATAGCATGACTGCCTCGGATTCTATTGTTCCGAGAGGAGCATTTAATGGCTAAATGCCCCCTCACTGCTACTAATCGTACCTCATGCATAAAGGCGGTGTTACACGAGACTATTTTTAAGGACGATTTTCCGCGCAACGTTGCAACAACTTGCAATATTTTGCGTTGCGAGTTTCTGACTTGGATTCAAAAACTCGCAACGCGTTGCCGAAGCGAAAATTGCAAGGAAAATCGTTCCAAGTGTCATATTACACGAGAAAGATTTTTAACGCAACGCCATTGCGCTGAAAGTTGTCGTCAAAATCGTCTCGTGTAACACCGCCTTAAGCATGAGGTACGATTAGTAACTAATCGTACCTAATGCATAAAACATGAGGTACGATTGGTAACTAATCGTACCTCATGTTTATGCAAGAGGTCCAGCTATGGATACGTCCCTGAGAAATTTCTTGAGGACACATCCGCAGCTAGCAGTACTTGAATTATGCAAATTAGCTTCAAGTCACCTTTCAGTGTAGTCTAAACCATGTGGGATGGATTACAATACTATTGAGCATGCTTGTCACATTTGGAATGAACTGAAATAATCTTGCGCATGCGTGGCACGACAATGTTATCACACAACTTTTTTTATTTAAATAATAGCTGCTCTGCCATACTTGTGCTGCGAATACGTTACTCAAAACTCTCTTTTTATACTAAAATGCAGTAGAGTGCAAACACTAAAAGCATAAAATATTAGATCTATTTGGTGAATATAAATAACTAGTCAGACAAGTGCAGTTGTAATGAGGCATTGTTTTCTTTGTGTTTGGTCTTTCTTGCACTAGTTTTGTACTGTTCTGGTTGAGTGATAGTGTCTAAATAGAGTTCCCTAGAGTAATAACAGCACTTTTAATTTATTCGTTTGTAACTTGTTACATGGTCCAAATCGTTCTAGTTTTCCCATATACTTCCTCGGCAACCATACTATTACAAAGTAATAGCATGGCTATTTCGGTTGATTAGTGATTAAATGTCCCCTCAGCCTCGGGAGGTTTAGTAAAAGTCCCTCGGCCTACGGCCTCGGGACTTCCACTAAACCTCCCTCGGCTTCGGGTACATTTAATCACTAATCAACCTCATAGCCATGCTATTACTTATAATTATTTGTATGTATCGCGATTCTCCTATCACTTTGATCTACAGAGAGACGGCGTTATTTTCCGGTAATGCCGTCTCAAAATTAGCGCTCGTGATTGGCCCAAACATTGAGGACTGCATCGAAGTGGCTTTCTTCAAAATCACAAAAACCTACTGAAAATCAATTCAAAATTGAGCAGCAAATATAAAACAACTTTTTAGATAATATCCGTGATAAAATGACCGAAAACAATGACCGATATTTTGATAAAAAATAGCCGCTAAGTTGGATTACAGCTACACACGACTTGCGAAAAGTAAACTGAACTGGAATCTGTTGGTCTAAACTACAAGTAGATAAAATAACTACACAAAAAATCACGAAAAGAAGTGAAAAGAAATCATCCTAAGTAAAAAAAAATCATGTCTGATAAGTAAAATCGGTAATTTCGTTTTCGTTTTTGGCTTCAATGACTTCAGTCACGGCAAAAGTGAATTTTCGGCAAAGCAAACAAATTGTCCTTTATGAAGACAAAAACGGTATTGTTTAAACAAAGATGACACAAATAACTTTTTAAATAAAATAAACAGAGAATACACAAGTGTGGACTACCTTTTTAATACCTTTCAATAACTTTTCAGCATCATTCCTTTAGGTTGAAGCTATATTTTGACAAACTTTCACTTTCACATGTCGGTCAGCTCGATCGTTTTTCACCAGTTTTGAAGAAACAGCAAAAAAAAATCTTCAAAAGCATCAAATAACCCGTACTTCTTTCATTTTGTGAGCTTTTGGGCTTGTTTCTATAGTTAAATCACCTCTTTTAAGAGTGAGAAAGCTTCCCGGGTCTGGCCGCCATTTCCTTTTTGGCTTTCTTCTTGCAAAGAAAGAAAGAAGTTGCCATGGAAACTGTAATTCCTACAACTTTGCAGGTAAAGAGAATCTCGCGTTCAATCAATCAAAAACGATAACTTTTCTCTTTTTTCTTCGCAGAAAATAGTTAGAATCGCGATACAAAACTAAACGCGATTTTGAGACGGCATTATCGGTTTATAATGACGGCGTTGGGAGAAAATATATTCAGGTATTGGCTCCGTCGCTGCGCGACTCCGCCAATACCGAATATATTTTCTCCCAACTAGCCGTCATTATAAACCGATAATGCCGTCTCAAAATCGCGTTTAGTTTATAATATACGCCCATACAGCCTGAAGTCAGTTGAGTGCTTGGCTTCGTACAAGAACGACGGTGTTGGCGTTTAAGTGAGAGAATTGTCCAACTGGAAGCTCATTTCAGTTAGTCCTTACCAAAAGAATCACTGGAACTCATCCAGCAATTGCAAATGTGAAGTTGAAGTCAATGAGAGTAAAGGTCAAGAAAAGTTAACCACTAAAGGTCGAACTTGAAAAGAATTAGGATCTCGATTCGAAAAGAAAGAGCACGAGGTACATCGAAACACTGACTCCGTCCATGAAGCCTATCGAAAAGAAAGAGCACGTCCTTGAAGCTTATCGAAAAGAAAGTGTTGGTTGGTTGGGTTCGGTTGGGAAGCAACAAGGGGGGCCCCTCGGTGCGGTGTCACAGGCCCACCTCCTGTACATTTTTGTTTATTCACAGAAAAAAAGCTAACAATGCCCGTCGATACTAGTATTCCATAAACATCCCAAGAAAAATAAATCAATCCAGTCCAACGTGTATGGATTTTCAAATGCATTCTCCTCATGCCCCCCTGAGGAGAAGCCTTGAAGGTGCTGACACCTCCCTCCAGGGAATAGACCCTCATCACGTTAGTATGACATTATAAGATCTTTGATGTATGGATAAAAGGACTATCAGATTTATCATATTGATATTAGTAAAATTGCAGAGTTTCGTAAAGATTGCTCTTAAACTGACGAAGTTATGAATTTTTGAAGCTAGGAATTTTTATAAAGAAATGTATGTGTTTAGCATGATAACGAGGTTGGTCGTGCATGTATGCCCGTCCACCATACATTTCTTTGTAAAAATGCTAACTTTTGAAAATTCATATCTTCGTCAGTTTAAGAGCAATCTCCCCGAAAATTTGCATTTTTATTACTATCGATGTGACAAATTTGATAGTGAATTCCTTTTCCGATAAATCAAATAATTTATGTCATGCTTGCGTGACAAGGGTCTATTCAATGTAACGAACCCTACCATTCCCGGGCATCTTTTTCACAAATTCTTTTGTGAGATGTTGGAAAGTAAGAACAAAAGAAAAAGAAATGTTGCACTTTAAAAAGAGAACCCTAGATTTCAGCCAGCAGGCACTAAATATGAGTGTAGACCACTAGAAATAGGAGCGTGCTATCTAAAAACTAGTGCAATGTCTTGGAATGAGACTCCAAACGCTAGATTGAAGCTAGCAATCACTAAATGTAGTTAGTACAGAAGAGCCACCATGTGAAGTACTAATAAACCATTATTATTATATTATTATTATTAAATATAAGGGCAGGCAACTAGAGATAAGTACGTACTGTCTAGAAACTGTTACCCCGAAGTTTAAGCCAGCTGGCACAAAATACAAGAAGTCGACCAATAGAAAGAAGTAAAATTTCCTCTAAAAACCAGTGTCATGATCTGCAAATGAGACATTGACCCAAGTAGCCCACTTAATGCAAGTGTCGACCGCTAGCAACAAGTCGTATACTATCTGAAAAGTAGGGTTAAACAGACACCACGATCCCTCGATTTGAGCCAGCATGCACTAAGCTGATATGTGCCTAAAAGTACGCGCACATTGTACCTCAGATCAGTGAGATGATATCAATACAAAATTGTAACTGTACCTCTATCTCGAACTTTAAGTCATCGTTGTATGGTCAGCATCAACGTATATCATAAATTGTGATGGGTTATCATGCAAAGTTTGCAGCGGAAACGAACTAGAGTCGAGCGAAATGTACAAGACGCGGCCACAGGTAGCCCAAGGTCAAGTCAAAAAGCAGGCTGCACGGTACTTCTCAAATCATTAATAATTCATTGGAAAACACAATAGCAATCACTAACGTACATGTTATATCGGATAAAGATTTTTGTTCTTTTGCATAAACTTTATATTGGATGTTCTTAAGTCAAAAATAGTCGAACTTAGAAGATTCTGGTCAAATAAGATATACCTATTTCAAAAAACGTTGTCGCATTAAGTCCACAGTGTACACTCCAAGACTGCAAAGGATTTTGTTTTCCAGTAATTAATGTTCCATAGCATGTTTTGGTTGCATAAAACATGAATACAAAAGGCTTAATTGCTCATAACGCTTGCTGGAATGCTTAAAATGCTCACCAAGGAAACATCACACAAGCAAAGACAATAGTGAATAGAGTAACTAGTAGAATAACTACCAAAATCCTTTGCAGTCTTGGAATGTACACTGTGGACTTGTTGCGACAACCTTTTTTTGGATGCTCAGTCGCATCAGAGAAAATGCGCATAAGAAAAGGCAAACGATGCAAGAGCTTTAAGAGGTTTTTACGAAATCATCATCTCACAATGTATGTTAAATATTTAACCTGGGGGCTGTGCTAAATCATGGAGCTACAGAAACCTCGGCTGCGAACGAGAATATATTGTTAACAAACCCTATAAACGAACTAGTTTCGATCTAAGCTGTGCTCCATGATCAGACATGGGTCGTGTGGTGGCTGCTACGCGCGCGTGTATGTATATTTGTATGTAAATGTGCAACTGTTTCGTAATGAAAGCGACCTTATGCAGAAATAACAGAATAAGGGAAGGTTCCAAATTTGGTGATCAAATTTTCTACATTTATGGACAAACTGTTGGATGTGATTTTTGGAATATAGCTGAATTTGTAAAGAAGAAGACTGTCAGTGCAATGCTGTATGCTCTGTTCCTTCGATTGTTGGAGTCGAACCAACCATTTCTAATGAGAATCCCGATAACGATTGTATGGAAGCGTGTGTGGTTCGTTCTTTATTGTAACATAATTTGAACAAGTAACAGTAAGGAAAACGTTATAGACTTAACTGTTTACAAAGTGCAGGAGATATGTTCAAGGTAAGATTGAGGCATTACTTGTATTGAAGAAGACATATTGCTTCTCGCCGGGAAACGAGGAAAACGCAACGATGCACCCATAAGAGCGCGTAAAGCAAACCTAAGAACCGGATATTTGAAAGCCGACGAAGGAGCCACAGTAAGAAACGTCAAGAGGCAGAGGACAAGCCCTGTGCTGGTGACACTATTCGACTACTAGGACGGTCGATAGTCGTGTGCCTCTCGAGGTTTCGTGGAAATAACGAATGGTTTAAAACTATAATAAAGGCCTCGAAAGTCCTGTGAATGGTAACAAATTAATAACAGAATGTACTATCGCAAGGGGAAACTTCGAGGTGGAAGGGAAGCGAACAGGTACGCGACAAACACACAGTTGGTGATACGATCCGAACAGGCATAACGTCGTGTACATGTTGGCTTATGTGGAAAAGAAACACGGTTTTTCGGGTGAACGTTACGTCAGGAAAATAGAGGTGGAGAGTGGATGAGTGGAAAGCGCTATTGGTAGGTGACTACTACTAAATAATACTAATGAAAACGGGAAGCATAATGTGAACACGCAAGCTTAAGGACTTTCTGGATGGTAGAACTTTCTAGTGTAGATAAACATAACAAGATCAGGACAACCAGTGTGTCGGTGATATAATCCGACCACAGATATAGGTGGATCTTTGTTTACAATTTTTGCTCATTAGCATAGGCATTTCTCTTTTCAACCAAATAAACACCAAATCACCTCTGAATATTGAAAGGACATGGCAAAACTAGCTTTCTTTGGAAATTTGAGCGTGGTACAAGCAATAGTTTTTGCGTGATGCAGTTTTAAAAACTCTAAATTTTACAGAGAATGTATGGGCTCATTAGCGCTTTTGCCACCCAGAAATTTGAAAGCAAATTGGAAGCTGGATATCTCGCACAATATTGCATGCAAAGAGCTAAAAATTTCGTAGAGTACTTATATTAAAAAGCTCTTAAAAGTTTTGGACTCAGTTTGTAATTTTATCGATTTTTAACCGTATGCTAATGAAGCAGAATGTAAACACATGACGTCAGCAAAGATCCTCCTATAGTCCTGTACTTTTTGAGTTATTGGAAATGTAGGAAATGACAGGTGTATGGTGGCCCATTGGCGCCATAGCATTTTTGGGCACTTTTTTGAAAAAGTAAACTTTTTATTTATTATTTTTACTTTTTTTAGTTAAAATTCTCTATTCAGTTAAGAAAATGAAATAAAATATTTTATTTATTTTTTATTTTAAGCGAGCTACATGGCCCATTGATGCCATAGCAAGAAAAAAAAAAAAAAAAAAAAAAAAAAAAAAAAAATCGCTTCATGGCCCATTGACGCCATAGACCATAATGCAATTCGGGTAGACCCACAGGTAGCCCAATGTATTCCTGCATGATGACAGTGGTAGCCAAAAGTGGACAAAATCCGCCTAAAAACTGAAAAATAGGTAAATTTAATCCGAGACCGCATCTCATAGAGTCGTTTTCGTTTGAGTGGGAAACTTAGGAAACTTACCGTATCGTAACTGTACCAGTATGATCGTTTCTAATAAAAACATTCGAAATTCCTGCTGTAACCGTATCGTATCGTAACCGTACAGTGTTCCCACTCATACGAAAACCGCTCTATATAGGTGTGAAGTATGTGAATTGGCATTCTTAAAAACAAACTAATGTAGTAAGCTATCATCCAAGGCTTTCTGGCTTGAGTTTGGGCTTCCTGTGGTCAAACCTACAAACAAGCGTGTGCGAAATGACGATTGGAAAGCAGACATAGAGTTAAAAGCTCAAGCTACTTAAGGCCTGGGTCACTAGGCTGGCACGGAATTTTCAGTTTTTTTACAATAACTTTCCTGTCAACAAAGATAACTCAACACCATTTGGCACAGTTAAAGATCTTGTGAATTCCTATCACCTTAACTAAGAAACATTGGCGGTGATTTTGAAAATGTTGTCTGATCCCTTTTTCAAAATGTTAGTTTAATCTATCTAAACCAAACATGGGTATCGATTGTGGTTTTGCAAAAGTGTTTTTGTGGGAAACAAAGTCCAAAGCCTTCAACAGTGTAAAGCAAGGGCAAGGTGAAAGTGCCTTGAAGTTTAAAATTCGAATGATAAATGAAAGATACCGTCTAATGTGCGAACAATTCCAGAACTATCCACTCATGCAACTCAGTAAAGGTAAGATTAAACAGTAAATTATTTTGTGAGAAGAAAGTAGATCTAATTTTTGGGCAGCTACAGCACAGTTCCTTCACATAAAAGAAAATACTCAAATGTTTTCTGGAAAATAAGCAGGTCTCCTAATGAAACAAGACGTGAAAATTCCATTACAACTTATTTACTTACAGCTATTGAAAAGATGTATTGATTAATGTAAATCATTTGTTCCTATATTAAAGATACGTTTCTGAAACAATATAAAGCTGTGGATCAACGAATAAGCAATTGGGCTTCACCAAAATCCAAACAACAGTACATCTCAGCTTTTTCGTCTGATAAATGGGACCGTGTTGCTGAAGGCAGAAGACGATGTCATACAATAAACAACTGTAAATGCTGCCAAACAGTGCATCCCGTAGAACATGGTCTTTACCAACAAAGACCAAATTGTACAAAAAAGTATGCAAAAGGTTGTATCGTGAAAAAAAGGCTCCCCTTTACTGAATTAAACAAAACAGCAAAGGAGGCTACAAAGCCTTCAGTGCCAAAGCCTACACAAAAAGAAATCAAAGAAATAGGAAAGGCTGTCTATACAGAATTTAATGATGCATGCAAGCAGCAGCTGGGTAAAACATTTCAAGAGGTGATGCTTCAAGTTCCTGAGGCTGGTCTTCAAAAGAAACCGAGCTCTGTAGAAAGAAAAAAGAAAAATCGAGATCAGAAGAGGGCATTCAAAAAACGCTTGGAAGACAATTGGAAGGAGAATGATGTTGATTTACACCTCTCAGAGCGCAACTCTTTTGCTTCAAGGAACAGGCAACGAACGCAGCAGGGGTTTGAGACACTAGCAGAAGCGAAATTAAGATGGAATAGTTCCCCTCAAAATCGATCGCATTGTCCACAGTCAATATCAGGAAATTTGGAAGAGCTTCTGGCTGACATTTCTGGGTGGCCCAAAGAACCAGTGAATTGGTCAGAGAAGGCCAGACTGTACAATATACGTAAAGAAGGAAGTGATTCACCCCCACAAAATGCTGGGCAGCTTCTTAAAGAGTTTTTAAAGAGTGAAGGAGTTGACGTAACACCATTTGAAAGTAAATCTAAAGGTATTAAAATAGTGGGTAATATCCTGTAAGGGTTAATAGGGGACAGCCTCCCACGTGCCAAGATATTAACAAAACATCAGTCCTGGACTGAATGTGTAAAAAGAATATTTCATTAATCCTTTGGCTGACATTGGGTCTTAATTTTTTGACATACAGTATATTGGTAAAGTGATATTTTTACATTGTGAATTTTAACAAAGATTCTCAACATAACTGATAAGCATGCAAGCAATGCCGGTCATTCCTTCTAAAAATCAGTTTTTCAAAAAAAAAAAAAAAAAATCCTTTGACCATGTATTACAAAACACACACATACACACACACTTGCACTTGAATTCATGAAAAATACTTACAGTAGATGTTCATTCTGTCCATTTTTTTATCAGATATCTCGTGATTTGTTCTGTGTCAGGTTTTGCAAAGGGCCTGTAGACAATTAAAACATTTTAGCATGACGCTATGAATTTGACTGACTGGGAGGGCTGGGCCAGGCAAGAAAATATTTGGCTTGAGGTTATGCCAAAGGCTTTCCCATCCAACTAAGAAGTCAATAAACTTTTAATATCAAAGATGTCAATAACAGAAAAAAATACTGAGTGAGATTATCATATCATTTTTACATAAAGTGCTAAAGGAATTCAAAAATACTGTACAATCAAAAATATAGCAGGGCCTGGTCAAACAAATTTTCATGTTCTGGTCAAGCAAAGCTGGCCCTGAGCAATGTCACTTAATTATTCTAAAGGATATACATAAATTTAGAGAGCATGAGCAGGGTCAAATGAAAGTTTGGTGATATTCAAAAGATAAAGAGTATCACAACCCACCCCCCCCCCTTCCCCCCAATCTCACACAGTGTATAGACAGGTGTGGCTTTAGTTCAACTAAAGGCTTCCCAGTGAAAATACCCAAGTGACTTTTTGACAGATTTCCAGATATTGGTTTTTAGCATAGGAAAGCATAGGATATCATTTTATACCACATAAAAAGTCACCAAGGCCATTTTCAGGGGTAACAAACTTAATTCGCACATTGCAACAAATACATTTTTTATCTTCATAATACAAATTTACCTCTTTACTATGTTTCACCAGCAAATACAATTAAGATTGTATTTACTGGAGAAATACGGTAGAATTCTTTTAAATATACATATATTACAATTTTCTTGACAGCTCCCAGAATAAGGAGAGCAATCAAAAGACAACTTGGAGGGGAAATAAGCATCCCAATCCAAAGATCCAATGAGAAAATCAAGAAAACAATTGATGAAAGAATTTCCTCAGGATACTACAACTTAGGAGTTCCAGTTCTAGAAACTGAGAGTATTAAATTTGTCATCACTAAAGAAGGAAAAATTGAGAGAAGAGAATGTAAACTGTCTGCTCGAAAGTATCCCTTGTCAGAAATCAGAAAGCAGAGCTTTGAAAGAAATAACAAAAGCTGTCTACGACAACATGTGCTTACTGGTATTATAATACACTATACAAAATTACTCGATTCTGATTGGACGAGAGGAGTACAATTATATCGTTAATTGTACTCTGTAGAGTACCTATTAAGTCGCTATGGCAACGATAGTGTATCATAAATAAAAAATCGCACGATCTTCTCGTACAATTCAGAATTAATAGTTACTCGTAATGTTTTGAAAACTCTCAAATAGGACTCGCCTAAAGGCTCGTCCTATTTTGAGAACTTTCAAAACATTACTCGTACCTATTAATTCCGAATTGTACTCAAGATCGTGCGATTTCCTATACTAACTGTACTGACAATTTGTAAATAGAAACAAAAAGTCAAAACAAGAGTCAATTGAATACCAAAAAAAAAAAACAATAAAAATCACCAAATAAAACCATTTTATTAAAAATTTAAATCTTTTACAATTAGTTAGTATTTTAAAATTACTTTGATTATATATCACAGTTTAACTATGTTTGCTCTAAGATTACGAAATTATTCAAATAAATATAATTTAATTGGAAGTAATTAAATACAGTTCATGAAAAATAAACATGAAAGCAAAAGCACATACATGCAAGTTCTTTGTCACAAAATCAAAATTTCAAGCTTTCATGGGGATTCTGCACACCTTGCGTGACATCACCGTGACATTTCACATTTTAAAACAACTAAAACAAGGTCATGCAGTACGCCTCAATCGAGAGGTAGCAAAAGTTTCCAAAACACTATATAGACATCCCGAAGGACACAAAGGCTCCATTCAAGAAAGGTAAATTTAATTTCAATATTAAAAATATTTAATTGAATAAAACCCAGTTTACTCACCCAGACTTAAACCTAAGAGGAAACACGCCGAGGTTTCAAACCTAATCAACAGTAAAATTAATGGCAGGAATGCAAAGAAATATAAGAAACTTTTGTATTTTAAAATGCTAACTAGCTATAGCGTAAAACCAACAATCGTCAGTGAGATCAACAAACGCCGTGATCCAAACTAACGGTCGGCGAAATTCTCAACACGAGCCTTCGCTATAAGGGAGCGGTTTCTCTAAAGTTGCAGTTTCGTATGTCGGTCGGATTGGGTTCGTTATCAATGTTTATCGAAAATTTATATAAAAAAAATGAAGTATAGCTATCAATAAAATAGTAATTTGTTATACCCGAAATACTTTTGATAAACAAGGCTCATCGTTGATCGGTGTGATTGGAATAACCATCTTAAACTGTCTCGGACAACATTCGCATCTTCGTAATGACCTCGGCAATGACCTCAGCAAAATCCGAATTACACTCACTCTTACATACCCGATGACATAGTGCGTTACTGGCTTTATAAAAGCCAGTAAGCACAAAAAGTACTTGAGAATGAGGCCAGACAAGGATTATGAAGAGATGGCCCATGAAAACATACTTAAGAGATTACATGAACTGAATGAGAATGACCAAGACTGTGAAATTTCTTTAAATGATGCCAAAACAAAACTGAAACATCTTGAAAGAACAAGAAACTGGTTAATATGGCATGACCACTCTGGAATAGCAAGCAGTGGCATGTTACTGTTTATGGTCAGAGAATTGTATGATCCAGCTATTCATCTCACAAATGATGATTTTTTAGCTCTGAATAACAGTTTTGTCAATGTTCAAAGTGTTGTAGAAGAACCACAACTCTATATGATGGGCATTTGTGGAGCAGGTGAAGCAGAGCAAATGTTATTTATTCCAACGAGAAGAGAATGCCTTCAAGGTCTCGCTCAACCACTAAGTATCCCATCCCATGGTATTGAAATCCAAGACCAAATGAGGTTTATGAATGGGGATTTTCCGAGTGTTGAGTTCGAAGATGGTACTCAGAAAGGTGGACATAGAGGCTGCCCTGGTTGTGATGGGGACTTGCGATTTGCAGATGACTTTGAGTACATGGCCAACAGAAGCTACAAAGATTTAGAAGAAAAGCAAAAACTTGTTCTGGGAGGACCACGAGGAAAATCAGGAGGATTACACCCTTTTAAAGACCTTAAAGTAGATCAACTGAGACAAGAACTGGCAGCTAGACAAGAAGACACCACTGGTTTAAAGAAGGATCTACAAGAGAGATTAACAGAAATACTTGGAGGAACATCAAGAGTGCCAGCTCTTTTATATGGAGATAATAATTGTCTATTGAAGATTTAAACCTAAGCAATTACGAAGTTTTATTTTGTGAGCCTCTTCACTGCTGTATCAATCACATTTCAAACATGATGCAAGAATTACCACACCATATCACAGACATAGTAACACTGAAGGAAACTCTGTCAATTGCTCTCAAAAAAGATAAACTCCGATGCACAGATTACAGACGTGCCCTACTTCAAGTGACAATAATCTTATTAAAAGATAAGGCAGACCAAGATCTTATGGAGCTACTGACCACCTTTTGTGAAATAATGGGCATCCTGTATTCCCAAGAAGAAAGTCGCTGTCCAAAACAAGTTCTGCGCCTCCACAATCTTGTTTTCAGACATGCCTTAGCGGTTCACAAGATCCTGACACCCCCAAAGACGATGACCACACGCAAACTCTTTGGATCATACTACCACAGCATCATTGACCATGCTCCATTGATATACAGGCTAGTAGAACTTTAAATCAATTATATGACAACAGTGTAAGCTTATGATGAAGTTTTGATTAGTTTTCTTATACATTTCTATTATCAACATTTATAGGTTAGTTTGCCTTAGGTCAGTAAATGCAGAACTTTTCAAAAGATTCTTTGACCGTGTAGTGGATATAACAAGGAAAACCTGGAGCAAACATGCTGAGGATCTTGTCCCTAACTCATTTCTCCACATCCAAGCTGAAAATTCTATGCCAGACAACTATGCAAAACAAGAGCGGGAGATATCAAGACTTAGCAAGTGCCTTCCCCAAGAGTCCAACACAACAATTGCAAAAGACCTTCTGGTCAAGAAGGCAAGAATGTGGCAGACACATCTGAAGAAGATATCCGACTTTCTTTGTGTTGGTTCTGGAGTATGGTGGCAGTGGCATGCACGATGATGGATCCCTTGAGTTCTTTGATGGGCCTAACAAACCACCAAGCCAACAAGAGGGACCCCCACTCTCTCATTTTAGATCAAGTTCCATTAAGGAAATAAAGAATCAACTAGAAATAAAGTGGGAAGATTGCTTGACTGGTGTAGAGGACTTGCCTTTGTACAAACTGAGAGACAAAGATGGAAAGCTAACATACAACAGGTTACAATCTAAAGAACAATGTACTCCTGATGAAGAGCTTCAAGAGCAAGGTAAATTTGAACAAGAAATTGCCATGCATATATTAAGACTTAGGAATTGGCAATTAATTAAGAAACATGTATAAAGTATATATGTAAAGTATTTGATCAGTGTGGTGCAATTTTAATAGCTCTTTTAAGATGCAAATTAGCTCATGCATGTTTGTGCCCATGAATGTTTTGGTACACTTTACATACAAGAGAACTGGGGAAACTATAACTTGCTAAACAATGTATTTTGACAACAACTAAAATTGCACCACAGCACATTCATGACCCAGATAATGCCAAATGCTAAATATGAACTACTAAATAATAATAATTGGTATACAGTTACTGTTTAAAGAACAGGAATAACAATTATAGTCAAAATTTCAATTTTTGACAATTTCTGCCTCTATTTCTGTTCTCATTAAATCTATAAGCACAAAGGAATATTATCTGACTGCTTATAAGCAATTTTTGCATTTACCTTGTTTAGAGTTACATGAGTACCACCAGGCTGAAAATTCAATAGAGGAGGAAACACCTGATGCCATTGTCCATGAAGAAGTTGTTGAGAAAGTTGTGTTTGGTGATTGCACATTAGATGAGTTTGAAGATGTACATGTACAAGATCTACATGTAAATGAGTCCCAGCCAGAGAATGAAGTTTCTTTGAACTTAACCAACTGTGATGAATACCATGATGACCATGTAATAAGCAATGTGTCTGAGAGTGTATGTGCAGGGAAAAAACATAAATTAAGCAGCTCCATGTTATCTTCAAGCTCGAAGACCCCAAAGGTACTGAGAGTAGATGAGACCCAGTTCACCCAGTCCAAAACAGTAAAAGCAGTTGAAGTTGTGTTGGGAAAAACTGATGAAGTAAAATAACTTTACAAGCTACGTACAAGTTTAGACCGCAAGAGTTGAATAAAGATCTGAAGACATGGGATACGTCCTACGTCTTGCAAAATGGCAATCTCTCCACATTAGCTGATTACAGTTCATCATCTGAAGCAAGCAGTATTCTGAAAAAAAAGAAAAGTTGCACTTCAACTTTTACAGAAGTGGAAGATCTCAGTACATCTGGTGTAATGCGCCTTTCAGATATGCTTTTCTGAGGGATGGCCACTAGGCTAACCAGGGAGATTGTAAAAAATGCTGAAATCCCCACCCTGATTTTCAACCTCAAGGTGAAATTAAGCATTTCTCCAACTAGGGGGAAGGGCATACATGTATATCGTTGGCAAACAATCTACATTTTTACTTGTATTTACCCACATTTCCCCATGGCTGGGGAGATTTCCTTTCATCAGTAAAGAGTGCCAGTGCAAAGGAAAATCAGGATAAAAAATATTGATGAAAAAATTTTCTCAAACTCCCCCCCCCCTCCTTTCCATAAATAATGACCAGTCCCTAAACATTTACATGTATTATAGGTATGAGAACAAGAAGAGCCAAAAAGAAACAGAGTGGAGGTGAGATAGCAATGCCAGTGCCAAGGAGTAATTTACAGCTCAAGAAAGAAATAAAAGAGAAAATTACCAAGGGATATTTCAACCTTGGACAACCAGTCCTTGAGACTGGTCACTCAAAGCTTTTCTTGTCAAAGACAGGAAAAGTAGAAGAAAAGAAATGCACTATGGCTGCACGAAAGTATCCTTTATCAGAAATAAGAGCAAAAAGCTTAAACAAAAATAAATCATTCATGAGAGTAAGAACAGATGCTGAATATGATAGTAATTCTTTGCAAAAGAAAGCAACAGCACCTTGGTAAGACAAAAACACATGTTCCCTCAACTTTCACAGGAAATCTTGATCAGCTTGAAGAAGATATTGAGAATTGGCCTGAAGGCAAAGTCAACTGGTCAGCCAAGGCAAGGTACTATGACATCAAAAAGCAAGGATCACAACAGTCCCCACCCAATGCTGGCCAGCTGTTAAAGGAACATCTGAAATCACAAGGTGTAGATTTATCAAGATTTGAGCCTGCTGAAAAATTGAAAGGTAATATCAATACATAAAAGTACATACAACAATAAATGTTTTGCACCTTTGATTCTATACAGGCAGATTTTGGGAGGGGGTGCACACTTGATGTCTCTTTTTCCCCATTAGTTTTTAAAAGTGTTATAAGTAACACTGTCTACCAAAACAAAATCAGACACACTGATGTTGTCTTGGCTTGGTGCTTAGAGTTGATTATGTAATGTTTAATAAATCAGCAGGATCGAGTGTTTTATCAGTGAATACTAATAAGGTAGACTTTAAAACTAAGAGGCTGCTGTTGAGGCCCATGTTTGCAAGTTTATTTTATATTAACAGCTTCAGAAACTCCATCAATATAAAGTAGCATCCAGGAAAAATTTCAAATGAAATGTTGAAAATTAAACATGTCACATTTTTATTAGTGATCTTCTTATAGTATTCTGATCATGTACATGATGCAGACACCAGCCTAGCCTGTGTAGCGGCTCTCTAGGGGAAGGGGAGGGGAGGGGGGGGGGGGAAGGAGAGAAAAGGGAGGCAGTCCCCTTTCCCTCCTTTCCTCTCTGGAGAGGGAGAAATCATAGGGGGTCAGTTGAAATTTTTAGATGACAGGGGGTGGGTCATTCTTGGAATACAAAATGAGAGGGGGCTCAGGTTCAGTTTTGTTTATTATAAGGAGGCCCAAGGCAGACAAATTATAGTCATTTTGAATCTATGGCATAACAATTTTTGGTTTTCCTTTCATCAGTAAAGAGTGCCAGTGCAAAGGAAAATCAGGATAAAAAATATTGATGAAAAAATTTTTTCAAACTCCCCCCCCCCCCCCCTCCTTTCCATAAATAATGACCAGTCCCTAAACATTTACATGTATTATAGGTATGAGAACAAGAAGAGCCAAAAAGAAACAGAGTGGAGGTGAGATAGCAATGAAAGAAAGAAATAAAAGAGAAAATTGCCAAGGGATATTTCAACCTTGGACAACCAGTCCTTGAGACTGGTCACTCAAAGCTTTTCTTGTCAAAGACAGGAAAAGTAGAAGAAAAGAAATGCACTATGGCTGCACGAAAGTATCCTTTATCAGAAATAAGAGCAAAAAGCTTAAACAAAAATAAATCATTCATGAGAGTAAGAACAGATGCTGAATATGATAGTATGACACAAGAGGCTATTGAAGAACGCCTAGCAAGCATCAATGAAAGGAACTTTACACACCTCTCAGATCTTGAAATAAAGGAAAAGCTCAAACAAGTAGAACGGAGTCGAAATTGGCTGATGTGGCACGACCACTCAACTATCTCAAACTCAGGTTTCATGCTCTATCTGGTGAGAGAACTTTACGATCCAGCAATTCATTTCACTAAAGATGAATACGAAGAAAAGTATGGGGTTAGCATAGATGTACAAGCACAAGTTGAGGCCCCTCACATGTACATGCTTGGTGCAAGTTCAGCAAAAATCCAAGACCAACTACTCTTTGTTCCAACCAGGAGAGAGTGTGTGTTGGCAATGAAAGAGCCAATACTTTTAGATGACAGTGTAGAGATACATGACTGCATGAGGTTTATGAACGGTGATAACCCGGCCCT
The DNA here is from genome assembly GCA_029948255.1 of Telmatactis stephensoni. Taxonomy (NCBI): domain Eukaryota; kingdom Metazoa; phylum Cnidaria; class Anthozoa; order Actiniaria; family Isophelliidae; genus Telmatactis; species Telmatactis stephensoni. Next base: position 97,393 of record JALIZF010001639.1, read on the forward strand.
GGAGTTTGAGGACGGAACTCAAAAAGGTGGTCACCGTGGGTGTCCTGGCTGTGATGGGGACTTACGATTTGCAAGTGAAAACGATTACATGGCTTACAGGGACTATAAAACCCTTCATGAAAAGCAGCCGTTAGTAATAAAAGGAGTAACATGGCAAAGAAAATGGCGCTGTAAATCCATTCCTAAATATCAAAGTTGGTGAACTCAGAAAAGAACTAGAGGCCAGGCACATCAATTCTACTGGAAAGAGAAAAGAGCTCGATGAAAAGCTAGCTGATGCTTTGGGGGGGGGGGGGGGGGGTACAACAAATGTACCTGCCCTTCTACATGGATTAAACAACTTGACAGTAAATGATCTAAATTTGCAAAATTACGAAGTTCTATTTTTTGAGCCATTACATACCTGTCTAAACCACATTGAGACCATCCTAAAGGAGCTACCACACCACCTAACTAATAATGAAGCTGTGCAGGCACTTAAAGATGCCACCTCACTGGTCTTTAACAAGAAAAAGCTAAGAGCAACTGACTACAGGAGAGGACTGTTGTTAATAACAATCAAACTTGCCAATCTCCTAGATGAAGATGAAAAAGACCTCCTGTCAAGCTTTTGTGAAATACAGGGAAACTTTTACGAAGAAGATGAGAAACGTTCTCCAAGGCAAATCCTTCGACTACACAACTTAGCATTCAAGCATGCCCTTGCAGTAAACAGGAAGTTATGTCCTCCTAAAAGCTGTACCCTGAGAAAACTTTGTGGCATCTACTACCACGAAACCATTGACCACACTCCACTTATCTATCGCCTTGTAAGTCTTCGTTCGATTAATGCTGAGTTGTTTTAGCGCTATTTCGAAAGGATCGAAGATATTACTAAGAAGACCTGGAGTAAGCACCTGGAAGATCTTGTGCCTAATGCATTTCTCCATATACAAGCAGAAGACATCACAACACCAGAACAGCACTCAACATACTGGCAACAAGACCGGGAAATTTCAAGACTGGCAAAAAATCTCCCACCTTATCAAAACACCATAGTTCCTAAAACCATCTTGGTCAAACAATCACGTCTGTGGCAAGCCCACCTGTCAAAGATTCCTGACTACCTACAGCCTGGTGTCTGGTGGAGATGACAGGAAGATGGTTCAGTTCTCTTTTTTGATTCATCAAAAGAAATAGATTTCAGACCAGAAGGCCCTAAACCATACCACTTTCGCACAGACACCATCAGGAGTGTCAAGAATGAAATCATCAGAATGTGGAATGACAGAATTCAGGACCCTGAGGCCCTTCCTGTGTTAAAGCTTCGAGATAAAGATGGAAAATTGATTTATCCAGAAGATCCCTCTGAACTGGATGATGGAGATGATGAAGATGATGAAGACAAAAATCAGTACCAAGGTAAGAATGCATTAAATCATACAATGTACATATTATCATGTTTTAGCACCATGTACGTACATGATTGTGAATAACACAATCATGATATAATTTACACATGCAAAAATGCACTCCATTTTAGAAAGGCTCTAGTATACAGTTTGTACATTATCTAATTTAACAGTATATACCTGATTCAATTAACGTTGTCATAGAAAAAAGGCTTAAAAGCTTAATCATCTGACCCACGAGGCATCGTGGGATATCTATTGTTTTGTTTTCTATGACAACGTTAATTGAATCAGCTATATATCTAATGAGATGCAAAACCAAAAATCAGGGTTCTCATAGAAATTGAAGTAGACAGCTGGATTTAAAAAGTTGACAGCTTTTCTGCCGCATGTTTATATACAACTGCCCAATATTTTGCAAACGATTTTGTTAGTAACCAGCTGCCAGCTTCTATTGAAAACCCTGAAAAATATCACCTAATATTCTTACAAGATGGAGTTCACGTGCTCTCTAAGGTGGTTATTTGACTTAAAATATTTCATTTTACTTGATACTCAGATGCAATGCAAGTTGAAGACCAGTCAGTTGAAAGTGTTAGAGAACAACAAAGCTTAGAGGATTTGAATGGTAATAACTTGTTTCTCTGGATTATATGCAGAAATGATGACTTACATTAATTTGTTTGATGCTTTTTTTCTTATCAGATGAATTAACATGTATAGAAGCTGACCCTGAAGCCGAGGTCCACTGCACCAAGCTTTTATTTCAAGATGAAATTTCAAATACAAAAGAAACAGAAGAAGATACAACTGCTGAAATGAATGATAGCACACCATTTCCAAACAACAAACTACCATCTTCAACTTACAATTTTGAGAATCCAGTTCCAAACCAATCAAAACCTGTTTCAACAAGAAGAAAGCTGATGCTGTATAGTGATGATGATGATAAAAACACAAGATCATGCACATCTCAAGAACAAAACTTGACCACAAAAACTGCAAAAGCTCTCAAAAAAAATACTTGGCAGCATCCCAGAGATTTACACATTAGATCAACTCCGAATAAAACGGAAACAAGATACAAAGTCGCAATACCTGAAGCAGAGATATGAAACACACTTGGCAAAGTTACAAACAGATGTTTTGAGAAAGTTGAAGGATTGCAAAGAAGAGGTTGAGAAGTGGGACAAAGATTTTCTTTCAAAGAACTTGAAGCTGCCAAGCTTGAGTGACTACACAGATAATATTGTATTGGCAATTAAAACCCAAAAGGCTGCATTAGAGCTGCTCCATAGTTGGAACATCACAGTACATCTATAAACACCTTTGCATAACTAGGTAACAATCATAATGAAATATACATCCCTTGCCTCACTTAGGTTCAGATCCATCAAAAGAAAGTTTAACATTAACTAAGGTGAAATTAATATATTTAATAATTTTGGAAATCAGCCATGATTTGTATTTTAAAATAATAACATTGATGGGGTATTATATAATGCAAAATCAGCCTTAAGTGATTATGATTAATAGCTATTATTATATGGCACAAACTACTTCTGGTACAATCATGTGCTCTGATTGGCTAAAACCACTTTTTTCAGTGAACTCTTTTTGACGACAATGCCATATATGTAATAAACTTCTTATTAAACTCATCAGTGCGTGCTCCTTACTGGAAGATATCAGACCTCAGTCTTATATGACAGACTTCGCACTGGCTATGGGCTTGGTCTGTACTGCCAAGACCTACGTCCGATATTTTCCCATAATGACCACACTCTCAGTTAATAGGAAGTAAATAATTAGCTAGTAATCATAATTACTTATGTCTGATTTTGATAATTATTGATCATCATATGATGGAAACAGTTCATTTAAAACAATTCAATTTTTTTAGCAAAATTGTTAAAGGTTGTTGTTCTCCTTTCCAATAAATGGTAATAAGGAATAATTTCATACCAGATACTTTATGGATTGTGACTATTTCTGTCTGTTCAATATTTCACCACCATTATTTTTCAAAAATCTTTTCCCTTTGATTGTAAAACAAAAGAATCACCTAACCATGTAGTTGTTGAGGTGATTCAAAATTAAAGGTGACTGCATATGATTGGTGGCATTATTATGCAATGGGTCAATAATAATGACAAATGTACATATTGTGTTATGAAAAGAGAGAGAAAGAAGAATGATATGGAGGTTCATTATTTTATACACTGACAGTCATTCTCAAAACAGTTATGGTCAGATATCAATATTATTAAAAACTAAAAAAAGTACATGCATATGATAGGCAAAAGAAAAAAATTGTTAGCCTTTGCAAACAGTTGCATTCTACAATGTCTGCTACTTCATGCTTGATAATTGAAAATTGTCTTTTCTTCATTGTAGATGGCCAATATTCAGTTTTTAATGCTGATTTAAATGTACACTAAATGTACAACTGTCATAAAGGTTTAATTTAAAATCCATCAACCTTTTGTCCTTGACTTAACTGTTGTAAGGAATTTGCAGGACTGATTGCGATGACAACAGTTGTAGGCAAAAGTTGTGCATTGTAAATCAGCTTTAATTTAGAAAGACGGTACATATTACATAATATTAAAGTGTTGCAAATATTCTTACCTCATCTTATGTATATATTTTACTGTACTGCATACACTTGTATATATATGCATATTTTTTTCCTGTCAATGAAAATATTTTTGCATTAAGATCATTGATATTAACTCAGGATTAGATGTAATAATTTACTGCCCTGAAACAACTATGATTACACATAATGTATACTGTGTAGCTATATGATTGTATAATGTAGAGATGTGCTTTTATGATTCTATATAACATTAAGCTATCTTAAAAAGCAACGTCTTAACAATAGCATAATATTGGTTTAAGTATAAATTGATGTCCTTGAACAAAAATTGGGAAAAAATCCAGTTTAGTTTTGCCACTGTAAATGAACTTTTCACAGTGCTTGTCAAACAACCCCAGCCTCAACAGCATGTAATATATTCTTTAGAAACTGATGTATACTTCAACAAACAAATGTCACACTGTAAAATTCCACAGGCTGTTGTCAAATTCTAAACTATATACTGTCAAGGCTGAGGTTCATCCATGAGAACTGTAGAATTGAATATTTTATCACCTGCTTTAATTTATGATTGTATATATTTTTAATAAAACATCATTTGCTAATAAACAGACAGTACAATGTAGCATTACATGTAAAGGTATGTATGTACACTTGATTATACTCTGGTCCCAGAGGTGTTTTTTTTCTTTTCTTTTCTTTTTGTTTATTAACAAAAGAACAAATGAAAATAAATTCAAAAGAAACCCTCTGGGACCAGGGTAACTTGATTACAGAATGGTTGTAGTATACATTAATACAAACATCTAATTTATTCAGTTTATTATACAATTGTGACGTAAATTTACCAAATAAGGTATCGTTTGAGGGCCAATATGGGATGGTAATACCCTCTAGAAATCGGGTTTGCATATTCGGTCCTATATAACATCAAGGCATCAAACTGGTTTGAGCTCACGCGCTCTGGCTCAAAAAGGACTGTTTTGCTAATAAAATACTGTTTAAGGTGGATCTCTATAGTTTTTGGATAGCCATACCAGACATTTTGAAATGACTTTTTCACAAACTTCCAGAAGTTCGATTGAAATGATGCTTACACCACTTGTCAGTCTTAGTTTGAAGTTCATAATGATGCACATATCAGTCCAGATTACGTTACTATGGCAACGATAAACAAGAAATATTGAAATCAGTCGTGCTCGAATTTTAGGCGATCCTGATCAGATTAAGAAAAGAGAATACCAGCAGGTTAAACTATGACATTAGGCCCTCAAAATAGACAAGAATTAAAAAAATCTGTATGTTTGATTTTGAGTAAATCGCAGGAACAGATTTTACGCGCCATTTTGGAGGTTGCAAAGAATTGCTTATTTTGACTTAAAATTACTGGATGAAATGCTTTCAAATAAAGCCTAAACGTATCTTGTACTTATTTGTTTTAAAGTGTGCTGAGTTTGGAGGAATAATTCGTGTTCAGTTTTGAGAATAAATTTTTCTTCCGAGGTGACTTGTGCTTGCCTAATTGAGACAAACTCCAATTCAAGCGCTATTCTAGAAAGAAAAAAAATGACGCCTACGATATTCTTATAAATTCGGTAATCTATTTTTCAAATATTAAGGGATTCTATTTAACTGTTTCATTTTGATTGATGCGTTCTAACGCGGTCAAAAAAAATTCTGAAGTTGGCTATATAATGACGCTCATATTTTGTGCTGTTCACGGTCGATGGTTATGCAAATTTCTGCTACACTGCAATTGTCACGACACATTACTTGGTGACGAGTTTGAGTCGAACACCACTTCCGGTACAAAGGATCGAATGGAAGAGAGATTGGGATTTGAGCTTCTTTGCAATTGGTTTCATCATGGGACAAACTTAAATAATCAACTAATAAAGAACACACAATACTCTATACTACCACAGGCAGGCACACGTTTGCAGCCTGTCCCAGCACACTGAGGCTCATTTCGGGTCGACGGAACCACTCGCAGTTGAAGGGTTCCAGCTTGGACAGGAAAGCGTATTCGTCAGTCAGATCTTCAGGTGCAGCATATGCCTTAAAGCACCTATGGGGATACAGGGACCATTTTTTGGGAATCCCTTGAGACTCTGGTCGACTGATCACATAGTGCCGTTGTGGGGAGTAGGATCTCTGCTCCTGTGGCCGCATTGTCGGAGGAGGATGGTACTCCCTGGAAACATATCGATGTTGTGGAAGAGGTTGACTGGGTGTAAACCATCAAAGAATTTGTGATAGTTTCTGTAACAGTCTTGGATGCTCTGCTCTTCATATGAATGCGGTCGTGTTGACAATTGATTAGCTTTTTGTGACATCTGAAATGGTAAGCACACGGAATGTTAACTAGGGAAAAATGCCATTCCAACAAACTCATATTCTGCATCTGAAAAAACAACAAAAAACCAGAAAAAAGGAAAATAATAATTTATAGCTAAATAACTATATATAAAGTTAATGGTGGGACTCGTTACTCGAGTTTCACGCGTACATCGCAATCATCAGACTGACTGTTAAGGTTTAAATATTCCTATTTGTGTGTTCTTTTTTCCTTGGTTGGATGCGTAGAATTTATTAACTAAATAACTATTATAATTTCATAGCTAATATTTCCTGGTAGAAATTAAACAAACAAGAACACAATACTTTTTACTCAATTTGATTACAAATCAGCGAATCATTATAGCTTATATATTTTATAATTATTTTTCATGATGTGCTGGGAAATCAGAAATTCTGTGTTAAGTCCTACAAGCTTTTTATTTTAGAGCTGACAAGAGAACTAGGGGGTTTATTAGAGAATTTGCAGTGTGTTTGTGTGGCCCATAAATGCAGGCTGAGTGTTGAGAGGTACACCTAATTTGATATTGAACTAGACGCACACGTGCGTTCACTCGTGCCCCGGGAGCCCTCTTCCCCGAGCCGTTTCACGCATTCTTCACCATTTCTGGGAAATAGTTAACCGTAACATAAGACCTTTTTTGAATCGGCTAACTAACATTAGTCAATTTGTCTGTCAGCAGCTATTAGTGTTAGGTATCATATATGTCCGACATGCAAAAATATTCCCTGCGAATATGCCAGTTTTATTCATTTTTTTATTTCACAATGTATCTCAATTCGGTTTGCTGTAAAAACTTCTACAACGGTGTTTTGGCACAATAACAAATCGTGTATTTTTCGGATGTTTTATATATTGAATAAAATAAAATAACAGTTCCAACGGTTTCACGAAAGTACATCGCTTTCTCTGATATATCACGTTTCTCGTCTATATCCTGCGCGTTGTGTGACGAACACTGCTAGTTGACCTTCAATATTGAATTACAAAACATAATTCTCCAGGATCGGTGTCGGACACACACGGTTCAAAATATTTAGCACTTTGAGTAAAGCATTTTTTCAAACAATCACAAACGGCTAGAGTTGGCAATGAAAAAACTAACTGATTTTAAAAAGCTAGTTTATTTACGAAAAGACGTGAATCGCTGGTCGTATGTATCGGATGTTCGTCTAGTGACATCCACAGATTACACTGTGTTCCGAATAGGCTACTCGCTTCGCTCGCAGCAATAAATAAATCATCACATTTATAATATGTAGAATAAGAGAAATAATAATATTATGTTAATTTGTACTCTATAAGTACCACTATAACTTATATGTATATCCAATATTATGGACATATTACCACCCCGCGCGCAACAAACCTTCTTTGTTGCACGAAGTAGAACCTTATTAAGTTAGCCAATTCAAAAAGGGTCTTTATGTTACGGTTAACTATTTCTCGGAATGGTGAAGAATGCCTTATTTTACTATATAGATATTGGGAAATCTTAATAACTATTAAAAGATATCTGATTAGTCAATTTGTCTGTCAGCAGCTATTAATATATCTCCAACATGCAAAAATATTTCCTGCGAATATACCAGTTTATTCAACTTTTTATTTCACTATGTATCTCAATTGTTTGCTGTAAAGACTTCTACAACGGCGTTTTTGACACAATAACAAATCATGTATTTTTTGCAATGAAACAGTCACCTGAAGAAAAAAGAAAAATAAAAAGAATTAATCAAAGGCAAACTAAAAACTCCATTGAATTACAAATGACAAAAAATGACTCTGATGCACATTTAAGTTTAAGACAATCATTTAAGGCTAGAAATGAGCAAAGGCTTTCTCAGGTTTTTGAAACAAGAGCAGAAGCAAAAGAAAGGACAAAGAAGACCTCACCACAAATGAAGAACAGGTCACACACAATAGCCATAGAAAACATAGAAGGTGATTTAGATAAGCTGCTTGAAGAGGCAAAGTTATGGGAAGAGGGTCAAGAGATTAATTAGTCTAAAAAAGCTGAAGAATACAAAATAAAAAAAAGCAGGTTCTCCAGAAGGCCTAAAGAATGCAGGACAGACAGTAAAGGCATATTTAAAAGCAAATGGCATTGAGACAGAAAAATTCAGAACAGCTGTTAGTCTAACTAATAAAGAAAGTAAGTATATATGTTTGTACAGTTTATTTTATAAAAATTTCTTCAAAGGACTCATACTATTTGGGGTAAACAATGTAGTTTACAAAGTGTATCATGTTAATTAGCACATTAACTGTGAACAGTCTCATTTTTCCCTCTTGATCAACTAGGACTCAGTTCACAGTCTAATTAACATAAAACATGAGAGCAAAATATTGGCTTTAAAGACTGACTCTACAGCTACTTAACATATATTAATAGGAGTCTTTGCTGTTAGCTACTTTAAAGTAAATATATTTTTGCAGGCTGCTGTCAGCAATTGAAGGGACACTAATGAAAATGACCTAAGTGATGTTTATGAATTAATTTTCATATTTGGCTTAGAAAGAAAGGTTTTAAAAAGGCTACTGACATCAATTTGGACCATTTGAGTTAATTTTTTTCAAAAAGTCACTTAGGCCATTTTCAACTAAAAACCTTCAATTATCAAAATATTGCAGCACCTACCAGTAACAATAATTATTAATAAGTACAATATGTATCTTCTTTTAATAGTTGTGTGACAGACTTATAATTATTATAAACATATTTTAGTATACATGTGATTTCTCACCAATGTAATTATTACATTACAGATGCAAGAATTCGCCGGGCCATACACAAACAAAAGGGGGGTTCTGTGTCTGTGCCACTTCCAAGAAGCAACAACACAGTAAAAAAATCCATAAAGGAAAAGATTGCTGATGGTACATACAACATTGGGATTCCTGTGGTGCAAACAGAAATAACAAAATTGACATTGTCTCAATATGGTACAGTAGAGAAAAAGCACATAAATGTTGAAGCAAGGAAGATACCCTTGATTGATATTAGGAAAGCAAGTTTAAAGAGGAACAGCAAGTTAATGAGGAACTTTGATGATAGTCACTATGACAACATGACCGAGCAACAAGTGGTATATGAGCTTCAGAAAATACATGAGCCAACTTCAAATAATCTGGCAGAAATGAAGCAGTGCTTAAAAGAATGCCAACATCAGCGCCACTGGTTGCTCTGGCATGACCATTCAACCATAGCAAATCATGGCCACATGCTCTTCTGTGTCAGAGAATTGTTTGATCCAGCCATTCACATAACCAGAGATGAAGCAAAGGCTTTGTACAAGCAAGACATAGATGTGCAGGCTTCTATTGAAGAACCCCAATTCTACTTGTTGGGACAAAGTAGGTCCACTGTAGAGGATCAGATGCGCTTTGTGCCAACAAGGCAAGAAGATCTGAGGGAGTTTGCTGAAGTACTAGAAACTGATTCGGGTGTCCATATAAAAGATAATATGCGCTACATGAATGGTGACAACCCAGCCATCCAGATGGAGGATGGTACTCAGCATGGGGGGAATTATGCATGTGTAGGATGTGATGGCAATATCAATTCCTCCTATGATCTTGAGTACATCCTCCAAAGAAAGTACAAATCCCTCAATCAAAAGAAAAATATCATCCTTGCTGGTCCTGCTGGAAGAAAACAAAGTCATCACCCATACAAAGACCTCAGAAAAAATCAAATTGTACAAGAATTACAAGCAAGAGGAGTTTCTGTAGATACTGAGAAAAAAAAAAGAAGAGCTGCAAAAGGATCTTCATGAAATTCTGGGGGGGACAACCAGACTCCCTGCATTTGATGTAAATGAGCTTAACCTGTGCTCGTATGAAGTCCTCTTTTTTGAAGCCCTACATACCACCATGAACCACATCAAGAACATTTTGACTGAGCTACCACATCACATTACAGACATTGACACACTAATTACTCTTAAAGAATTGCTCAGTATTCAACTAAGTAAAGATAAACTTAGAGGAGTTGACTACCGCAAGACCCTGATCTTTGTAGCCATTGCTACCCTTCAGTTAACTTTGAGGTGAAGTCCCTTCTGATAACACTCTGTGAGATGGTAGAGATAGTCTATGCACAAGATGAGCAAAGATCAACAAAGATGATTCTGAGGCTGTACAATCTCTGCTGGAAACATGCCATACAATGCCGCAGAGTTCTGACACCCCCAAAGTCCCTAACTTACAGAAAATTGTTTGGAATCTATTTCCATAGTTTTGTATCTCATGCTCCCTTTCTCCTCCGACATGTATCCCACAGATCCACCAATGCTGAGATGTTTGAAAGGTTGTTTGACAAGATATCTGACATCACTAACAAAACTTGGAACAGACGAGTTGAAGATCTGGCCACAAATGCTGTTTTGCACATTCAAGTTGAGAATGCCACCCAAGACTCTGAGCCAATCATTAAAGAAGAGAGAGAAATCAGCAAGCTGGCAAAATCTCTGCCCAAGTTAGAAAACACAGTTTTGTCAAAAGAGTTCATTGACAAATATGCTAAAGACTGGGAGGTTCACTTGAGAAACATCTCAGATTTCTTAGTGCCAGGAGAAGGTGTGTGGTGGCAAGACAATGGGGACTACATAGAGTTTTTTGATGGTCCAGAAGAGCCAGCTTTCAGACCACAAGGTCCTCAACTTCATCATTTCAGATCAACATCCATCCTTGATGAGCAGAAGTATCTGAGTGACAGCTGGAAATCCTGTATTGAAAGCACAGTCAAAATTCCTGCCACAAAGATCAGAGATGAGAGAGGAAAGTGGCAGAGGTCTGCAATTTGCTGTCAATTTCCTAATAATATTTCAGACACAGAGCTGATCATCAAGATCTAGATGTCAACATGTCACTTCCTGAGAATGAGGAAAGCGAGGTAGTACCAGACTACAATACAGAAATTGATATGGACACTGGAGATGTTGTTGAGCAAGAAGATGATATGGCCCCAGAACTAGTCAATAGTGAAGAAGGTATCAACACAATTGTCAAAGATATTGATAGTGACACAGATACAGTCATGCAAGCACCACAAGAAACAATGCCATTACCTGAACACCTCAGAGAAGAACCACTAGTGGGTTCTAAAAGACCCTGTGAAATGAAGGAAACAAATACACCTCCCTGTAAAAAAAGAAAAACATCAGATACATTGACATCAAAAACAGCAAAAGCTCTTGAACAGGTTCTTGGCACATGTGATGATGTAGTGAAATATGACAAATTGAAACAAAAAGCTAAAGATAATCCAAAGTCAAAGTACCACACTGAGAAGTATGAGAATCATCTCGCACACATCCAAACTTCAACACTGAAATCATTGAAACAGCTGCATCAAGATTTAAAGACCTGGCATACAGAATTTAAAACAACACATTTGAGAGAGGCAACAGACAAGGACATGAAATCAGATCCAAAAGTGAGGAGCAAGTTTAGGAAAAAGAACATTATTTGTGAACTTTTCAAGAAATGGAAAATGACTGTTCATCTTGATTAGAATGAATTCAAATGCTGCTAGTGATCTTACAGCCAATATTATAAACCATGAATTAAAATTAATGAAATGTTACCAGTCAGAGTGCATTCACTATGCCAGTGAACAATCAGTAGTACTTATAATTAGTAATTACATTCACATAAACTCCTTTGTTTTCTTTGTTTTCTTAACACTATTTTGTACTAAAAGTTAACATTTGTTTCACTGGTTTAGTGCAAGCATTCTATACCTAATAGTTTTTATTAAGTAGCTAAATAAATATATTTAGTCATGCAATGATATTATTCGACCTTTAACCAGAATTGTCTGAGAAACATCAAATGCTTGTGAAGGAAACAATATACCATGATATTATATTACACCTTAAATTATCTGAGATAGTGACTATTAGGGACTAAAGAAAAACTATACATCAAGTTAACAGTAGCAACTTGATTTTATAATTTGCATACTTTATGCATTAAATTGTAGCTATTAGTGATGTAGATTTATATACATGAATTTGATTATTTCTTTTTCGGTCAATACAAAGCTAAGTGAAGTTCACATAAAATGTAATGTACTAACTAAACTAGGTAATATTGACAACATGAGCCACTGTGTTGTATCGGCTATACAATCACGAGCTGAAGGTGAAAACAGTAATGTTTTACTTGACATAAATGTGATTGATCAGAGCAAGAAAATTGGGCCTAAATATTTTTCTGCAAATCACGATGATTTTCTATTGATTTTCTATTGATTTTCTACAACCTACTGTAGCTGTTACAGTCTTGATTTCTTTCAGTTTGCCTCAAGAATTGAGTTTTACAAAAAGAATTAAGAGATTTAGTGTACTCTTACTTTTCTGTGCATTACAAGGTAAAGTGCAGAGTACTATATTTATGTAGAAATTGTAAATTAAATTTTTGTACATAATTTTTATTGAGTCTATATTTGTAAATAAATATAACACATCAACTTATTATTATTATTATTCTCAAATTCTCATTCTTATATTTATACAGCATGTAAAAAGTCTTAATTAGTGTCTCTAAAGTAAATCAAGGAGAGCTGATCATTAAGCTTATAGTGAACTTGATTATAATAAGCTTTAAAAAAATTAGATTTAAGCTTAAAGCTAGTTTATAAATAAAAGACGAACTATTTCTCAAAATAGAAAAGTAGTCAAAGCAACTATCATTTTCGGGTGTGATTAAAACAGTTATTAGATGTTGTGCAAATGTTTTTCAATCAATAGAAGATGTAACAATCACGTTGTAAAAAAATCTATAACTTACAACCTAATGGTAAGTGAGCAGAAGAAGTCTTTATTGAAATGAAAATTACTACAAAATCTTCTTCAAAGAATTTCTAAAAATTAACCTACAAATTTATAGAATTTACATGATCTAGAAACGCATAAGAAATGAATTTCAACCCTTTCAAACTGTAATAAAGGCAATAAACATGGAACGTGTTGGCCTTGAATTGCGTGACTGTCATGGCGAAACGAACAAACTCATCAAACCTATGCAATAATAAAACCAACAAAGTGCAAAAAACACCTAATATGACTTACCTCAGGTTCTATGATCCATGGTCCATGATATTCACAAGTAACGTCTCTGTACAACACAAAGTAAAGCTTTCCCTTCTCGAGTTTACATGCAAACTATCCGCCATCTTGGATTTATGCAAAAATCTTCGCAGGGGGGATTTTAAGACTATGAGCCAAGCCTTAAACCACCTGAGAACATGCAGGATGAGAAATGCGTAGATTCCTGGCCCATAGGAAATAGTCTTTATCGCGAGCTGCTTCCTTTCAATTACTCCATTTAGAGATCGATATTTGGTCAAAGTATTGGAGATGAAGCTCAAAATAACAGCCCATCCTGAAGCTCTTATAAGTATATAGGTATTTCTCGAGTTAAAAGCTCCAAATTACATTGTTCCACTGCAGGAAAAGCCCGTCTCTGAAAGCTATTTTCTTTGTCGTCGGCCATCTTGCATTCCTCAAGTTCCTGGCTTGCGTTTGCGGTCGCTCAAGGGTGATGAATGAAGGGCATTGTTTGTACGTTCTTAACCAATCAAAAGTTCCTCAGGACGAACACAGACCGAAGAAAAAAAAAATTTGCAGTTTATAACTCGTTCCCGGCCTTAAGGCCTGGGCACGAGTAATTATGTGTATATACACTATAGTATTTATTATACATTTCTTACTGACCTGTCCACAAGATATCTCCATTGGCATTCCTAGTTATATAGAGTGGCCTTCCTAAGATGCTATGACTCTCTGACTCAACTGCACATACTTTGTACTGTTCTGGTATTACAGTAGTCACAATTTCTTTTGTTTCATTTATTTTTTAATTCTCAATATCTTTCTGCAATGAAATGCCGTTGTTGCTCATGGGAGAAAGGTCACTATTAACTTGTAACTAAAAAATCTATTGTGGTATATCTCACTTATGACAAAATGCACCTTTCAGAATGGAATTGGTATTGAATAAAAAACACAGGTTATTTGGGGTGGCAGATGGCAGGATGGTAGTGCGTGGTCTACTGGTGAGGAAGTCGAACAAATCAATGCTCATCAAGATGTGGTAATACTACAAAATATATGCTTCCTGAAAGTAGCTTATTCAGAGCTTATTCAGTTATACCCTGATTTAGAGTACTAGTTAAGTCAGTTAACCTTTCTATGGTCTTGTTTGTCTGTATGTTTATTGCAGGCTGCGAGGAGTTGATCACAGATCATGTTTTTGCTTGGAATAGAAGGAAGATATTGGGATTAGTAAATAGCTTGTGTAAACGATGTACCAGAGTAAGTAAATTCGGCATACCGCAATGGAAAATGACTTTTTCCAGGTAGCAGTAGCATTGATTATGACATTAGTAGTTTTGTTATAAGAAATTTAAGTCTATAAACGATCTTGAAGATAACCAAAGTGTTATCCCCTTTCACTTATATTGGAATTAATTTCACTTTAAACGATAGCAGCTTGTTCATTTACGCAGGCATCACCGCAATATTGGATATACTTATAAGTAATAGCATGGCTATGAGGTTGATTAGTGATTAAATGTCCCCGAAGCCGAGGGAGGTTTAGTAAAAGTCCCGAGGCCGTAGGCCGAGGGACTTCCACTAAACCTCCCTCGGCTTCGGGGACATTTAATCACTAATCAACCTCATAGCCATGCTATTACTTTGTAATAGTATGGTTGCCGAGGAAGTATATGGGAAAACTAGAACGATTTGGACCATGTAACAAGTTACAAACGAATAAATTAAAAGTGCTGTTATTACTCTAGGGAACTCAACTCAACTCACTATCACTCAACCAGAACAGTACAAAACTAGTGCAAGAAAGACCAAACACAAAGAAAACAATGCCTCATTACACTTGTCTGACTAGTTATTTATATTCACCAAATAGATCTAATATTTTATGCTTTTAGTGTTTGCACTCTACTGCATTTTAGTATAAAAAGAGAGTTTTGAGTAACGTATTCGCAGCACAAGTATGGCAGAGCAGCGATTCACTTTTGTGAAAGAAAGCGAGGTGGAGAAAGCCAAGCAGAATACCGTGCCAAAAAAACACCGAAAGACATTCCAACTGGAGCAGCAACTGTTACAAAACGTGGGCGAAAGCCAGAAACATCGCGTTTCGAGATTTTCAACCAGAAAATGCAAAATTTCCAACCGTACCAGACCTTGAAGAGTTAAATAAAGAAGAAATGAATTATTGGCTTAGTAGATTTGCCTTAGAAGTGAAGAAGAGAGATGGAACGGATTACCGTCATGAAGTATTATATAGCTTGTTTTGTGGTATAAATCGGGTCATTAGAAACAAGTTCCCAGCTCTGTCTTTATTTCATGACCCTGAACTCAAGCCTCTCCAAAGAACGTTGGATGGACGGCTCAAGGAATTACAAGCCAAACAACAGCCCTTCACGAAACAGGCAGATGCCATTTCATGCAGTGATGAGATCCAAATGTGGAATAAAGGAGTATTGGGTACACATAGCCCTAACGCAGTAATCAACACACTCTTGTACTTGTCAGGGAAATTATTTGTCCTACGTGGTGGGCAAGAGTTGAGGGAGTTGACCCACGACCAAATTGAATTTGAAGACAGGCAAGATGGAACTATGGCAGTGACCTACAAAGAAAAAGTGTCTAAGACAAACCAAGGCGGCTTAAAGCGGAGAAAGATTGAGCGCAAAATTGTACAACACGTTGAGGATCCTATGGATGAGAGATCATTTACTTTTATCTATCATTTCTACGTTAACAAGTGGTAAGTACACGTCAGATTTGCATAAGTCGTTCAATATAGAATATTGATTATCCGTATTTCATTTCAGCCCTGAAGATGCACCTCTTCGTGCACTCTTTCTACAAGCAAGAGCCAATTGGAAAGTCGGAGACGAAATTTGGTTCACCAAATGTCCAATAGGGCACAACATGCTACAGAAGAGGTTTAAGGAGATGTGCAGTAGCACCGGTTTAAAGGGCAATTTCTCCAACCATTCTATACGTGCCACTGCAGTTACACGAATGTATGAAGCGGGAGTAAACGAGAAGCAAATCATGAAAAGAAGTGGGCACCGTTCTGTCGAGGGCGTGCGCTCGTATCAAAGGGATCAGGGATCGGGACAGCTTAAGGTTTCAAATGTCTTGGCAAGCTCCAGTACTGTGGATGAAAGTTCTGATAAAGAGAGTGATAAGGATAAAGAGGCGGATGATTTACTACTAGTCAATGCCTGTCTTGACTACGAGAAGTCCCTCTCACAGATTGCTGTAGGAGGTATTCTTGCAGGAGCGAACATTCAAACAGTTAACATTAATATTAACATGAACAAGTAAAGTTTAGGAATAAAATAAAATGACAAGTATATTGCATGAAATCAATAATAAATAACTTGAAAATATGGTGTTTCTGATATATATTTTAAATAAAAAAAGTTGTGTGATAACATTGTCGTGCCACGCATGCGCAAGATTATTTCAGTCCATTCCAAATGTGACAAGCATGCTCAATAGTATTGTAATCCATCCCACATGGTTTAGACTACACTGAAAGGTGACTTGAAGCTAATTTGCATAATTCAAGTACTGCTAGCTGCAGATGTGTCCTCAAGAAATTTCTCAGGGACGTATCCATAGCTGGACCTCTTGCATAAACATGAGGTACGATTAGTTACCAATCGTACCTCATGTTTTATGCATTAGGTACGATTAGTTACTAATCGTACCTAATGCTTATGCATGAGGTTCGATTAGTAGCAGTGAGGGGGCATTTAGCCATTAAATGCTCCTCTCGGAACAATAGAATCCGAGGCAGCCATGCTATTAATATGATTTATAGTGGTACTTATAGAGTACAAATTAACATATTATTATTTCTCTTAATCCACATATTATAATTGTTATTATTTATTTATTTATCTATATTTATTACTTATTATATAAGAAGAGACATGATCGGATGGGGTTGAGGGTGTATTGGGAGCTGTGTCGGAAGTATGGAGTGAAATGTACTGATGTTTGGTATAAGGAGGTTCCAGATGAGGTTAGGATTTCGGATGATGGAGAAGTAGAGATTTGGTGGGACAGGAGTGTCGAGACAACACAGAAGATAGAACATAATCGTCCAGATGTTACTGTGTTGAATCGAGTGGCTCGTAAGTGGACCTTTGTTGATTTCTCGGTGCCTTGGGATCGTAATGTGGTGGTGAAGGAAGAGGAGAAAATTGCTAAATATTCTCCTCTTGCAAAGGAGATATGAAAGTTGCACCGGGTGTCAACAAAGGTGGTTCCGTTGGTTGTTGGTTGTCTAGGGGTCGTGTCTAGTAATCTTGAGGGGTGCCTGAAAGATCTCGGTATTCCAGACGTGCTGGGTGGTATGCAGACGTCTTCGGTCATAGGGACCACCCTCATTCTGCAGAGTGTGCTTAGTCTCTAAGCCCCAGGTCTTGG
Source organism: Telmatactis stephensoni (assembly GCA_029948255.1). Classification (NCBI taxonomy): domain Eukaryota; kingdom Metazoa; phylum Cnidaria; class Anthozoa; order Actiniaria; family Isophelliidae; genus Telmatactis; species Telmatactis stephensoni. The sequence goes on from JALIZF010001639.1 coordinate 115,228, forward strand.
GGTCGAGGCTAAGCAGTATCTTACACCTGTAGTGTGAATAAAATCTCCACTCAGGTTGTCTATTTATAGAAATTCCGTATTATTATTTTATTTTATATCCTTGTGATACCTATGGTTTTAAGGATAATAAAGATAGATGTAGATGTAGATCACAAATAGTACATACATCTGCCAAAGAAGTCAACGAGATGCTAAAAGCTCACAATCCGCCCATTGACATCGATTATGAAAAATGTAAGGAAGAAGTCATCAACCATGCCAAAGGTCGGTATAGTGTATTATATCCCAACTATATATTGTCGCACGCTGTCATAGGTCAAAAGTGGTCACGTGTCACATTTGCAGCGGGCGGGTATCCTGCGATATTCCCCGTCCGAGGTGATATCCGTCCTGTCAAAAAAGTCAAGCGATTTTTGTAAAGACAAAAGCCGTGGAAAACAAACAAAATCAATTTTTAAATACTACCGGTAATGAGATTAATAAATTTGTCACAGAAGCAACACCAGGAAATACAAAAAAAGCCCACTAAATACGCTGGGAATGTGTTTTACGGTAGGAAAATTGCTGTACTAAATAAGCTTACTACAAATGCCAGGCGACGTTGTTTACATTTTACTAATTTGAAAAGCTAATAAAAAGTAAAACAGTTATTCTAATACACACAACATGTTCATTAAAAATAGTTTTCTCTCATCGAGTTGACTATATTTGGCTGGAGTAAGGAGAAAAACAAGTTTACACCACTTGAAATAATGGACGCAAACCAGTTGTGTTCTGTTCTGAAGAAATTTTACGTTGAAGCCAGAAATGTGAACAGTGAACCATACAGCAGAAATAGCATGACAGCAATTAAAGCAGGTCTTGACAATTATCTGTCAGGGTCTCCACACCGTAAACCATTCTCAGTCATCGGAAGTTCAGAGAAGTTCATGCCAGCGAACGAAGCACAAGATGCGAATTTAAAAAATCTTGCCCGGCGAGGTGTGATTTCGTTTACCAAGCACAAGCCACCAAAATCGAAGAAGATATCTGGTTACTGTACAGCTCTGGTCAGGTTGGCCTTGAAACTCCTGAAAGTCTGGTTAATACAGCCTGGTTTTATGTTATGCTATAATTCGGGAAAAGAGGCCGTGAAAACCAGCGAGCTATGAAACCAACAGACCTAGTACCCAAAACAACAACATCTGGCCTGAAGTATTTCACCCTAGCAGAAAGGGCATCGAAAAATCACACGGGAGGTATAAATGACATTGAAGACGAATCCCATGCAACTATGCTTGATCATGAATGGCCAGGAAACCCAAGCGGTTATGCAAATTTTTAAGTGTACTAAGTGTGTTTGCGCACCTCAATTTATACAGATTAATTCATTTTGTTTCTTACTCGTAGCATATCCTGTGCATTGCGATAATCAAAAACCTTATAATTAGCATTAAAACTTATATTTATACCTAGATGAGTATATAACACACGAGGAGACATTTAAGGAATTACTCCAAAGAGAGAATGATGCCAAAGTTGTTGAATAATGTGGTCTCACTTTTGGTAAGTTGTGGAGCTAAAGAATGAATTCAAAGATCTATGGCCACCTGCAGGCTTGACAGCTGCAGGTTCAGTCTTAACAATCCTAAACCAACCATGGCAACTTTAGCCCAGAAACCAGAAGGGTGTATCTTGCTAAGTATGTCTTTTTACGCTTTCAGGACCCTTTAAATTGTGCTGTTAACTAAATAATTCACTAAACTAGCTATTTCTAATAGAAAGTGAAGTGCTGCGAGCAGAAAACAGCTGGTGTATCCACGTTAGCAGAACTGTTCCCCTAAAACTTACGAAAGTAAACCGCTTTCTCTGATATATCTGAAATGTTTCTTGTTTATCTCCTGTGCATTGTGTGACGAACACTGCTAGTTGACCTTCAATATTGAACTACAAGGATCAGTGTCAGACACACACAGTTCAAAATATTTAGCACTTTGAGTAAAGCAATTTTTCAAACAATCTCAAACGGCAAGCGTTGGCAATGATTATAAAACTAACTGATTTTAAAAAGCTAGTTTATTTAGGAAAAGATGTGAATCACTGATCGTATGTATCGCGTGTTCGTCTAGTGACATCCTTGAATCGACTCTCGATACGGTATGGACTTGAACCGCTGATCGTATGTATCGCATGTTCGTCTAGTGACATCCACAGATTACACTGTGTTCCGAATAGGAGGCTACTCGCTTCGCTCGCAGCAATAAGAAGTATTGACAGCAACATATAGATTTTATTTCACGGATTAAGTTTTTGCGCTCTAACTTGAGTCAAGAAAAGAATATACACTAGATAGAAAATAATTGTGGGACAATTACTTACTTTCAAGTTTTGTTTTATGAATTTTAATTAGAATATCCTTTTCCAAAAATTGGCCATTAAATATCCCAATGTTGGGAAATAATATAGTCGAGAAAATCCCAACATTGTTAACTCATTCGAAAAAAAGGTCCACATAAGATGCCAACTTTGGGAAATCATTAACACAATGATTTTCCCATTTTTTTATTGGAAATATAAAATACAATATCCCAATAATAACCCATTAATTTAACGACAATGGGATTTTGCTTTTTGTTCAAGTGTCCTCTCTCCCCTAATAGTGATAGCCTGTTGGCAAAGAAAACCCCTCAGAAACGAAATTTGTGTAAATTGAGATACAAGATTCGCATAAATTGTTATTTTACCAGCATGAATAAGTAGCCTAGGAAGAGTTGCAATGCATTCTGGGTATTGGTATAAATGTGTGTACGTTAGGAATTCGAATCATCTACGGTCAGTCAATGGCGTCACTACTGACTTTTTCTATAAAATTTGTCTTGTTTAATATCTTTCTCTGTGTATGATGGATGAAGCGACTATCCAACATATTATTCAGAAGAACAATGAAATCCTAATGAATCAAATGACTTACCAAATTTCTGCAAACATTTCTGGTCTGAAAAGTTCCAGTGAAGCATGGGCAGAGCAGCAGTTAAACAAGATCAAGAAACTTAAATCGGCCAAAACTCCCTCTTTCAAAAAGAAAAGCAATGGAGATCAGTTCAAAACTACCAAGTCTGTTCTTAATGCTATCGAAGGTGCCCAATTCCATCTTGAGAAATCTGATGTTGCAAAATCTAAAGAAGCTCTAAAGTAAATCTTTACTTAAGGAACGTCAATAACTCATTCTGTTAGCTGACAAATCACCCTATGGCTAAGACAGTAGTTGAATATAAGCAGCACGACTTAGCAGAGGCAAGGGCGGCAAGGAGTACCAAGAAGTTTAGTCAGTTGCACAATCCCAAGCAGCCCGTGATCACTAACCAATCTGCCTCTGTTCAGTCTCCTATTCCCACTTTAGTAAGACCAAGAATCACTAATCCTTTTAAATCAAGTGGAGTGTGTTTCAACTGTGGTAAATCTGGCCATTGGAGGGCTGCATGCCCTCTCTTATCTTCCAAATCTTCACAGTCGAAATGACTATATGGCAGTGAAATAGTGTCCTCCGAGATGAATGAGCCCGAACGTGTAGTGTAATTTTTGCCAACTTCTTTAGTTTGTTATTCCATGCAAATATTTTATTGTTTTTGTTAATATCTTTATCTTAAATCACTTTCTGTTAGTGGAGAAAGCTTCCCCATCTGGCCGCCATTTTCTCTTAGCCTTTTTGGCAAAGAATGAAAGCAGTTGCCATGGAAACTGTAATTTCCACATGTGAAATTACAAAATTAAGCTGAAATACCAGTGCTCTCAGCCAATCAAATTGCACAAATTTCTTAGGTTATATTATTATTGATGTAATTGAACAGGGATAATTCCGTTGTACATTCCTTAGGCATTCAAATGGTGTAATAATTCCTCAGCTTTGAAAGAGTATGAGTTTGTCGAGCAAGCGATTAATGAATTGTTATCTTCAGATTGTATTTCTGAATTTCCTTTAGAACCTGATATTATTAAGCCATTGTCTGTGTCTATCCAAAAGTCAGGTAAAAAGAGGCTTGTTTTAGATCTTAGACATGTTAATAAGTGTATCAAAATTTAGGTGAACAAATTTAGGTGTGGAGAATTTTATAGCTAAATAAATTTTGAGCCATGGGGATTTCATGTTTACTTTTGATCTGAAATCTGGTTACCATCACTTAGAGATATTTGAAGAACACAGGAAATTTGTCTTTTTCTTGGAAGTTTTCTGATGGTAACGTTCAATTTTTCAAAACCCCTTGTTAAAAAGTGGCGTTCTGTAGGTTTTTCCATAGTCGTTTATTATTTTTATTTATTTATTTATTTATTTATTTATTATTTATTTATTATTATTATTATTTTAGGTGGGGTTCAACCGTATTTAGGACGGGAACACTCGCCGATTACGTGAGTCATAATGAGTCACGCATCATAGTTGGATTGAATACTGTGCTGGTCCCACAAAACTGAAAAGACGACTGGTTCTTGCTTAAGAATCGGACTGAAATAAGAACAAAAGATCACAGTGAGTAACCAAAAGTCTACATTTATCGTCCTATAATTTGGCCCAGACTATTAGATCCATGCGGACAGTCCAAGAGATTACTTGGTTAGGTGTGGTTCTCAATTCGTCTAATTGTACTATTTCAGCAACTTGTAATAGAATTCAGAGTTTGTGAACAGATGTTAATCACATTCTCGAATGTAAATTTCAGTACTCTTTTCATGTTAAGACCACTGCTAGTGCGGTAAGATTATTTCTCAAGGTAATTGTGTCAGCAATGTTTCTTGATTAATGTCCAGACATATTCACGCCTTCATTAATTCAGCCTCTGACTGCCAGTCTCGTGTTAATTTTTATGAATGAAGATGTTTTGAAAGAGCTTTTATTTTGGAAAGCTAATATTGATCGTCTTAATGGCATTCCTATTTGTCCCACAAAACCAGCTCCAACGAGAATAGTCTATTCTGATGCTTCTGACTTGGGCTGCGGAAGTATTTTAGAGACTGGGGGTGAGTCATTTCATCAGAACTGGTCTGAAGTTGAAAGATGTAAAAGTTCGGCCTCCCGAGAATTGTTAACAGTTTCAATGGCTTTAAATTATTTTGTAAATCGTCTTAATTCCCAGACCGTGTTATGCTTTACTGACACTCTGAATGTTACGCGGATCATTTCATGCAGTTCGAAGATTAGCGAATTACAATAAACTGCTTTAGATATTTTCAGCAGTTGCGTCCATAATGGCACCAGTTTAGATGTGCAGTGGATTACTAGGAATTTGAACAGTGATGCAGATGACATGAGCAGAGTTGTAGATTTTGATGATTATACCATCCGCAATGATGTATTTGATGCCCTAGATTTGTTATGGGGCCCTCACAATTGGATTGATTTGCTTGTTATTATATTGCTAAATTGAGTCAATATAACACACTTTTATCAACCTGGTACTAGTGGTGTAAATGCTTTTTCCCAGGATTGGAGATACGACAATAATTGGTTATGCCCTCCAGTCTGTAAAGTGGTGGAACAACTGATAATTTGTAATGCCCAGGGGACTCTGATTGTTCCAGTTTGGAAATCGGCTCATTTTTGGCCAGTTTCATTAGGAGACGCATTCAACTTTAAAATGCAGGTAGCGGACATATTTTCCGCATATTTGTGGTTTGAAAACAAAGGCAGAGTGTTAATTGGCTTAAGGTCTTACAAGGCTGTATGCTTACTTGCTGTAAAGTATCTGTCATGACCTGGTTAAACACACGGCGTATACTGTACATGAAACTTTCGTGATTCAAGAAGTCCAAGAAGACCAAATTAATTCAGTATTTAAATTTCGTTGTTCTATGAAGAAAACAAAATATGTAAAACGCACATCAAATTAAGATGGGATAAATTCTAAACAGCCTATATAATATTTTTCTACCCGAGTTTTAAGTGAAATCAGTCGTCTAAACATGTCTAAACACCGCAAAAAACACCATAGGATAGATTTTTAACAGACTTATATTGCACATGAATGGTATTATAAACTGAAAAATCGTAATGGAATCGCAATTTTTGTAATGGTTGATTTCTGGAGAACGCAATGAAACTGGCGCGAGTTTATACTATTAAAGCCCCTATGACGCCTATTTTTTAAGCATTATTACATCAAAATATGTTTCGAGAAAGTCTCAGAAAAAAAATGTCATCGTTTCTGATGCGTCTTAGTGCCTTTTTGAGTGAAAAAAGATCGTAAATTTTGCCGTATTGGGTTGCCTGTGTGATTCTGGTCGTGCAAAAGAGTACTGGTACCCAAATAATCGTGACGTCAGCGGAGTAAGTCCAAGCTTATTATACAAGTAAGAAGACTACGAAATCTAAAGTTTATCTTTGTTTTGATGCGAAAAAAATGCCAGGTCGTTGCGTAGTTTGGGGTTGTTCGAATACGCCGGACCCAAAAAACAATATATCTTTACATTGGATTCCTTTTGAAGGAAATGATAGGCCAGAATCCAAGAGAAGAAGAAAAAAATGGATACAGTTCGTGAGAGCGAAACGTGCGAAGTGGACGCCAACCTCGAACTTGAGAATATGTTCTGTGCATTTCAAGCCAGAAGATTTTGCAGTCAGATTCTCTGTCCTTCCTGGATTTGACTCATCATTTGTCCGTCAGTTAATTGTGGATGACATCGGCGTTGTTGCCGTACCATCAATTCAGTCGATAAGCACCGAAGCTGGACCTAGCAACTCGACCGCAAGATCATCAAGAGATCATCGACAGGTAACACTCTTAGTTATCACGCTGGGAAAATGACAGCATAATTTCAGCCACTTCTATGTCCTTAGTTCCCAGTCTTTTTTGTAGACCGACAGCAACGGTCAAAGGAAATTTATTATGGATCTGGTATGCCTGTATGTTTCTTTGGATTTTAGAGGACTGGTAACGAAAATGTCGATTTCCCGCCACAACTACTCGATTACAGAGATTTCAAGCTTTATTTTGGTGTATTATTCTCGTTTTTTCGTCAAGTTTTTTCGTTTTTATGGATTATTCGAATATCAGGATACAGTGAAGTGTTCGTGATTTATAAATCAAGGTATGTAGCAGTTTTAGAGGCTGGAAGTTGTATATTTATCGACTAGTTAGAGAAATTCTCAACCATAGGATCACAGATCGATGATGCATAGATATTTCTGTCCAACTTTAGTTGATATTGAAGTTAGAGATTTTATTGAAAATTTGTCACAAAATGTGTCCTTTTAGATAAAAGCCTGTCATGCTTTGCTCATGGGTAGTAAGAAAAGAAGAGCACCTCGAAGATCAAGTAAAACATCTCAAAGTCTTCGCTTCCCAATCGGAGAGCTCGCTCAAAGAAAACAAATTGGAAAAGAAACCTACCTTTCGAAGTCAAAAGAGCTGAATTCTTTGAAAAAAAAGCTGAGTCGCTTGACAGAAAAGGTGAGCAGACGATATTTTCTTTACTCTACATAAGGACATAAGGATCTGATGTGCTTTATTACTCACCGTTTCCTTACAAAATCTTTAAAGATTTGTTGTTAATCTGCTTATCTAGTTCTAGTACTGAGCTTGATTGTTTTTGTTGTTAACAGAGCTGAAATCGAAGAAAGTGAAAATGACCCTAACCTCCCAAATATCAGTAGCCCATGTCTAGCATTTATGGTATCAGAGAAAACCTCATTCTCCAGAAAAAAATCCCCAACAGAAGTTTCACCCGAAGGAAAACTAAACATTCCCCAGAGAAGCAGATACAGAAGACAGTATGAGACTCTGCTAGCTGCTGCAGAAATACATGGAGGTTCACTAGAGGATAGACAACCAGCTATTAATGGCATGTTTTCAACCTTAGATAAATATGCTGATAGTGAATCATTTAAGAAGTATTTTTATTCGAAGAAATTAAAAGAGGCCAGTACTTCTATATTAAAAGAAGGAGTGCAAAATTTTGAGAGGAGTCTAACCAACTTGACCCGCTCTTTCTCCTTACTATATGCAGGGGGGTTGGTCAGTAAGAGGAAGTATGAGCAAACCAGAGCAGCATTAGTTACCCAGCCAAATGGTAGTAAAACCCCAAAAGGATACCTCAAACGTAAAAGGATAAGGTTTTGTGAAGATATTCCGATACCTAGGATTCTTTGTTATAAGGAATTGATGTCCACAATGAATACAATTAATGTTGGTGAGCTACTTTCTATAAGGGATACCCTATGCTGTGATTTGCCAGCAGACAAAAAAGTTGATGGAGTGTACCGTAATCTGGAAGACATGCTTTTAAGTCTTGCAGAATTTTATTTAAGTGCTGATACATTCAGAAAAGAAGAAGATAGGCTTTCATGGTTTGGTGGGAGAGAGGGTAGCTTTAAAGTTGCAATTGGTGGGGATGGGGCCCCATTTGGGAAATGGGATGAATCAATGTCATGGCTCGTGAGTTTTCTAAATGTTGGGCCCCGTGTGGCAAGTCCAAATGATAATTTTCTTCTGTTTGGGGCCAATTGCAAGGAGACCCATGATGTTGTGGCAAAGTTTGCAAGGTTAGTAAAAGACCAGTGTCATGCTATTGAGTCAAAGACTTATAAAGTCTGTGATGTTGATGTTACTTTTACTTTTGATCTTATTCCTTCTGACATGAAATTCCTTGCCTTTTTAAATGGTGAACTCTCCAACTCTGCAAAATACTTTTCAAGTTTTTGCAATGCATGTACTGATGACCTTACATCCATTAAGGGTACATTTGGTACAAATGCTATTTCTCAGTGGACCCCTTGGAAATACACTGAGAGGCTTAAAGTAGCACAGCTTGTAGCTGATTTAAAGTCCAAAATGTCAAACAAACTGGCTGCTTCTACCAAAAGAAATAAAGTCACCCAGTTTATAGCTAGTAAGAAATCTAGACAAGAGTTTGAGCCACTAATTGGAAGACTTTGTGAGAAAGAAGTTTTGGAGCCCTTACATTTAAAGAACAATGCTGTTCAAAAACTTAACAGTCAGCTACTAAAGTTAGCACTCTCTCAAAGTAGTCTTCCATTAAAGATCTCATCTCTGTCTGATATTCCTCATAATTGTGCTCTTTCAAGGTACCTCAAAGCTTTAGAGCATGAGGTAAAAGCATGCAGGCTTAAAAAGCAACTAATGAAGTGGTTATTTGAAGACAGAACCAAGGATAAAGAATTTTCCTACCGCTTTACTGGAAAAGATTCCAGACTTATTTTACATGGTTTCATGTATTTGGTCAATGCAATTAGAGGAGGTAGCACAAACCCTTGCTTTATGTCTCGTCTCCTTATAATTGTGTTCATTGCTATCAATTTAAGAGATGCTGTTTCATTTTTTTCCATGTATCATTTTTCCCAGGAAAAGCTTCAAAAGCTTCAGTCCTGTACTTCAAACTATTTTACTGCTCTTGTGCTTTTTAGGGATAACCCTTCCCCAAGTGAGTGGAGCATAGGCAAGCTGGCATATCTTCATACCAAATGGATGTTTGAGAGATATGGTACTGGGTTGGGCATTAACACTATGCAAGGGAGGGAGGCAAAACATGTTCAAATTGCTAGCTATGCCAAGCATACTCAATTCAAACAGAGGTGGTTTCAGGTTTTCAAGCATGACTATATTAGTAAAATATGGTTGCCACTGAAGCAATCATCTCTCTTAGCATACCATAACACACAGGAAAGTTTAATCCCAGGCAGAATCAAAGATACTCAAAATCATTGCAAATGTGGTTTCACCAAAACTGCAGCAGAGAGTTATTGTTTTTATTGTGGTCATGAAATCATGGCTGAAATAATTAAGTCTGTAAAGGATGGCAAAATTACAAAAAAGTTACATAATATAAACAAGTAAGAAAGTATACAAACAAGGGTGCCAGATAAGAATCATTAGGCAGTAGAGTGCAAACACTAAAGGTGTGAAATACTTTGCACTATTTAATACTAAATGGTACTAATTAAACAACAGAATAAGCATAATTGCTGCGAGCGAAGCGAGTAGCCTCCTATTCTGAACAGAGTGTAATTTGTGGATGTCACTAGACGAACATGCGATACATATGATCAGCGGTTCAAGTCCATACCGTATCGAGAGTCGATTCAAGGATGTCACTAGACGAACACGCGATACATTCGATCAGCGGTACAAAATTTTTGCGAACGCTAATCCATAGCTGTTGACAGACAAATTAAAGGTCTTGACTACTGCGGCTTGTTGAACTACAGGCAACCAGTGTACGGTTCGAGGTGCGTCTTGTTAAAAAGTTTATTAACGACAACATATCAATCGCTCTTACTCTAGCGGCAGCTAATCTAAATGTCCTTTTTAAGCCGATTTTGGGCTCCCTTTTACATGGGCACGAGTCAACGCACGAGTGCATCTAGTTCAATATTGAAGGTCAACTAGCAGTGTTCGTCACACAACACACAGGAGATAGACAAGAAACATTTCATATATCAGAGAAAGCGGTGTACTTTCGTGAGTTTTAGGGAAACAGTTCTGCTAACGTGGATACACCAGCTGTTTTCTGCTCGCAGCAATTCACTTTCTATTAGAAATAGCTAGTTTAGTACTATTTAGTGCTCACATTAGATCACATGATATATAATTTTTGTATGTTTTTGTATCTGATTGTAAGTTCAAAGATAGCAAAATTAGAAAAGCTTATGAAAAAAAACATGAAAATAAAGTATGCTGATTCACATAACAGTATTTTAGTATTATCTATTCATGTTGAGGGAAGCCATGATCATTCCAAACACCATACCAGAAGTCAAAAGTAATAATCTCCTTGGAGTAGTCGTACAGCATTCCAAATTGTTTATTTTCATCGACAATTGCCATAATTCTCTTCTTCCCTTTGAAAGTTTTACAAAGGAAGTTCTCTCTTGGCATATCGTTATCCATTATCTTTTTGAATAAACTCTTTACTCGAGCAAATGAAGTGAAAGCCATTACATACTTCTTCGATTTTGTGTTTTTGGTTTCCCCGGTAAAAAGCCCATAGTTACACTATGAAATGAAAATCCATGAAAAACTTGTGAATTTTTTCATGGTTAATTCATGGGTTATTCCAGGGTTTTCCATTGTTATTTAATGGTTTTTCCATGGGATATTTTCATGGCATTACACCTTTAAAATGCCATGAAAAAAACATTATAAAATCCATGAAAATCCCCTTAATCTTTAACAATTCATGGCCATGAAAATGCACACATAAAATTGTAAACCCATGAAATACCCATTAAAGTACCATGAATCGTTATGCTGGAATTCCATGGTTTTTTAATGGTGTTTGGAAAACCCATGAAATGTAAAATGTTACGTTTCATGGTGTTGTTTTCATGGGGTGGGCAAATTCATGGCCCATGGAAAAGCCATGATTGTCCTGTGAATTGTTAAAGATTAATGGGGCCATGAAAATTTTCATTACTTTTTCACAGTTTTTTCATGTGCCATGAAAATAACTGTTAATGGTATTTCCATGGCACAATATAAGGAATGCCAGATCATGAAAACCCCATGAAAAGTCAATGAATAGTAGTTAACTTAGAAATGAAATTTATCATTAATAAAAATATAGATATACCATTAAAGTAGAAGAACTAGCACTTACCAAAATGGATGAAGAATCCAAAGTTGGTTTTTTTCTTCAAATAATGAAACCATGAAATGACTATATTGAATGCTTTATATATGCACATAAATGTATCTGAGTATTTTATTCTCCTCTGTCACTAAAAAATTGTCATTAATAAATACACATTTTTCAGGAAGTTTTTTTCACTGACTCTTGTGATGAACATTGAATAAGAAAAATATGCAACAAGTAAGAAAAATGTAAATTCTGATTTAGGAATTAAATATAATTATAAAAACTGTAACTTACATGACTATATAAATATATGCAAAATGATCTCAAGTTATAATTATCATGATATGTGATAATTAGTTGATTATTTATATTATTCCATTTCATATTCATAAATTTGCAATTTCTTCTAAGTCAAAATTAGCTCAAGTGATGAATCAAACTTATTTTAAGAATTATTTTTCTAGTTTTCAGATCATTTACTTGAGGCCTAGGGTGTATGTAAAACTTAACTTTAGCTTTAGCTACTTCTTACTTTGAAAAAGACATCTATCTGGAAATTAAATATAACAAATTAATTTTATTGATTGGAAGTTCTCCCTAGATAGATATTGATATCAAAGACACTGAGTTTTTACCAAAAAGATCGTTTAACTTAAGACTTAATAGTTTGAATATTATGATCAGTTTGTGATTAGAAATCAAGCATAAACTTCTCTAGAATAATCAGTTGTTGCTGAATAACGCTCTTACCTTTATGTAAAGAACTTCCTTTGAATGTATAGTCCATATAAAAATCCATTAGCGAGGTAAAAACGAAAAAGAACAAGAGAAATTCACAGCTATACGCTTCAACGAACCGTTATTGAAATTTTATACTTCGCGCCCACTCAAACTACGCATGCGTTATATATCCGCTGTCTTTATAATTGCAGGCTCATAGCCAATCGTACTCAAACAGAAAACCAACAGTTCTCGTAGTTTTTACCGGGTTTTATCGTTAATCAGGATAAAAAATATTGGAAATTCACCCCAAAATGCTTCAAACAATACAACAAAGTGATAAAGATTTAGAGATTAAGTGGAATTGTTGTTGCTATCCGATTTGGAGTTGCATGGACATCGATTGATCAAGTGCAAGAGAATGGCACGATAATATTCGAAGTTTTATCTCAAGCCTTCAAATGACCTTGATGGTTACATGATTGCATAAATGGAAGAAAGTGTTCACAAATATTCAGGCAGTAAGTTCATAAGTTTTAAATCAGAACTCTTTGAAGACGTCAAAAGTTACAAACTCATAATGTTGCAGATTGCTACAAACAAACCAGTTCACTTAGATTAAAATCACTGGATAATTTCTGAAACTGTCTGCAATATTCAGTAGTTTATCCAATATATTGTTGGTTATCAAGTGGCATATTACACTTTTATATATATGAACGTTATATTTTAGTCATTTTAGTGTTTAATACCAAATCAGATAGGTGATTTTTTTGGCCTCTTGTCTGATTTTCATATTAAATCAAAATCGATTGGAATACATCAAAGAATATTATTTTATAAGTTTCTCAACTTTGATTCATAGTTTTCTTTTGAGGCTGATGATTGAATTTTTCATCTTCAAGTATTTTCATGACCATGAATTTTGTAGTCAGTAAAATTCATGGTCATGAAACTCGACGTGAATTTCTAGTTTTATGGGTTTTTCATGGCTCATGAAATTGACAAACAGAGAGACACGCCACTTTCATGGGTCATGAAACTTTTCGATTTCATGTTTTACTGTATTTCATGGCTCATGAAATTGATAAACAGAACAACACAACACTTTCATGGGTCATGAAACTTTTGAATTTCTAGTTTTATGGGATTTTCATGGGTCATGAAATTCACAAACAGCCAATACACCACTTTCATGGGTCATGAAAATGTTCCTCCTGGTGGTTCATGGGATTTTCATGAACATAGCAATTCATAGTGTTAGTCCTTGAAACAATGTCTTTCAAGATGGTGAAAACTTCCTTCGGGGCACTGACTTCTAAAATGACTTTCCATGGATTGCGAACAGAGCATCGAACAGTCATACGGCGCATAAATTGCTTATACCACTGAACTGCCATACGCTGAAGAACTGGAAAGAATTTACCCACATAGTACTTGTGCTTTGATCCCGTATCCCCAAAATGGTGACGAGACACAGGACTTAACAAAGATCTTAGCTCTTTGAATGCCTCAGCTACATTTTGGCTACTTGTATCGAGAGATAAAAGCTGTGCTTCGGCCACAACAAGAGCACCAAAAACAGTATTCATAAATTTGTCCTCCATTTTGATTTTATCTAAACAAAAAAGTCTAATACTTCATGTATGGATATTTAGATTACCCTTCATGGTAAATTACGATAGAAACGGCATACATGATGTATATTCCTAACTAGAAAACAAAACCGCTGAGCAAGGCAATGTTGGCTCAACTTGGCTGATTTCTGACCCACGATTTCCCAGCGTGTATTCATTCTATATATTATGCCAAAGACTAAAAGTCCGATTATCTTTTATTTAATTTACAGGCTCATGAAAAAATATCATGATATCATGAAAAAATCAAGCTGCTGCAATACTGCAGACGATGAAGTGCTTCAACCGGCCATTGTTGCCGATGTCACTGTTGACGATGACATCGAAATTGCACCCGAGACTGAACCCGAACCGAAATCTCCAGAAACAGACGAAGCTTCAACTCAAACCGAAGATTGCAAAGGATGCAAAGTTAACCTGAATAAGCAAAGAATCCTGCAGAATAAGGTGATTGATCTGAAGGCAAAGCTTCAGGCTAAAAAGGAGTCACTTGAGAACATTGAGAAAGGTAATTCGTGTAAACTTTGTGAACAATCCGCGGCCCTTCTATGTATTTTTTCTGTTTTTGATATCGATCTTTGTCTTTGTGTCATTTAAAAACATTCTCTCGGGATATAACATAAACTAGTAGTAGACTAACAATCCTACTGGTACAGCACACAAAATGATTGCTAACATTATATAACTTATAGGGTGCTTCTCTCTTGATTTTATAGAACATCAAAAGTTGCTAGTGCGGCTCGAAGAAAGTGCTCGAAATAATGTGGATAACGAAGAGGAAAAAGAAGACGAAGCCAAAATCCAAGACTGTTCTGAACCTCAAGATGATGAAGAAATAATAGAGGAGCACGCCGGGCACGCGCGCGCTTCGAATTGCTCCGTTCAATCGTGTTTGTCCGCCATATTGGACGGGTGTGACTTTTTAGGGACTGGTAACGAATCTACGAACGGCTTGTCTTTCGGAGCTCCGTGTCGTAATCGGTTTGCCGACAAGAGCAATTGGAAGGCGGGAAATTACACAGGCTTCCATGGCCTTTCTTTTGATACCAAGTTCTTTGGAGCTGTTGCTTTGTAAAACGAATGGCGAGCAATCAAACTTAGCCAAAATGTAATTTCAAGCGGTTTTGTACAGAAGTTGTCATTATGATGCTTGTTTTAAATTTCTGAATATTAATTTTTTTATTGTAAATAATGAAGATCTAGGACAATGAATATTTGCTTCTTTTTGCTTTTTCGACTTTGAACCTATTTCGCGCCATTTTATCATGAAACGATTCAACGTTGGGAACTTTATGAAAGAAACCAAAGCAAAGAAGGCGAAGATACTCGAAGGGACAGAGAAGATCAAGGAGTTAGACGAGGAGTTAAGAAATTTAGAAGATAGCTTGAAGAAGAGAAGAGACGATGTGGAGGCAAAGAAACAAGAGGTTAGAGCGAAAGAAGAACAGCTTAAGCGTTTGAATATGAAGGTGAGATCAATCGCAATATGCCGTTACGTGTTTCGGGTTTGTTTACATCGCGCGTCGGCGAGATCTAGGGCGACCGACACTATCTTAGTTTATAGTTCCTGCTGATGAGAAAAATAAATTGTTTCAAGGCTTAAACGCTTACTGTTTAATTCCAGAATATTTTTATTTTAATATTAATGGGATTTTCTCTGTAGTTTTGCTTTGAAACAGTTGCCAAGTGCAATTATTTACATGAAATTGCTGCATGCCTTTCAATCCACTTGTTGTTGTATATTGTCAATTTCATAATAGTTAGTTTAGCAATCAAAGTTAGATTCAAAACTACTTTATGAAAAATTTATTTTATGCTTATTCACTGTATTTACGTACTGCTCTATTATATTTGGAGTGATAAACTGAAATGTCCTAATTTATCCCATAGGTTAGTAGTATTGTAGACAGTGTAGAGGAGCTAGGTGAAATAAAGGAAGGATGTATGCAGGGAGTGATGAAGGGAGTTATATCAGAGAAGGCAGCAGAGCGTAGGAGGAAGAATAAAACAGAGTTTTGTGATGCAAGAACAAGTGGATTGAAAGGCAGCATTTCCCAAGTAAATAAACGTCGGGCGGAGACATTTGAGGCAGCTGTACAAGTTCATGGTGCAAGTAATGATGATTCATCCCCGGCTGAAATTGGGCTCATTGATACATCTCTACAAAAATGCAGCAAAGATATTTTAATCAAGGCACTATCAAAAAACAAAAAGTTGAAAAAGGATGTAACCATTCATAAAAAATATAAAGAAGATTTAGCTGTTTTTGAAAGCTCTGAGGATAATATGATTAGAAGTGTAGGGGTATATTACAATGGTGGGGTTATGGGTAAAAAAAAGTATAGGAAGATCTATAGAGATAGTTCATATAAGCCTAACAATAATAGTCATATTAATAGTAAGACTGTGCGTATAGCTATTTCTAATTTACCGTACAATAAGCTCATGCCCTTTATCAAGTCCATACCTATAGGTACAATTTACAGTGTCCGTGACACTCTCTGTAATGACATGCCTGAAGAAGAGAAGGTAAGTGGTGTATACCGATGCCTCAAAGAAACACTTCTAACCTTAGCACAATTTTATCTTTCAGGGCACAGTAATTATGAACTTATTTGGTTTGATGAACCTTATACTTTTTATTTTACTTTGGGTGGAGATGGTGCACCCTTCGGAAAAGACGACTGTTCTTGTTCTTGGCTAATTGGATTTTTGAACATAGGAAAGGGCATTCTCAGCAGTAATGAAAATTTTCTCATTTTTGGTGCCAACTGCAATGAAAACAGCTTACCTGTTCGACGATACATCAATATCCTTTTTAATGACATCACCAGTATTGAAAAGAGTGTTTTTCTTTAGATCATAAAGGCAGTCCAGTTAATGTCAAGTTCAGAGTGGGTGAACTGCCAAATGATATGAAGATGATTGCTTTTTTGTCAGGTGAGCTTTCAAATAGTGCAACATTTTTCTCTTCTTTTGCAGATGTCTCTGCTAAGACTGCTACAAAACTAGATGGGACATTTGGAAAAGAAAAGCAAAATACATGGAAGCCCTGGAAGTATACAGAGAGGCTGAAAGTTGCAAAAGATGTTGAAATCCTCAAGAAAAAAATGTCTAAAGACAAGTTAGCACCATCTACAAAGCGCAACAAGATAACAACTTCTATTGCCAAAGCGAATAGCAGACAAGAATTTCCACCACTTATTGGTAAGCTTGTGGACAGGATACATGTGGATCCTCTTCATCTGAAGAATAATGCATGTGCTCTTGTCCAACGTTATCTTTTGGATCTTGTAAGTGAATTATCTAACATTCCTCCTTCAATTAAGTCTTTTTCGCAGGTTAACTGTAATTCTCCACTAGCAAAATATGTCAGTGCCATGAGGCAGAATGGTCTTTCTCGCTTGGGAAAACAAGTAGTCCACTGGTTTAATAACGGCAGAAATAGTGAGAAAGGTTTTGCCAATCGTTTCACTGGGAAGGACTCCAGAGGTTTACTACACAATTTCATGTATTTGATTGATGCCATTGAGCAATCTGTAACAAAGGGTTCATACAATGAAATCCTTTTGTATGTAATTGCATGTTGTTGTCAGATATTAAGGAACTGTGTCTCTCTCTTTAATCGTCTTGACATTTCAGATGACCAAATAACAGAACTTCAACAGCTTTGCAAGCAATACCATTATCTTAATATCATGTATTTTGATCACCATCCCATTGCCTGGACTCTAGCTCACATAGTTCCAGCCCATGTGAGAGAGATGAAGGACAAATATGGTAAGGGTTTAGGGTTGAATTCAATGGAAGGGAGGGAGGCAAAGCACATCTTTGTTTCTAAGTATAGTGTCAATACCAACTATCATTTACGTTGGGCTCAGATTTTCCGCCACGAATATATTTCACTTGTATGGCTACGGGAAAGAAAGTACAATATCTTGAAACCTACTAACTCCAGTTCACTTAGTTATATTCCAAAGCGAGCTACTACAGATCCTAATTACTGTTACTGTGGATTTTCCAAGTCATCTGATTCCTTAAAGTGTAAGTACTGTGTCAACCCTTTAATGGATAAAATCTTGGAGAGCCTGACAACTGGTAAAAGACACACATGTAAAAGATAAGTGCAATAAAGCTAATATCATTTTAATCAAGTACATTTCTCTTTCTGAAAGTGAATATTAATTTATTATAATAATATGTTTATATTTATACAGAGACTAATCTAATTTAGCATTGCTATAGTTTAAATGGAGCCCAGTTCCACACACACACTACCTCTACATTGACTATTTTAACCCACAACACCCCTCACATGATGAGTTTTACTGAGGGAGGGAAACCAGAGGACCTGGATAAAAACCCTTGTGGAAACTGTATATTTGTATTTATAGGTATTATATTGTTGAGAAAAAATGAATGAATAAAACTGACTTAAAATTAATGTTTCTGTTCTTGGTAATGGTCACTGCAGCTTTTGTCCTGAGCTAAAGCAAAGGGATACTGGTAATTATGTTGCAATCCAATAGCCTTGTAATGATAAAAATGTTTGGTGTACATTGGAATCAATCAATCAATCAATCAATCTCATTATTTCACAGTTGCTTTATTCTTATAAAACTCTTATATTTCTGATCAACATCCATCATTACTCTGCTATTGGAGAGAACATAATCAGAGCACTTATCAAATTCAAATTTGATTTCATGATCTCTAAAAATTACCAAGTAAGCACTGTATTAGGGATAGCTAAATGCACAGTCTGTATAAATAGCTTAGCTCTGGTAGATACTTGTGGCCAATAAAGCCAATTCCATATTCATAAATTATATACTCATAGTCTATTTTCAAGTTTACTGCATCTACATAAAAAATGCCTGGTATATAAGAGCACATATACTGGGGTTGCAAGTATGTCAGGTAATTAAAAAACAAATTTAATTACCAGTTTCTTGTGGTATGTCTTCTTATTTACCATGGTTGCTGCCATCTCATGTAATGTTTAAGATTTATATACCGCAAATATCTATATGTATATAATCAAATGCGGTTGAAATGAACTGAAATGAAATGAAGTATAATCAAACATAAAATTAAAGTGTTTAAGAATCCCAACTGGCAAGGGTTGGTATAACAAACCAGTTGGTTATATTACAAGCATGGCCAAGAAACTGAATTTGAGCTAATCGAAATCGGAACAAATTCAGTCTCGGCTAGTGGCCAGAGCGGGAATCGAACCTGGGACCGCCAGATTGCAAGACCAATGCTCTGACCACTCGGCCATGCTGCCTCCTCCTCCACATTATTATGTAAATAGATCAGATCAGTCTACATTCTATAGTGTCTACAATTTGTGACTACTTTTACACATTTAATATTTGTGTCCATAATTGTTGTAAATATAGGTCAAGACACAATTTGTAGCATCATTAACTGTTTGACTTTGAGATTTTGTAAAATTAAATTTTTGAAACTATGAGAGTCAGTATAGAGTCAATATAATATTTATAACTCTGATGTATTTTAATATTATTGCAGAGCCTAATTCTTGAGTATCTATTTTTTTAATTGTAAATAGACACATTCTAGTATCAATTAATACAAACTTTTTAACTGTTAGGTTAATTGTGTAAATATTTTAGTATTCAGTCTATAATAGTATTTATTGACTCAATAAATACTATAATAATCTCAGAGATTATTACCACATTATTGAGTCTATTTTTTGAGACATTGTTTTAATCATACATAATTTAGATACAGTAATATATTTAACTCAGAACTTTTGCATATTTATTGAGTCTATATATTTGACATGTATAAAACAAGTCATTGTTAGTTGATCCAGTTTTTAAATTCTAGTAGTATTTGCACTTGATATTTGTGAATCTATCATGTTTTTATGGTGAATATCTTGTATATAAACATTATTTATTATAAATTGTATATTTTACTCAGATTTTGTATATTTTAATCACTCATGACTTATTAAAGTTTTTTAAACAATGAAACCAGTGTAAATGCTAAACCGCAGTGGTTAGGTTGAATTACTTTGTTAATGCTCCATGAGTCAAGACAACTGTATTGGAGGGGTGGGTGAAATATGAATATTAGGGTACCCCCGTAAAAAGACCTCGGTTCACCAAATCTAAACACAAGACACATCACCATGTTGAACGTTGGCTGTGTATAGCATTCCAAATGGTACCCCCCCAAGTTTATTTGACATTAAAACATTTGTTTATTCAAACCAACAATAATGTACATCATGTTCATAAAATATACTTTTGTCTTCATTTAGAAGGAAAACAAACTAGACCATCAAGGAAAACATGTTTATTAAGGCATTATATAAGAAAAAGGGGGGAATGGTATAATTATTATCAAGGAAATGGTAGCCTGTTATTCTAGCACTGTTGATCATTTTACATAAACAATGAAACCAGTGCAAATGCCCAACTGCAGTGGTTAGGTTAAATTACTTTGTTAACCATAATCAGTCAAAGCAACTGTATTGGAGGGTTGGGTGAAATATGAATAAAAGGGTACCCCCCTAAAAATACTTCAGCTCACCAAATCTAAACACACCACATATCACCATGTTGAACACTGACTGTGTATAGCATTCAAAGTGTTTATGCCCATGCCAATGTTAAATGTAAGATTTTAGGAAGGGGAGTATAATTTTGCTCATGGGGTACCCCCTAAGTTTGATATTTGACATCAAAACACATATTGTTTGTTTTGGCTACACCTGCATTTAAAACTGTGTAAGGCTTGTCCTGTATATACCTGATATAATACAAATGTTGTATATGTGACTACAACCCTGATTGTCGGGGTCGACTCCTGGGGGAAGTACCAGGGATGCTCGTCGAAAGTTTCAAAAATATACATCTAAAGCAGCCTAGTCCCTAGGTGTCCTCTGAGCATGAAGCACAAGACAGTCCTGGGGCGAAACGAGAGATGGGAAAGCCTGGGGACTAGGCTCCTAAAGATACAAGAAGTCTTCAAAAAGAGGGTGTGGTTGAAATTTAACCTCTAAAAGATGGTAAATCAGTGATTATAGAATACCTGGCCATGCACATTCAATAGAATAATAAATTTAGTACATCTAGAATGACAAGATGGGGCAATGACATAATTATTCTATGAACTTCTACATGGCCAGAGAGTATATAACTGCTCCAAATACTGTCAATTAAAGTTCATCATTCCTTGGATTGGGATGACGTGGGCCACCGCAAGTATTCCATTCCCCATAGTGGAATTGGAGTGTCAACTGGCCAGTGCTGTATTTATACACAAAAGCAAAATCCTTGTTATCAGAAACAAGAAGTTTTACTTTGTGCCCATACCTTGAAGCACCTTTGAGAACCCAGAAGAAGAATTTTTTCACCTGACCAGTGCCCATTCCAGTGAGTAATTCAAAGAGTTTTAGTAATGAGTTCAGGCAAGTGAATGAAACAACAACAGCTTTCCGGTTTTTTCCAATAATGCACTCAGGCTCTTGGAAATATCCAGATGTGCTTCTTTGAATCAGCCGAGTAACTTCATTGAAGATCTCAACTGGAATATTACGGTGCACTTCAGTATAGTATGGCTGCTTTACCGAGCCGTTGAATTGAATTGAGCCAGAGTTTTCCCTCTTGACGGAGAACAGATCCAGCAGATATAGTTGAGGTACACAGATGAGCAGCTATATAAATATATTTATACAATGAGTTGTAAATAATTTGTTTTATTGATTAAAGCACAGTAATACATTAATCAGTCATCAATGATATTAAAACACAATTTATATTTTCAGGAATTTTCACATTTTAGATGATTGAAGGGTTCCATGTGAAAATGGCCTAAGTGACTTTTTGATGATATTTTTTCAATAGTATAATTAACTTTCCTATGCTGGAAAAAATAATCTCAGGACATCCATCAAAAAGTCACTTAGGTCATTTTCACAGGGAACCCTTCGATTACTCTCAAGTTTTTTCTATATAAATTATCAATGAAGACGTCACGAAGACATCTACCTAGAATGAGAATAACAAAAAGTAAATGATATGGTTTGTTTTCTTCATAACCAAAAAAAATACTTTACATGGAATATACTTGTCACGTAAGTTGTCTGAATGCTCGATTAAGGTAAGGAATCTTGTCAAGTTTTTGAAAAAGCAGAATGAGTTGTGTAAAAGAAGCCACATAAGCTTTAGATTATAAAAGTTGAGGGTTCATACAAGCCTTGAAAGTCCTTGAATATTCAAGACAAAAATTCAAGGCCTTAAAAATACTTGAATTTAAGACTTAGTGCTTGAATGTTCTATGAATTATATATTTCGGAATTTTGTCGCTACCTCTGTGATATGTACTGCTAGATTTAAAAATAAAATTCTTGAAAGTCCTTGAATAGTCCTTGTATTTGAACGTCCTTGTACGAACCCTGAAGTCGATCGAATCCAGTTTAAGCTTCATTAGTCATAAAACACAGTTTCAGTCGTCTGTTCAATCTTAGACTCGTAAGAGGCAAAAACATAATAAAGAGGATGCATACTAATAAGGATGTATAAATTCTTGGTAAATAAAGAGTAAAACTTACCATCAGATCTTGTTTTCGATGCTGCCTCGAGGATTGGCAAAATCACTTCTGCCGACTTCTCAACAAAAAACTCACGATCGAACTCCCGATCACTCTCATATCTCCCTAACAACTCCCTTAATCTTTCTTTCTCCTTGTCTTCCTCATCTACAACTTCCTCCTCTTCGCTAACTTCCTCATCATCCCTTAAAACCTCCTCTAACACCTGCTCTACAGTCAAAAAACCCGCCATTTTGTTTGTAGAACAAACTTTTGTTTGAAGTTTTAAGATTCATAGGAAAAACCGCTGTACAAAAAGAATGTCAAACGGAGCAATTCGAAGCGCGCGCGTGCCCGGCGTGGAGGAACAAAATATACTGCATAGTGACGATTCTGACTCTGATCTTCACTACAACACAGAAACAGAGTCAGAAACAGAGACAGAGACAGAAACAGAAGGAGAAGATACAAAATTATCTTGGTATGCAATTACGCACTTTATCTTCCTTTGCTCTTACAATGTACCTATTGGGCCACCACATCCCTCTATATGGCAACACTGGGATCCAATAGAAGGTTCACACTATACCATGTAATTCGAATAAGGACTACATGATTGTATTGTCATGATCATAATGTTGGAATTCTATTGGTGAAAGGGGTAATCAGACCAAATTCAGTGGAGATTAGGTCAGAAAGCTGTTAATTCCAATAGTCCCATAGCTAAAAATCTATATACTGAACATGTAGTTCCTCGACAAAGAAGGAAGTAATTCTGTTGCCCAGTCCAAAATTAGTTGACCCATATAGATATACAACTGAGGTTTATGACTGATCAATTATCTGTAGGGTTTCAATGAATGATAACCTGAGAAAGCAACCAAAGTTTGTGGTCTTCCTATCCAAGCTGCTGCTGCTGTTTACTGTTTGTCCAGTGTGTAAAGCTGATAATCCTCTGGTAGAGACAAGCTGTAAAGGCACAATGATAGAAGTCAGGACTTTATGTAAAAATGCAGCCTGTCCCAAAAAAGACCATGTCTGGAAAAGTCAACCTGAGATACCTGGAACTAGAATGCCAGCTTTTAATTTTCTGCTGTGTTTTGGAATTCTGCTGTCTGGAAACTCTCCCTCAAAAGTTCTTCAAATGTTCAAGCACATTGGTTTATCTTGCATCTCCCTCAGAACCTACTTCAGACATCAAAGGGTAAGTTTCTTTATGAATTGTACAATCAGCATGTGTTGTGACTTTTTTTTTTGTTCATCTCAAGTTCTGTCCCTATCATCATCATCATCATCATCATCATCATCATCATCATCATCATCATCATATATTCACAGTGTGCCAAATTTTGCACATGTATTTTGAACATCTGCAAAGTTTGGCGCACTGTGAAAATATGATGATGTTGTAAATGTGTTTCTTTCTTTTGTTTAGGGGAAAGCTTTTTCCTACAGTCTACTTGTACTGGAAAACGTACCAAGAGAAATTGATGAGGAAGTTGAAAGACAGTGGTAATGATGTAGTGGTAGCTGGAGATGGAAGGCACGACAGCATGGGGCATAGTGCAAAATACTGTGCGTACACAATATTTTCATGCACTATTCCTTTCATCTTCTATTTTTCTTTAGTCCAGGCAAGTTCCATTTGAGAAGGGCTTTAAACTAAATGGATTGAGGGAATGGATAGAAATGGATTTGTTTGTCTAGTTGATCATCATTAGTTTGTTATGCTTATCAAGTGTAAGGTCAGACCATGCATACCTGTTATGTATCAAAAAATGTTGGCACTAAATCATCTAAGCTATGACCAAACAATGGTGAAATTGTATCAGAGATTCACATTTATTTACCTGCAACACAACATTGCCAAATGACATGACATTTATTTTGGCAAAAGCAAATAAATAAAATAAATGTCAGTGAGATCACAGGCTGAAAGGGTAAATAATTCCATGCTTATCTATTCTCTCTAGAGAAATGTTGCTGGAAGCAGCCCAGCCATGGAATACCTTGGGTTCCAGGACTGTATGGCATATCTGCTTGGTAGTGGGCTGGCAATATCAGCGTTCATCTCTGACAGACATACATCGATTGTCAAGCACATGAGGGAAAGATGCAAAAACATCAAGCATTACTTCGACCTATGGCATCTAAAAAAAGTAAGCTGCATTTTCATGAAAAACAGTTTTGCTACTCTCTGGTGTACTTGTTGTTTTGCCAGTATTTATTTGGTTCTGGGATTTTGTGATGTGTCTTTTTAGGGATGGCAGTGAAATCACAAAAACTATACACTTAAATGATGGAAGGCAAGGGTGACCAAGTGGTGAGACAGCCAGTCTGACACCTCTGTGGCCCTGACTTTGATCTCTGGATAGGGCATTACTGTACATGTGGCTTGAGCGTATTGTTTGTTCACTCCCTTGCTTCAAGGCTTTTTTTCTCTGGGTAATTTGGTTTTCCTCTCTCTCAGTGAAATTGCAATATTGACATGGATTGTATGGTGGTTGCTACATGTGTGTGTAGATTTGTATGTAAATGCATAATTACACTGTTTGTAATGAAAGTACCCTTGTATACCTTTGACCCAATCATGCTGAGCTGTACCCTTCATGATTAAGCACTTGTACTGCAAGAAAGGGTGTGAGCTACCCCAATTTTTTGAATTTTGAATTTCTTGAATTTGATTTGTAAAACATGCACCCTGAAAAATTAGTAACATAAGAGATGATCTCATGCTTGTTTTCATATTTCACTAGAGATTAACAAGGTATTGACAAAGATCAGCAAAGAAAAAGACTGCTCAGATCTTACTGGATGGATACGTCCCTGCCAAAACCATCTTTTGTGGAGTGCAACTTCAACTCACTCTGGCAATGGAAATGTAATATGGGCAAAATTCAAATCCTTTTTAAGTGGTTAACAAACATAAAAATTTGCCTGATGCAATGTTTAACAAGTGTGCACATGCTGACAATATTGAGGAACGAAGGTGGCTAGAAGAAGGTTTGTCTTCTTAGTATGTTATGCAATGGCCAAAATGTTTGATTGTACTAGATAATATACTGGCGCAAATTTTAGTTGATGTTTTCATGTTGTTTTATCTGTTTGATTTCAGATACTGTTGTTCATGACCGGCTTGTTGCTGCTTTAACAAAAAAATCTTTGATAAAGGGAATAAAGCAAGCTTCCCCACAGGCCCAAACAAGTTGTTTAGAGGGGTTCCATTCAGTTGTCAATCAGTATGCCCCCAAAATGATTGCGTACTCTTATCCTGGATTGCTTTGTCGGTAAGTAGGTGTGAAACATGATGTTTTCCTAGATGATTGACCATTTATATCTATATTTATATTTATTGCTTACGTATATACTAGCTGTTTTCTATTGGTTGAAAGTAAGTGCGTGTAGGCACAATCGTAAACATATGAAACAATTGTAATTTTTATATTCAGTTGCCCTGAAGATGTGCAAATTGCACGAAAGCTGGGTAAATTAAAAATTTACAAACGTGGATGAAGCTTATTCATTACTATTCAATATGGTTATTCCCACGTACCACTCTATATTAGACATTTATATCTAGCTTAGAAAGAAAGGCCATTGATGCCAATTTGGACCATTTGAGTAATGAACTTTCTGAAAAAGTATCTTAGGCCATTTTCATTAGGAGCCCTTCATATGTACCATTCCTGGTGGCTTTAAGTAGGAGGAGATAATACCCCCACCGGCTTTTCAAACTCAGAGAACTCTTTTGATCTTTCTTTCTCTTTGTTTTCTTTTTTGAAGTCACATAATTGCAGCTGTACACTTTAACAACAACTTGTACCGTGAGTCAAAACTGAACGAAGATGGAACAGAACAAGTCAAAATAGTGTACCCAAAGTTCAAGAATGGGGAAGCAACGGTCAAGAGTGTCAAAGTAGAACCAAATTTTGGCAAGTATAAAAAGCAACTTACAGTCAAGTTGACCTCCTGCAAAATGAACAGCTTTTTAAAAGATTTTTTTCTACCAAAAACCCACAGATTACATTGAAGAAATATATCAAACATTCCTCAAAGCACAACAACAGAAAACACTTGCACTTGGCCTGGAAGAGCTTGATGCAATGACTCCAGAGCCAATGAACACCATGTTTGAAAAAGAAACAAGAGAGGAAGCCATCCAAAAACGAAATAAAAGGAAAAGTATGGTTGTTGAAGATGTGCCTGCCACAGCTGTACCAGGTAACAAAGTAATCTGATGCTTTCAATATTAGTTATGGATGAATGATTGTGCACAAGCTGATTCAAAACAAGGTTCTGTTCTGCCCAACAATGGAGAAATCATTGTTCCTCTGAGACTCAACTTTGCCACGTTGTTCACCATCACTCAACCAATATTGACAGTGGGCTATTATTACCAAAAAATAAGATGAAACATTTTTTTCAAAAGAAATTTCCTGTCCCCTGAAAATGCTTATATTGTAGTACATACATTGTCACTGCACCCTTGTCTTTCAGAGCCACAAGATGGAGATGGTGCTACAAGAAACACACTGCCTGCTGGTAAAAGGTCTCAGCCACACTGCACCATATGCAAAAATCCCATGAAGGGCCACAAAAATGTGAGAGATTGCCCTAGAAATCAATGATTAGAAAAGTAGCTCAATGAGATTTCAGAAAGTTAGCAAAAATAAAAATACCCCAAGGGTGACTTCACTACCTGATTACAACCATGTACTGGACAACAAATACTTTTTGTGACTGATAGTTAAAAATTACCTATGAAGCCATCTTTACTGTACTAGATTGCAAAAAAAAAAAAAAAAAAACATGAAATAGCCACTAGTCTAATAGAGGTTCCTGTTTGAATGTAGTCCAGTTCTTTTCCACAAAATTTAAATTTGTTTTTGTATCTTCTGTACATGATGATATACCAAGAATGGCAATATTACCTGACATTCATAATATCATTTATTATTTAAGGGTATTATATTTACAAAGTTGTTTATAAGAATATTAAAAATGAATTTTTACAAATTTTACAGTGTTTTTAAGTATTGTGCACATATAGACTAAATATTATTAATTTCATCATCATCCAAGAATTTGAACAATGACTACCAAAATGCTCTGTCTACTTTACTTTGTAAAGTTATTTTCATTATTTGGAATTTATGAATAAGAAAATAAAATTACTAAACAACTATTACCAATCTTTTGTAATGTAAACAAAAAAATTTAGTGCTAATATTTTTACTATTCTCAAAAGGTTATAAAACCCTGAATAAGAATGAAAATTTGTAAAGCATTCTGGTAGTATTTGCAAAATGAAAAGAAGTCAGAATAGTTTTTAGTCAAATTCATCATCATCATCATCATCGTCGTCGTCTTCAAATCCTACAAATTCCTCACCCAATGCTTTAAATGTCTTTCTAATGGAATGGTAGGCACATGCTGGTAGTGGTACTCTGTCTCTTCCTAGCTTTCCAAACACCAAGTGGATAAATTCTCTATAAGATATGCTTCTAAGAAATCTGAACAAAGAACAATTACAAAAATCATTTCATCAGACATGGAACTATGAACTTTAAGGTTGAAATTATGATGCTGGTAATGGTTTACACAACATTGCAAAGAAGTTGATGATACACAAAACAAGTATAGTTTAGACTGCTTTTCCCTTTAGTTTGTTTAGATTGTTGTAATCAGCAAATACAGGGCCAAATACAGTAAGTTCTTATGCAAGGCTTTTATTCACTTCCAAACCATAAGTACTACTTTTAATAGCTGTACTTACGCCTCCTCTGATCCTGTAATTGTATAACTTTTCCCGTCAATCCTTCTATATTTATTGGCTGCTAATCTCAACACCCATTTGTCTAGGCACACAGAAGGAAATCCAGGATGTTGGGTTATACAACCCATGATTTCTTTCGTATCCTCCAATACTGTTGGCGAACTAAGTGCTTCCAAACATTGCTCTATTTCTTGACAGCAATGACATTCTTTATAGTTCATGAGATACTGAGTACTGCAATTACCACAAGAACACCTAAAAGTATAAATAAAACTTTGAAAAAACAATTTAGATTAAAATACTTTTAGCCAAAAGGAAAAGCTGTACGGAGCTCGCTTTACGTACGTCGGCGAGCTGAGAAGTTTATAAACAACAAGTCAAGTAACGCTTGCAGACTTACCATTTTTCTGTAGCTTCGACACCCTCTAAATGACTGCTTAGCATCTTGTTTCTTTTCTTTTTTTCTTCAAGACGTTTTTTATATTCTTTGGTCCACTCTTCGTCCGCTAGTGCCTCGTTTGAATATGGCCCGGTATCTTGTCCGTCACCCATCTCATCTGTTGTTCTTTGTGTGTTAATTTCGGCCTCGATTGCCAAGTATCTGGGGATATAATTATACTCTGAATCATCAGAGGAGATACTTTTGTCTGAACACGAGGAAATATCTGACATTATGAAGGATATTTGAACGAAAATCACAAGTAAAATTGCTCTAAAAGCTCACTTTCCAAGAAGTTGTGTGTGAAGACGCTTGGCAACTTACTCCCGTGACGTCACTACCATGACGGGACCCAATCCCTTTCTTCACTCGGCCAGAACTTAGGATATGTGCATTAAAAGCCCGATAAAAAATTCAGGAAAGGCCAAAATTCAACAACTCTCCCGAAAACGTTTTGCAGAGACCTTATATTTTAATGTAATAATGCTCAAAAATAGGCGTCATAGGGGCTTTAACTCGATAATACTAAAAATGGTTTTCAAATTTTATTGCTTTTAGGTTAAAGATTTATAGTCTAGGTACAAAACGTTCACTTTCACAGAACTACGGGCGAATTGCCTAGTAATTCTGCTGCTTTCAGGCGACAACACCTAGAAAGCACAAGGGGAAGCTTCTATTTGTACTTGACGATAAATCAATAAACATAAAATGGACATGCTTTTAATTTCAACAAGAAATAAACAATTTCAAGTAGCAGCTACGAAATTTTTACAGTACTGCGTGTGAAACATCTTTCTGAGATAATATTAGTCATAGCTCACAAAAAATACTGATACAGTAAAAATCCAGACTCTTCTTAGATAATTGTCCTTCAATCACGCATAATTTTTCTATTATTAACAGTGAACTCACAATCATCAATTTCCAAATTATTGACCACAGCCCTTTGTTCGACACAGTAGGAATCCAGTTGAATTTGGTGCAGAATAAACTGTTATGCGTCTCCTAATGTTGCTCAGATGGCTTAAGATGGAATGGTTTTGTTAAATTAATGTTTGAACTCGAGTGTTTGCTGTAATTCTTTAGTTTCAGTCACAAGAGTATCTGTATGCATATTGTATTAATTACCAATTGATTGGTCCACTTTATCTGTTGTGAATAAAAAAATGACTTGATCTCTCAGTCTTTGTGATACCTTTTTATGGTTTTTGAGTTCATTTGTCCCTGATCGGCAATTTCACCGTCATGGAAGATGGAAATCAACTAAAGACATGTATGTGAAGGACTCTTTGTCTTCTCGCCTATCTGTTTCAAGCAAACTTGGCTGTGGTTTGGATTCATCTACTGGCTGAACGAATGTGTGACTTTCCACGTTTTCCCTACCTTTAATTTCTAGACATGTTGCGTTTCACTGACCAACATGCCCAAGTATCGATTTTGTTGTGAGTGCTAATGAGTAATGTAGACAAAATTGGTTATTTGCTAAATAACCAAGTCAGTGTTAAATTGGTTAGTGTAAAAAACCAAAACTATTAATTTTGTTTGTTTTATAAATAACCAAAATCTCAAAACGGTTATTTATAAATTACCAAATGTTTGAAAAACGTAATTTTGAAACCAAGGAAAAACTTTATGGCTTTTTGTAGAAAATTGAAGTTTGTCAATTTTTTTCAAGTACATTTTTCTGGTTATTTATAAATAATTTTGCTAAATAATGAAAAGGCACTTGGCGCCCATAGAGTGGGGCTAGAGGAGGGAGGGGATTGAGGCACAAGTGTTAATTCGGAGTCCTCTTCAAGATTCTCCCAGGAAGACCATGATAGTAAACATTTTGACGGTTATCCCCTCCCTTCCTTTGTCTTTCCCCTGAACAGACAAATTGGTTATTTGTAAATAATCAAAACTATGAATATGCAAACATCTTAATTTAGAAACGTGGAAAAGATTCTATGGAAAATTGAGGTTTGTCAAGCAATAATGTTTCTAAAATATGGACAATTGTTATGGTTATCTATAAATAATTTTGCTTAATAATAAAAACACACTTGGCACCCCATACTCCAGAGTTATGCAAGGACATGTCCCTTAGAGTTGTATGTGGGCTGCTAAAATCAATTTAAGGTGGCATTTAGGACACCTAAACAAAGTATTCCCCAAAACAGTAATATGTTAACAGACCCAAACCGGTATAAGTGCACATATTAATTATACATTGCCCATGCTTTTGGTTAATTTTTCAGCTAAAGTATGATTTCAAGATTGTGAATTCTGATGGTCAAGACTGGATAGCGATTGCTTCGTCAAGCCTGAGGCTGAAAAGAGTGCTTTGAAAATGCACAGACATGTAACTGGTAAAAGACCACGGTATTTGAGCCAGAAGTCTGTGCTTGATTATTTTAAGGTAAATTATTTTGAATTCATGAAATCTGAACTCCAGGAAGGAGAATAAATACCAAAAAGGAGATTGCTGGTTTCTAAATGTTAAAGGTATAGGTAAAACAACCTTATTAAAGCTACACAGAATGGAAATAAGTCGAAACAAGGGTTAGATCTGAATGACATTGTATTGAGGCATTTCTAAAGTCTGACATGTAACAAAGGATTTCTTAACATAAAAGGATTTCTTGTTATTGTCAATAGAGTGTAAAGAGGAACATGCCAGTTGTGATACAGTTAACTGGTGTCATGATGAATTTGCTGTGTGTTTGTTTGCTAGCTTGCTCACTTGTTTGCCTGTCTGTTTCAGCTTATCTATTGTTTCTTTGTATGTTTCATTTGCTTGCTTGTTTGCATGTTTCTTCGTTGACTATATAGTTTATATATAGCTATATAGTATATATAGTTTTTGTGTCACTGTTTTATTGTAGCATTGTTTTTTTTTATTTCAGTTCGTTATATTTAGCTATGCAGTAATGTCTTCTCTTGGATACCTAGTTATCTTTTCTTTTTGGTGCAGTGTTCAAGAATTCCATTCATCCCTTGCTGTACTCACTTGTAAACATCGATCTCTTTATAGTTATATGTTTCAGTTCAGCAAAAGGTAGGTTTGGAAGCTGCAATGAATATTTTTTTATGATCTTTAGGTTCAGTTTGTTCTACCTCTGATCAAAAATAGTATTTTTAAGCTGCCAACATTTTGTAAAACACTGTGAGTGGTGATTGATACCTTGTTTATTGTGTAAGTTAGTCTTTCTCATTTTATTTTCTTATAAAAGAAATGAGATAAAAGAATGCTTGCATGCTGATGGATGATAATTGCTCTTTCAAAAGAATGTGAAATACATGAAAATAATTAGCCAACTTAAGCTTTCAGCCAGTCAGACTATACATTTTCATCAGGAGTAGTTAAACAATGTGTACTCTTATCAATGCACAGATGACGTCAAAATGTGATGCAAACCAAAAAAGTACACCAGGAGACGAATTAGAGTGTCGTGACTGTTGTTCTCACCACTTTTTGACGTCTTCTGTGCATTGATTAGAGGATTGATTAGAGTACACATGCACGGAAAAATGGAATCTGTTTTATATAATATTTATTAAACATTCCAACCAATCAGAGCATGCATAATATACCAAATATTGAAACTACGGTATTTAATTATTTCTATCACCAGGGTTTTTTCCTTTTCTTTTCAGTTTTGAATCACAAAACAACACAACCATCATGAATAGAGTAAAAGAAGAAGTTCTTCATAATGTTGGTGGCCTACAGAAATCAAACTGGTCTCCAGCTCAAATAGGTCAGCTTTTTTGTATAAAAGAAAGCCATCTGATAAACATGTCTGTGGCACAACAACAATATGTACAACTGATCTAATGAAACTATAACTTATATAGTGCACTAATATAATATACTAAAATTATGTTTAATGTTGTAATAAAAATATTGTTTAATATAGTTATGTTTAAACATATTTGAAAATATACCAGGACAACATGCTTTAATAAAATGAAAGTCAGCATCCTACTAATTTCATTTTGATTTTAACATAATTTCAGGGGCCATTAAAATATATTATCTTTCTGTTTATGAGAGAGAGAAGAAGATTAGAGAAGAGCAATATGAACTGCACAAAAAGAAGTGTAGACAACAAGAGGTATGTATACGTACATAATTCCAATACAGACTTATAGATAGACATTTGTGACTCTACTTAATTACAGCTACTACCTAGTAATCAGTGCATTATAGTGCTTTCTAAATTTAGTTTACAGCATTAACTTATACTTACAATGTTTGCAGTAGAGGCATTTTGCTTCATTCCTATCACGAATAATATTGCCAAGCAGATTGAAACGTGCTTTGGAATTACCAAATACCAATGAGTCTGATAT
Source organism: Telmatactis stephensoni (assembly GCA_029948255.1). Taxonomy (NCBI): domain Eukaryota; kingdom Metazoa; phylum Cnidaria; class Anthozoa; order Actiniaria; family Isophelliidae; genus Telmatactis; species Telmatactis stephensoni. The sequence goes on from JALIZF010001639.1 coordinate 148,278, forward strand.
ATACATATTGCTGTATTTTTCTAGGAGAAAGTGCTTTTCAAGTTCCATGTCTGGTATTGAAACCAGCAATCAAATTACTCAACCGATGTAAATATCAATTCTGATTTTGTACAGTAACCGAGAATCATATCCAGCTGGTTATGTGATATTAGTTAATGATTAATTTAGTTTAATGTGGAATGGAAGGGTACGGGGGATCGGATATCATTCTGCATGTGCTCTGCATGTCGTTGTGTAGACTCTCGTACTCGCTTTATTTTTCAACTCGATCGTTTAACTTCAACTCAACATTAGAATGTCTGGTAAGAAGACTAGAGATCACCTTTGCCCAGGCTGCAAAACATCTAAAGCCTTCCATTCGTTTGGAGTCATGAACAAGCATTGCAATGGTCCATCACAAGACTCGGACAACGATCTGTCTCTAGACAAAACAAAAGCGACAAACACCAACGCCGCTACCAGCAATGCACAAACAAGCCCTCCGTACGCTGTCGGGGCAAGTGGGAGCTCTAAAGCTGGAGCATGACGAGATGCGGACTCAGTTAACCAGCAAAGACTCAAAGACCGCAACAAAACCACAAGGATCTCAAGGTAAACACTCACCTAAGCATGCATATGTCGATTTATACACTTTACTACCAACGCGGCCCGGACAAAGTACGGAAAAACATGAAAAGGACAGTCCTACGAAAAAGACCCCTACGAAAAAGACCCCTACGATTGAATTGTTTGATCAGTGGTTGGAAGCGTGGACCGTGTACGAAAGCCAACTCGCCACGCGGTACACGGAGCTTTCACGCTATCGTACTATTATTCAGAAAGCTAATTGTAAATTTCGCTGGGTTGCGGTCTATGATTACGACATACAATTCAGAAAAAGCACAACGTTACGTGGTCGACACAACGTTATACTCCACTATCTTGGATTCTTCAAGCGTCAGAAAAGAGAGTTCGACATGCCAACGTTGCCAATCGGTGAACCACCTTCTCTGTGACTGTCCCTTTCGTCAGAAAACGTCGTTGGAAGAGAATAAGCCATCGAAGAAAGCAGGCACGAGCCAGGCAGAAAACTGGAAATTTGAACGATGGTTCGTCAACGACAAACCGGGATGTAATCTGTTCCAACGACGCGGCTGTCAGCAAGGAGCAGAATGCAAACGTGCCCATGTGTGCAAGGCTTGCAGGGGGAATCATGCTTTGGCCGATTGCAAGCTTGCAGCGACCCCAAATTAAATCGATCTTCAATTCAACTATTTGGAACGAAAAATTACGTGATTATCCTGATCGAAACTTTGTTAATGAATTACTAAATGGAACCGACAATGGAATCGACATTGGTTTCACTGGAAACAGCAACTTTCGCGTCTACAAGAATCACAACTCTGCATTAGTAAACACCTCAGCCGTCGCTAAGGAATTAGAACGTGAACTCAGTCTAAACCGCAAAATCGGGCCATTTTTAAGCCCACTGTTTACTAATTTCATCGGATCGCCGATGGGCGTTATACCTAAAAAGCGCTCCGACCCAGTACGCTGGCAAATAACCAACGACTTGTCTTGGCCTCCGGGCCACAGTGTGAACGACCACATCCCTAAGGAACTCTACACGTGTCGTTACGACACACTCGACAGCGCTATTCAACAATTAAAAACTCTCGGTGCCAGTGCACTTATGAGCAAATTGGACTTGATGCCTTTAGGCACATTCTGGTACCGAAAAAGGACTGGGAATTATTAGGATCCACGTGGCCCATCAAGGTTAATGGAACTGTAACAACTGGTTACTTTATCAACACTTTTTTACCCTTTGGATTATGGAGCTCTCCTGCTTTGTTTTTAAAGTATGCTGATTCTCTGGCTTTTGTCATGAAACACCACGGGGTGCTTCCGGTCTGGCACTACCTTGATGATTTCTGGACTTGTGGCCCGCCAGCTCCTGATCAGCAATGTCAATTTAACTTAGCCTCAATGTTGTCTACCTGCGAGGAACTCGGATTTGCGACTAACCCACACAAAATAACAGCCCCATGCACGCGATGAGAATTATTAGGAATTGAACTGGACAGTGTCTCCCAGGAAGCACGTATCACCAAAGCACGTCTCCAGGAGACTACAGATTTGTTATCAAAGTGGCAATCTCGAAAATCCTGTAACAAACGTCAATTGCAGTCACTTATTGGCAAATTAAATTTCATTTGTTCGGTGTGTCGCCCGGGCCGCACCTTTTTACGGAGAATGATCGATTTACTGAAGAAAGCACGCCATCCTACACATCGCTTACGATTGAACGCTGGTTTCTTCAAAGACTTTCATTGGTGGAATTCTTTCTTGTGCAATTGGAATGGTTGAACTTTCCCCGCACAACTTTCCCCGACTCCAGCAATACGCCTGGAGTTAGACGCCTTCAAATAAAAGCAGACCATTATTTTCAACAAAGACTAGCTGTCAACACCCACCAGACATATTAATCAGCACAACAACAATACCTGAAATTTTGCGACGACCATCGCCTACAATCACTCCCGGGTAGTGAAAACACTTTACTACTATTTGTTTCTTATCTCGCTGAATGGATAAAACCACACTCCATCAAAGTCTACTTAGCAGCTGTTCGGGTGCTACATATTAGTCATGGTCTCGACAATCCATATACAAACACAATCAAACTGCAACGAACACTACGTGGAATTCAGCGTGAGCACTTTGCACCAGCCAAGCAAAAACTACCTATTACTTTTGACATTTTATGTAAACTGTGTAATTTGATTGACCACTCGCTTCCGACTGAAATTACATTCTGGTCTGCTATCACTTCAGCACATTTTTTGTTACTTCGTGCCAGTTTACACTAACGGACTCTAACGTGGTCACTGCCCCCTTCTGGCTAATGATGCAAGTATTGCTTTAACTTCAGACAATGACGAATACCTTGCCCTACGTATAAAAAGATCAAAAACTGATCAAACGGGCCAAGGAATTGTTCTGTATACTGGACATACAAAGCACAAAGTCTGTGCCGTATGTGCTATGAAAGCTAATTTACAACTCCAGAAATCAACAGATCGTCATGGTAACGTGCCCTTATTCCAGTTGCCCGATGGAGAAGCTATTACTCGTCAGGGTCTCATCGCCTTTATCACACCACTCATTCGTCTCACTGGCCTTGAAGAGTTCTTATAATCAGGCCCTAAGTGTGCCATATAAATAGTAGTAGATAGCACTATTTTATGTTTATTCTATTGTTTTCTTTTGTATATTTAGTACTACTTACTGACAAATAAAGAGCAAACACTGAAAGTAAATAGTTTGCACTAAATTTAGTACTAAATAGCACTTATTAAATAATAGAAAACAATTGAATTATCTTGAAATAGCACACTTTAAACCCTAGTAGAGTGATTGCACTTAATCCGTAAATTGTACTAGCTAAATAATGCAGAATAGCGCTGTTAAACAATGGAAAACAAGGATTTGTTTACTATGTAGTACTATTTACGTTTTGTACTTTTTCACAGCTTAAGTGCGATCACTCTAACTGTTTAATGGGTTTATGGCAATTATTCCATTGTTTGTACACTAATAGCAATTAGCATTATTTTTCTTTGTTCAGGCAAAGTAGTCTTGAAGGGATGGTGGCCTGAGTATGTTGAAATGACATTCACATTTAGGCAGGTTGAAGCATTCTGAAATACGACTTCAACAGCATACATTTTACCAACACTGCTTAGCTTGAACAAGTCAAGAGACTTGAAAGAGTTATTAACATCACCAAAAAGCCACTCCACAGAGGTCCTAACCGTACTCGTGGCAGCATTACATTTTTGCATCTGGGAAGTAAGGATTCTACCTCTGAACGGGGCTTGTAAATGAACCCTCAGGGTCACCATATACACATGATGGTTGACCAGCAGGATTGAAAGCATATTGCTGACGATTTTGCCTTCTGAAAGAGAAAGATAGAACTTTAGCTTGCACTATTTGAAAATCATTCACTAGTATCTGCAGTTCTGGACCTACCAACTGGACTATACAAGTTTCCAATTAAGCCATTAGCTGAAGCTATGCTTCGAAATTGAAGAGCATGCGCTCTTTTATGTCCATTGATTTTCACCTGGTCTTGCTATAGGTCTAACTGTACCGTCAATGAAGCCAAAGCAGTTGCTTAATGGGGCTACTTAATGGGGCTCCTTTTGCTGAAATGACATCTGAATAAAGCTGTAAATTAGCAGGGCTTAGCAAGATCATAAATGTAGTCGAATTACGTTTGTAAAATACTGAGTACTGGTACTGGTTTAGCAAATCTTGAAACCATATCTCTAAACCTACAAGCATGAGGAGCCGGACCGGATTTTGAGCTGTAAGTACCTGGTTGCTATGCTGGACTTAATCTTATTAGTACCAGTAGTATCAACTTGCTTAATCCATTAGTAATATCATTAGCACTTGAAATGTAATTTCGAATCATTGCACGCCGTTCACTGCCGACTATCCAAATGGATTCAACTAATCTATACAGAGTTTTCTCGCAACTTCTTCCGCCAGATAAGCACTGGTACTCATTACATTGTGGTCTTGGTGGAAACAGAACCAAACGGTTTGTCGAACCCTTGGAAAAATTCAAAGAATATTTTGTCCAAATTGAAGTGGAGCAACTAACGGATCATAATGGCCTGCCCGTGGAGCACAATTTCTGCAGCCAAAGCTCCAAAGACAAGCGAGGTGGTTACCACCAAAAAAAGTTGTTGCGAACAGTGTTGGTGTGTTGGTGACTCTTTTGAGAAGGAATGAAGCAATAGAAGCCCAGAATGATAAGCTACTGAGAGCGCTGGCCTCACTCGATTTGGAGGCGTTAGTAACTAGTCATGATCAAGCAGAGTCATCATCAACAGATAAGGTAAAATAAGTTTGATTACTACTACTGATTTCTGCTACTTTTGTTTTCTCATATAACTTCATAATAATATCATTAATAATATAATTCCCTAAAATAATGATAATCAATACCGTATCACAATTCCTCTATAATAACCATAGCTGATGACCCATTTCTTTCTTTTATTACCCTACAGAAAAGTCCAGTGACGAGTAATCTCTATGGAGCTAGTAGGGCTTGAAAATCTTTGAGTTTTAGTGTTCCTGGATTAACGCCCATGTCCCCAAATTCATCTTCGCCGACGCGTACACAAGCAATTCTCATCTCCAACCATCATGGAGATCAAACAAAACAAAGAGATCAAAACGTCACAAAGAAATGTTCTTATGAAAAGTCGGGTCAAAAAAGTGTTCGAGTCCATCTCTGAAGCCTGCAACTTTCACCATGAATCTTTGGTCACTGTCCTCGGCACGATGTGCGCCCTAGACGATGAGGCTGCATGGCCGAGTGGTCAGAGCGTTGGTCTCGCAATCTGGCGGTCCCAGGTTCGATTCCCGCTCTGGACACTAGCTGAGACTGAATTTGTTCCGATTTCAATTAGTTCAAATTCAGTTTCTCGGCCATGCTTGTAATATAGCCAACTGGTTTGCCTCCTTGCCAGTTGGGATTCTTAATCCATTTATGTTTGATTTAAATGATTTAGTTAGGATTTGTAAATTGAGCTGAAAAGCCCTGTTGAGGGAGTCTCAATCATGTATGTATGTATGTATGTATGTATGTCAGATGATGGCTGGCAAATGTTGTTAAACCTGACCGCTTGTGGCTGAACAAAGGTAAGTACAAGATACATAAATCGGTTAAGTTATTTCTCAATTTAGTTATTCACATTTTTTTCATATATTCATTGTAGAAGAAAACAGATACCAATTTGCTTGACAAAGAAACAAATGAAATGCTTGAAAAATATGACGTTCCAGAAGATCAAGGGTATATTTGGTGTGGACATGTTAAAACCACCCCTCCAAGGGTACCATGTCCGACTTCGAGATGTCGTTGAGTGGTCTCTCAGAAATTTCAGGCTACATAATGCCGTTGGGTCAACTTTAAGAATCAACATCAAACTTGATGGGTGGCCGTTCACTTCTTTTACTGCTTTAAAACGTTTTTTTACTTCTAATACGGCTTGATTTTTGGTCGTGTCTAGATGGGGTCCTCACAAACAAGGTTTGGTTAGTTTTAGGGCTAGTTTAGGGTTTTGTTTTTACAAAGTCCTCCCTAATACTAACCCTAAACCTAACCCCAAGGCATTTGAGTGTTTATTTCTACAAACTCTTCCCAAATACTAACTCTAGTGTGTCAACCCTAGTTATTCCCTTCATTCAATAGTTTCCAGTACTCCTTGATATTAGTAATTGAGTGGCCACACAGTTCGCGCGTTTGGCTGATCATTTATCATTACATGTACATCTGTTGGGACCTATCTGTGGATATTTCTTGATCTTGCTATATGGTTTACCCGGAATGAGACAAGCTTTGATTTCTATATTTTTATTGCATTTTGAGGTAGTTGTTTTCATGTCCATCGACTCAGTTGAATATTGAAGTTACTTTTCTGTTACAGGTCGAAATCAAGTGATGGTAGGGATCGTCCTGATCAATACTGGCCCAAAAGACAGTATTCAAGGTGATCTCTCGGTGCTGCCTTTGGCGAGAGCCAACCGCAAGGAAGACAGGTACATTTTTGTCCATGTACTAACTTCTATAACGTTTATTGTACATGTATGTATTTATTTGCTGCGAGCAAAGCGAGTAGCCTCCTATTTGGAACACAGTGTAATCTGGGGATGTCACTAGACAAACACGCGATATATACCTGTTACGAAAAACGTAGACGGTCTGAAATCTGAATCTGAATCTGAATCTGAGACCTAACAGAATTGTGGGAATGACTTGGTAATTATCATAAAATATGCATAATCAATCTTCGGCGCATTCGCGGTTTTTAAAAAAATATGGCGACTGTTAATTTAAACTTAAAAGTTTTAAGCAAAGAAAACAAAAAACAGGGTGACCTTTACCCCGTAAGAAACTTTCCGATTTATGACGAAGTATCAGATGTAAAAGATTTTTTATTAGAAAAATGCAAAGAAGAATTAAAGCCGGCGAAAGACCGAAGCCTGAAAATTGGGTACTTCGGAGCTCGTGGTGCAAAGTACCACATACAGACTCGACAACAGCTTGCAGAGGCTTACGAAAAAGAGCAGAAAGGGTGGATAACCTTTTGGGCTGACCCACATTCTAATTTCGACCGAAAGCACCGGCTACCCAAGAGTGACTCTTCTTCTTCTGAGCCAAGTGCGAAAATAAAACACGTTGACACCAAAGGTAAGGCATGCATAGTTGTCATCTGTGTAAATGTCAAATTTACAGTAACACTGATTGTTTTACCCTTTTTAGATAAGGAAACATGGGAGGATATTCACAGAAGACTTAAAGGGAAACAGCTCCGCGAACTACAGCGATTTCAAGTTAAAGTGCTGGGCACAAATGGTGGTAAGATAAATTGATTGACACTGTTAGCCGCGTTTTTTTTTTCTGTTGTCTTCTACAGAGGGCTTTTCAAAATAACATTGTTTATACCCATTTTTTATTTACGCTACACTATCAAAAGTTCATGGAGCGACCGTCAATGTTTACATTTTTACTCATTAGGGACCTTAAGCACAAAGTACGAGTACCAATACGAGTACGGAATTTGAATAAGACGTTTCCCCTGTTAGTTCAAGATAAATTTTACTTTTTCAGAGACTGATAGGTGCTCAAGCTATCCTGAACAAAAATTATGCGGCTGCTACAATCCTCTGAGCAAAAACTATATTATAATTTTTTTGCGCGTGATGAAAACACTAGTCAGCCATGACATCTGTGACATTCCAACGGGATGACAACGACTTTGGTGCAAAAATTCGTCATCCACAGGACGAAAACAAAGTTAGCACGATGTTACTGCGGCTTTCAATACCATTTTTTGCTCTATTTTGCCCAGAATAACACAAAATTGTTCAATACTGATGTTCAATACTGATGGCACGAAAGACATAGGGTTTGCAACAAAGATAGCGCATTGAGCTTTAGCCGAAGCTTGCACAGTCAAATTTCGTACTCGTAGTCGTCTTTTGTGCTGTGTGTTTTCGGTTTGAAAGTAGAGTATGTGAAGACAAGGCGTATTGTTTTGTTTATTTATTTATTTTTTCTTTTGTTATAGGCACAAGGAATACACCAAGATGAGGATGTACCACCAAACAGACCATTTTTTAAGGGGCGCACCAATTCAGTTACCTCCAACAGCACTTCCACGTGTTCCACCAGTTCAATTACCTCAGCAACAAGTCCAGTTACTTCAAACACTTTCCCCGCAAATGCAAGCGCTTTATCAGAAGTTGATAAGACGGTAAGAATAGATTTTTTCATAATTCATTTCATTTTATTTGTAACAATCCAGGATTGTAGTTCTCTAGTAGTTCAGTATTCTTATCTAAGTAATACGGTTTTTCATGACAAAAACTCTCTAAATCATTTACATGAACGTCGAAGATCATCCCGCACCTGACCAGGGTTTCAATTTTTACATGTGCGATCAGTTATAACCCTACCTTGATGAAAAAGTTGCTTTCTACTATGGCAAAAGAGACCATAACTCCAATAGAGGGAAGAAGCTTATTAATGAGAAATCTATTATTCCGGAACAAAGAAATGTATTCTGAGTAATAATTTATAAATTCTAGAAAGTGGCCACTTTCTACTTTGTGCAACAAAGTTTTGCAACCTACAACATCGATTTTTGTTACAATTGCGTGACGAGTTGCGCGCGAGACGATTCCAATTGGAGCAACATCGCTTTACAACTTGCAATGCAACAATGTTGCACGACAAGTTACACGATTTTGCTGTTTGTATTACCGCACCTTTATCGATCGTGAAGAGTTTGAATGTTTTCAAATTGTTGGTTACTATTTATGGTCACAGCACAGCGCCTCCCGTCCAACTCTATTACTTATACCAGTGTGAAAACCCTTGTATAGCGACCAACAATAACAAACTTCCCGAGTTGGATTTGTGATTTGAGGTTTTCTGATAAAATCGGCCTTAATTTACCTAAACTCCAACCCTTTCACTTGATTGGTTGATGAAACTTTTGCATTGCAGGTCGTGTTACAAGGATTTTCGCAATGAAACTTCGTTGAGAGTAATAGTGAACGTTTTTTTCTAGCTTAGCATACGAGAAAAGATTTTACATCAGTTGAAGACGATGAAAGATTTACAAGAATGTGGTGTAATGTCCAGAGAAGAGTTTGAGTCTGAAAGAGACAAACTCTTGCAGCAACTAAAAAATCTGAAGTAAATTTAATAGATAGTTATCATGGATGACGTTTCTGTTCAACTCATTATTCAACATCATGACCGTTAAGGATAGCTATTATATTTTCTATTGTTCATTGTACGGTAGCCCACAAGGGATGACCTCAACAGCCCCCATCCAAAATTATTGTATTATATCATGCCCACTCAAACATACTCGCAATGGCGCAGAAACTGTAAGATATCGTGATACGATATTTGCATAAAGGTATCCAAAAGCATTGCTTCTGGGTCGTGACATGTTTGCCAGACTACATCATTTTTCCTCAACCAAGCCTTTGCTTTAGAAAAAATCCCTTCACATGGCATGACATCAGGGCTGAACGGAGGAAGGAAAAGTACTACAGCTCCAGTTGCATTGATCGCATCCATCACTTCTCGACAATGGTGTATCGCTGCATTATCTAAATAAGATAAACACAATCATCGGATGAATAAATTGTTTTGTGGTAATTTTAATAAGAAATTATTTATCATTATTATCATAATACTCGGCACATTAAACATCAATTAATCATTTCAGGATTTACTGAACACGCTGATTACTTACCCATTATTACTACAGAACGAGGATTTGTTCCATTAAAGGGTAGCAGATTAGGAGCAAGATGGTTTTGCACAAAGTCTAGAAACTTTTGACGATTACTTGTTTCACGATGCATCGCAAGATCGAGAAATCCTCCAATCCAAACAACGGGAATTACAGTTAACCGTGGAGACCAATTACATCGTACTCTTCGTACCTCTGCGCGATAGCCTCTCAAACTATAACCGCTTTCTCTTGATATCCGTCGGTCCTGTAAAAGTAGACTGTTTAAAGATACGCCGCCCTCAAATAAGCGCGGCACCGAAAAGCGTCGTTTTTAGCCCCGTTAAAAGGATGTTTTACAAAATATCTCGTAAACGAGAATGGTGACCCCCACTTTTTATTGCACGTATTAACTTAGAAGACCATAGAGTATCTACATGCGAAATATGAAAAAAACAACATCTGGAACGCATATATTTATCAAAATATAGCCGAAAGGCCGATTTCAGAACAACTTTCCGGGAGCACAGGTAGTTCAATAATACAGTTACAGGCATTGGTACAATATTGCTTTAACCTGATTAACGTCTTAGCTTGCCAACTGTATTTAAGACTACCTGGTGCAGCTTTTTCAAAATACGTAATATTTGCATGAAAAAGCGTTATTTTTACTCGACTTCCGGTTACGGCCATAGCTAACATCAACACTGTTATTTGTCATATTTTGAGGTGGTGTAGCACGAAAACGCGCGAGAATGGTGATATTGCATATTTAAGATGTCTATATTACAAGGAAGGACCGTACAAAGTTTGAAGAAGTAGACATTTCTCCTTCAAACAAATAAACAAAAACAAGCCAACTTGTTTTGTCATTTTATAGCTTGCGGGAATTTCGAGCAATGTAAAACAGTCACACTTACGAATCCACTTTCATCAAGAAAGACAAACATTTCAGGCTCTAACTGCACTACGTTGGTTATAAACTGCATTCTTAGGAGCTCGCTTTGTTGTGAAGCTATAATCTTCAGCTAGTTTAAGAAAATAAAAGCAAAGCAAGTTGGAATATTTTTTTGTATGTGAATGGTGATTAATTACATAAAACAACAACAAGCATGGGAATTCAGAAATTCTCACCTTTTTTCTCGTAACACCATTCCTTGTCAAGTAAGAGTGTATTGTAGAATATGCATACAGGTTACCGTGTACCTGGCTTATTTCTCTTGCAATCTCTGATAACTCTTGGTCAGGGTTTTTCAAAATTGCCTCCATCATAACGAGCTGCTCATCGTCACTGAAACTGACGGAGTCTATTGGGCGACCTATCTGTAACGGTTTTACATCTGATGTATCCAAATATGTTCCTGAAATTCGCTCAACAGAACTTTCTGATATGCCAAGGGACTGGCTAACTTCTTTTACTGTTTGGCCTAACAATATTCGCTGCCAAATAATTCGCAAGCGTAGGTCCTCACTCAACGGACGAGGCATAATCGTCTCATTCACTATTGCGAATTATAATTCGATAATTTGTGCGAGCTTTTACCCACAATCCTACTCGGTCTCAGATTCAGATCCAGATTCAGATTCAGATTTCAGACCGTCTACGTTTTTTGTAACAGGTATATACGATCAGCAGTTCAAGTCAGTACCGTATCGAGAGTCGATTCAAGGATGTCACTAGACGAACACGTGATACATTCGATTAGCGTTCTAGAATGAAGCTGTTCCCACTATAATGTACCACATATGAAAGAATAATTACGCTGACCATGCGACAATTCGGATATTTCATCAGCTGTGGAGCGATTCACATCTTTTCCTAAATATTAAAACTAGCCTTTTATAATCAGTTAGTTTTATAATCATTGCCAACGCTAGCCGTTTGTGATTGTTTGAAAAATTGCTTTACTCAAAGTGCTAAATATTTTGAACTCTGTGTGTTCGACACTGATCCGGGAGAATTATGTTCTGTAGTTTAATATTGAAGGTCAACTAGCAGTGTTCGTCACACAATGCACAGAAGACTTTCGTGAGTTTTAGGGGAACAGTTCTGCTAACATGGATACAGCAGCTGTTTTCTACTTGCAGCACTTCACTTTCTATTAGAAATGGCTAGTTTTAGTACTTTTAAAAATAGTGTCAAAACATTGTATTAATTTGTGGTCTCGAGAGCACGTCTTTCTTCTTTGCTCTCCAGTTGCATGTAACTTGTCAAGTGTATGTAAAACGAGCCTCTTAAAAATATGTGTTATTTGTTTGCTTTTTGCTTGCCTGACATTGGTATTTATTACACCAATCTATTTTCTCAATGTTTGTTTATTTTGACGATCTTGTCTCCTAATAGTTTCGTATAAATTGTATACTTATAGATTCTTTAAAAATGCTGTTGCAAGATATCAACCAGCAGAAGGCTGATCTGAAAGCTGACGGCATTAAAGTGGACGGACGCCATTATAATGTGGAATTTGTAGGTCAGTATTCAGTTTTTACTGTTAAAAAAACAGTAAAGCAATAAATAATATTTGTAAAATGCACCTTATTAGTTATACCAGAATCTCATGATTTTCTTCTGACCTCACTTGTTTTATTGTCAACTGTGCATGCATGCAGTAAGCAAAATTGATTATGGCTATTTCATTTCTGCAGTTACATTGGATTATAAGGCCCTACTGCTTAACTACAATTATATCATCGATAGTAACAATTTATTTAAAAAATATTCCCACACTAACATGAGATGAATTTTGGAAAGGTTTGACATTATTTTGCACAGACGGGGAAGTGCCTACAATATTCATAGAAGACTGTTGACAATATAGATGTAGAAGCTTGAATTAACTCTTCATATTCAAGTTAATTGTAGACATTATTAATTAAGTTCATTGTTTCATTATAACACATAACATTTCTTTACACTTTCTAACATGGACTTGTTTTAATCGGGTCCTACTGAAATAGAAATTCTAGATGACCTAGAGAGAATTGTAGAGGTCTCCTTGCCCTTGGAAAAAATGAAAAATTACTACTTTGATGAAACAGATGCTTCTATGGCACTTCTAAACAAAGTTTCATTTTGCTCAAACATAGAAAGAGTAGGTTCAAAGTTCAATCATAAAATATAAATTTAAGACTGTCAAACTAATTATTCTTATAAGTGCTGCATACAAGGAGGTATTTAAATGTCATAGTCTATAAGTATGGTTATTTATGATTTACAGTGCAATGTACTTTTGGCACTAAGTATATTTATCTTAAAATTAGAATATACTGGAGGCTAGGCAGAAATAAAGTTGTTAAAGTCAGTTTCCAGATGTTCCATCGGAGTACACTGGAGGTACAAATCAGGTAGTCAGTGTCCAGATGTTCCATCGGAGTACACTGGAGGTATAAGTCAGATTTTTCTTTGGGCTTTGCATTAGGATAAATGTTTATGGGGATATTTATTACTGTAACAGTAAAAAGCTAGTTACTTAATATGTTTGAAGCATTTGATAAGTTCCCTTATCATATAATTCCAAATACATGTACCTCTAGTAACCAGTTTGATTACTTTCAACTCCATTTAGCATTACCAGGAAATCATTGATTCTAAGCACTTTTGTCGAGACTTTGGCTCTCACCAAGAGAATGTACCATTAGAGGGCACAGGTTAGTTGGAAAACAAAGGTCTATATGAAGCCTCTCAGTGAAGACACAATTAATGGCTGCCAAACAAATAGCATCAATAGTACTTTGAATTTTGTTTGACTCGCATGATTCTAATTGACATATTATCACCAGAAAACACACTTAGTGTACATGCTCATTTTGTTTTGATTTTCATGTGAGTAGTTGAGTGTTTGGTGACACTTATACAATGTAGTCCTATGATTGTATATATAACCAACATAGCCATCAATGAAACTGTGTTGGGCTTCATCAACATGAAAACCCCCAAAATTAACAACTTCTGTAAAATGTGCATTTTGACTATTTACATTTGTTGCCCTTTATTTTGTTCTTTCCAGTAGAGACCCTTGAAACACTATCAGAGAGAATAAAGCACTGGACACATCAAAGTAAAGAAATCAGTGATATGTATATTGAAGCTGCAAAACTACCACCATCATCACCAGGCAAGAAACTATGTCTGCTTATGCTGCCAAAGTCAACATAGACTACTTAAAAATGGTATGTACACACCTGCCATAGCCAAGGTCTGTCAGTTAGAGTGATATTTTTGGTCAAGTTTTGTTTTAGGAGTTGGTGATATACATGTACAGTAAATTACAGTACTGAACCTGTGTTGCTAATTATTCTACAAGTCATCTGACGCAAGATTAACAATGAAATATTATTGAGACCAAAAAAAAAAATAATTTTTGGTTTGTATGGTCAGAGACTGTCTGATAGTCTCCTTTGCAGCTGTTTCTTGTGACAGCACAAAAAACAGCTGCAAAGGAGACTAGCTAGTTGACAACCATATAAACATGCTAAATTCTGTTTCCACATAATACCAGACAAGGCTGGTCAGTCTAGGGCAATGGTTTTTCAAGTTGGTTGCCATAATTTGATCTGGTCAACTGAGAAGCTTAATATCAACTTAATCTTTTAACACTGTATTTATTTACTTTTACTGTATTTAGTGAAGCAGATATTTCTTCATTTTTATGCTGAGGCGATGCTTTTATGGAGGTATTCCTTTCGTCAGGCATCCAAGATTGTTTCTGAAGGTGTGCAGAGCAAAACAAACTTAATTTAGGGATAAATTTGAACACTTAACAGATACATGTGATGACTGCTTGTAGAGAGCATCCAATAATAATTGTTGCTTAATGAATAGAGTGGTTTCCATGTAAGTGGAAAAGTATGCTAGTCATTCACTTAAGAATGTTTTCTCTTTTAATTCAGTTAACATTGAGAAGAAAGAAGAGTACCGCTTCTTCTTCCATTCATGTGGATGGAAGCCCAAGCAAATAAATAAATAAAAATAGACGAATTAAAACAAATAACTAAATAAAGCTAAGATATAAACATTAGACTACTGAGAAAGCTCTCTGGAATAAAAACGTCTTAAGTAATTTCTTAAATTTATCTACATCTACACTTGTTGCACTTCTAACTGATAAAGGCAAACATTCCAGAGCTTTGGAGAAGCTACCATGAAAGAATGATCACCTAAAGTGCTATATGTCTTAAATGCCACTTGATTAAGTAATATACCATTGTTACTAGAACGTAAAGAATATCTACCTTCTTTCTTAATGCTAATAAGCTCCTTGATGTAATCAAGGTAATCAATGTAATCACCTGGTGATGCCTATAACGATAGAACCCACAAAACCGCGTATGTGCCACGACGAAAGGTTCCTAAATCTTTGGATACGCGACCTCCCTTTCTTGTTGGATTACCTATCGGATTTGCTACGTTATGTGGGTGAAGGCCATTACCAAACTGTCTGCGACGATAAAAGTGGTTACGATCACTTATCGCTGACTCCAAACAGTAGAACCATGTTTGGCCTACGTTGGGATGATTGTTATTTTGTGTACGCGTCCTTACCTTTTGGATGGAAAGCGAGTGCGTATGTGTATCACTCTACGGGTTTGGTGGCGACTAATTACATCCGTAGCCTTAACGTCCCTTGTAGTCCATATATTGACGACCGCCATATTGGCCAGTTAGTTATGATATCCAAAAGTCCGAACAACAACAACAACAACAACAATATGTTTATTTAGTACCACAATTACATGAATAAATATTTTACATGAATATAACATAAAACGGAAATTTAGGTACAAGCCACCTATAATAACCATATCTGGCTAACCGAGATAGGTGGCTTACATTTTGGTTATTACAGTTATTATGGTCAGATGGATTATTATGACAAAAAGATGAAAATGTAGAAAAAAGAAAACATACAAAATACAAAATACAAGATAGAACGTCTATAGAAAAATACATAGATGGATCAAGTTGATATTAATTAGAATGATTGTATATATTATATTTATAATAAGGTTGATAGTCACCGCTTAAATACTATCAACCTCTGATGAAACTATATAATTAATCAAAGTTGATAGTACTTAACTAGTGCGAATTAGTTTGTATTTAAGATAGCGAGAGTATAAGGAATATCTTTAGACCAACATCGATTGAAATACTAATCGACGTAGGTCGAAGCCACGTACATTGCAACTTCAGTGCTGACGTCTCTTGGGTACACTTTAGCCCTTCTGAAATGTACTCTAAATCCCTCGCAAAGCGTCCGTTTTTTGGGCTACCTTTGTGACTCAAATTGCACAGCTTTCCTATTACCTGAGGACAAGAGAGAGAAGTTCCGTGAGCTGAGAGAAACTATTCTAGCCCACACAGAAACAAGCCTCCGTACACTTCAACGTTTTGCAGGGAAAATGTCATTTTCGATAGCCGTCCTGGCGGCGCGTCTGTATACGCGTACCGTGTTCCGCGCGATCGGAGCACACGGGAGAAAGCCCCATAAAAATCGCAGGTGACCTGAGAAAAGAGATTACCTATTGGAGATTTCTTGACAACTGGCAAGGCCATGTACCATGGTTTAAGGAAAGACATCAGGTGGTCAAGTTCTTCGCTGACGCTTCCAACTCTGGGTGGGGTGGAGTTGTCTTTTCCCCGGAAGGTGAGCCTGTGCACTTGCACGATTACTGGAGTCGCGAACAGTCCGAGAAGCCTATCGTAATCAAGGAAGCTCTTGCACTGCTGAATACACTCTCCACAGCCTCTCAGTCACTCTGTAACTGGCGAGTTGATGCCCAGACGGATAGCCTTACCCTCGTCCAAGCCTGGAACAACCAGGGTGGCAAAAGTCTCAAGCTCACGGCAACGATCAAGGACATCTACGAACTGTCGCTGCGGTGCAACATTGCCCTGTCTCAGTGTCACGTACCTTCTCAAGCGAACCTGGCAGACTCCCCTTCGAGGGTGTTGTGTGCAGCAGATTGTACGTTGGCCAACACATCATGGCAAGAATTGGAAACGCGCTGGGGCCCACACACTGTCGATTTGATGTCGTTGGACTCCAACGTGCACACTGGTAAAGATAATAAGCCGCTCCGCCAATTTACCCCTTGGCCTACTCCTAACTCAGCTGGTATGAACGTCTTCACCCAAGTCCTCCAGACCTCAGATAATCCATACGTCTTCCCACCACTAGTGTTGGTAGGTCCAATCCTCCGGTTTTTGTCCGGGATGGATTGCGCATTTACTATTGTTGTTCCAGATGTGTTTCCGAGGCGGTTTTGGTGGCCTCTGGTTAATGGGCACGCCTCGGATATTATCCGGCTGGGGTCAAAGGGTGAGAACGATGTGCTTCTTTATCCTACCCGAGAGGGGGTATTTAAGCCAAAGCCTCTGGAATGGGACCTTTTGGCTTTTAGATGCCAGAGTGTTTAATCCAATCATTTTGTTTGTTTGGACTTCTTTAGACTGTCCCGCGGGTATGGCGCCCTGCTAGGGCCTGTCGGGAATGCCGTTACCCTAATGACGACTGCACAACATTTTGCCAACGTTGTGGTATTGCCCAAGAAGCGCTCCCAAGAGATAACTTAGAAGGCTCGGCTGCAAAGCGAATAAAACTGAGCCTGGAAACCATTGACAAGCGAATCCACGAACTCGAGGTGGCCAGAATAACATCAAAGTATGGAAGGCAAAAATCACAGCTGGCATCAGAACTACAATTATTCTTGCGCACCCTTCACCCTTCAAAAACTGTCATGTCTTGTGGCCCGAAAGATATTGTTCGTTTCTTGGTATGGCAAAGACCAGAAGGGGAGAACACAATAGTGTCCATAGGGAGGTTTTGTCCATATTTGGTTATAGGACTAGGGAACTTGCGAGTGCCCCTACACCGCTTGGCTGCGGGAACTTGTTGACTCGACTATTGGAAAACTTCGTGCAATATTCAATAACTTAGACCGCTCGGGAGAATGGGATGACCGCGTAGGGTGGGGAAACCCTGCCAGCCATTTTTTCTGTCAAGCAGTATCTTAATCAATCGAAAAGGAGCAAGCGGAGGCCAGAATTTCTTCCAAGCAGGCAACTCCAGTATTCTTCGACAAGTTTTTGAAAATTGTGAACCATTTACGTGTCCTTCTCTCGGATGGGCTCGCATCAGCCATACAGAAGTATATTTAAGCTTCGCGACTTGGCTAACTTTACTCTCGAATTTTTCACCGGCCAGAGGGCTCAGACCTAGGAAGGCTAAAAACTGTGGATACTTTACAAAATTCAGACTGTAGGAGTCTACTTATGCACCAAAGGGTCGGAAAGACACTCAGAGGGGAGCGATTCCAGGCCTTTCTCGGTCAGACAATGCAAAACCCCCGCCATCTGCCCGGTTGAGAATCTCAAATTCTACAGGAACCTGTGTAAGGCAATGAGAATTGATCTGGGCCAGGGTTTCCTTTTCCGCGCAACTACCAAAAGGAATTTGGTATCCAGCTCCCCAATTTTGGCGTCGGTGGCCCAGGCCAGGCTCCGTACATACCTGACCTGCCTCGGCATCCACGAAAACGAGTCCATCCACGGGTTTTGTGGTGGCACAGCAATCCTCCTAAGTCTCCTTGGTGCTTCTAAAGAGGACACCGCTGGACATATGGGTTGGCGTTCTACCTTTATGGTGGTCCATTACACGCAGGCCGACAAGGTTCTAGCTGCTGATCAAGCAGTTACGGACACATCAGATATGGCGTTCAAATCCCGCCAAAAATCAATCTGACACTCCAACATTCAACTTCATTCTTCAACATTGAAGTTTAACTGGCAACTTTCAATACCTCATCCCTCAACATTCACTTATCAACATTGAAGTTTATCAGTTTATCAGTTTATCAACATTTAAGTTAAGATCGCAACTTTTAATACCTCATTCATCAACCTTCAACTTCATTTATCAACGTTAAAGTTTAGCTATCAACTTTCAAATACATGTTCATGTTTGTAAAGTTGGAAGTTGAGCATCGTGTTGCGTACCATCACCGCCAAAAAGTATCGAATGTCTGTATGACGTAATCACTACACAGGAAACCTGGCTTTGTTGTTACAAATTTCTCATGGGGGTACTAGTCGGTAGTAGCGACTAGTGAGGTATATTGAGTTATTGCTGAGAACCGTGTTGTTGATGATATCATTTGTATCAGGCTGAATCTCTGGGCAGTAGATTTGGGAGCGGCAGATTTGACCAACATCAGATTCAGAGTACAGTGATTTGATGTCACATATTGCTGCTCGCTTTACCATGGTTTCCCTGTAAAACAGTAGTCTCCTTTGCAGCCGTTCCTTAGGGTGTTACGTGATGACCCTAATGACCCTGTACTTAATCTTAAAGCTGTACCAAGAGTTCGTTTTGAAGACGAAGATGGCGTGGGTAGTGGGCCAGTCAGAGAGTTTTTATCTAGTGCATTAAAGGTGGTTGACGAAGGAATACCAGGTAGAATAAAACCTCTTACTTTCGAGGGAGAGCAGGACCATCGGCTCCCCATCTACGATCGCTCCATGCCTTTAAGTGGAGTGTTTAAAGCTGTTGGGAGAATAATTGGCCACTGTGCCCTGCACGGAGGAATAGACATTTATGGCCTGTCCCCTGCCGTTATTCATTACTGGACATTGGAAAAGGAAACACAGGTGCCTCCACCGATAACGTATCAAGATCTGCCCGATTTGGATCTTCGCGAAATGATTCTACAGGTATAAATGTTTAGAATTTCCAGGTGGGTTTGGGGACTGCGTAATTGGGAAATGTCGGTGAGAAGGATCAATTTCACAGGGCATATTTTCAGGGTGCAGTGTTTGTTTTTGTTTGTTTTAATGGAAAGAATGAAAATATCTTTAAGAAACTCTCACTTTAATTATATCACCATTTCAGTGTTCATAATTACTACCTGACCACGTGCTTAATTGCTTAATAATAGCCATTAAGATGATATGATTTCTTAATTTCTTGTACGATGTCAATTATTTTTTTACATCTCAGTTGGATCAGCTGCCGAAAGATAAAACCCTTACTCCACAGATGAAGCATTGCCTAGAACCATATATGTACGAAGCAGGAATCGACCCCGACAAACTTTACAGCCAACGGAAAGCGGTCGCCAATGAGTTAATTTACTACAACGTAATTGACTAGAGCTTGATGACATAGCTGAAGGTGACTATACCCTAAAACAACTAACTTGATAAAAGACGGATACACTCAGTAAAGTGTGTTTCACGGGTTAATGAAAACCACTCTAGAGCGGTTTTTATAAACCCGTGAAAACACTTTATAGTTTATTAGGCACTACTACACTCTAATTCTTTTGATTTATATTTGTATTGTATTCTGACTATTACACTTTAACTAGTACACTTTGTTTCACGGGTTAATGAAAACTACTCTACAAAAAACACTGGCTAACCCGTAGAACAAAGTGTGCTAGAGTTAGAGTGTTGTGATGGTTTTTTGAAATTTAACCCATCTAAAAAACAGATCAATTAGCAACAGAAGCTCATAAAGGGATTGAAAACCCCTTATGAGTTTCTGTTAGTAACTAAATAGTGCCTTTCATAATTACGCGACCTCGACAAATTTGGCACCAGCTCAAAACATGCGTTTTGGCGACCATCAATCAATTATTAAAAAAATTACGATTTGATAACAACCTAATATTCTGGCAAGGTAGGCTAGAAACTTGCCAAACTTGAGGGATGTTCATTGGGACTGTCACCAAATACGTTGAGGTCGTGTATTAATAAAAGGCGAAGTTAATTTTCATATTATTGATATTTTTGTACTTTTTTCCGAACTATTTCATGCTTTCAATGTTTGCCGTCGGTCTTGCGTCTCATAGTATGTTTTGTATAGGAATGGAAGAAGTGTCTTTGCATTCTTGGTTAAAAAAGCATCCATCTATCACTGAAGTGCTGTTTCGGGCGTTTTCTGTAGAAGAAATTAAAATGGCCATGTCGTTTGACACCAAAGATGAAAATGCCCAAAGAAAACAAGCAGCAGAGTTTTTCATAAGATATATTGAAGGATTGGATTCTTCGACCAAGGGTGAGGATCATTTATGTATATAACAAGTAGAAAAAAAAAATAGAAAATATCAGAAAATAGTTACCCAGTAGCATCATTACCAGTTTTTTAGATAAAAAATAAAATAAAGTAAATAAATAAATCATCTTTATACTATAAACTAAACGCGATTTTGAGACGATAATATCGGTTTACAATGACGAGTAGTTGGGAGAAAATATTTGGTGTATCGGTGGAGTCAAGCAGCTACGGAGCTAATACATGAATTAATATATATAGGCATTCACAGAGACAAGCCCAGGTCACTTACGACAAGAGAAATAAGTCACGGAAGACGCAACAAGCTGTATCATTTGCCAGATTTTGTGCCAAAAGTGAGGCACGTCTGTCCTGGTAGGGCGAGTCATTCACTACATTTCTAATGATCAAGTTAGTGTTCCAGTGCTGGTAGTTCTCAGTACAAATTAGACTTAGGCGCTGGATGTTGTTGGAAATGGTTCTTCCCCTATGTGGAAGACCTATTCCAATCGTACCAACAATTTCCTTCCTTCTCATTGCAATTCAGATTCAGATTTCAGACCATCTATGTTTTTTTTGTAACAGGCATACAAAAAATAACAGCTACTGGACTTATCTATTTGATGATCACCAACTGGGTTTGCTGAGACAAGCATTGCTAACAGCCACTAATTAGAAATACTTTAGAACATTTAGTATTTTCAAACTCAGTTTGATGCAAATTTAAGGTTGCTTCAGGGACAACGACTTTTTTGTCTTTACTGCACCACTTCCAGTCTGGATGTGCTTTATAGTGTGCTTCCTTAACCTGAAACAAACCACTTTGCATCAGAAAATATGCTATCAATGAATAACATACTAAGTTATGCTTTTATTACATCAAGCAATGCACTACCTGCAACTACATAACAAAATTTTCAACATTTATTATAAATCTTTTGATAGCAGATATATGATATCCTAATTTCCTTCCTTCTCATGGCAATTCAGATTCAGATTTCATGCAGACCATCTATGTTTTTTGTAACAGTCATACAGAGAATAACAGCTACTGGATTAATCTATTTGATGATCACCAACTGGGTTTGCCGAGACAAGCATTGCTAACAGCCACTAATTAGAAATACTTTAAAACAAATTGTGTAGTTCCAAAAAATATCCATACCCCCACCAAGGAGGGAATTTGTAAATGGACCCCCCTACCCTCCAGAACTTCCATTTTTCTTCCATACAAACTCTGTAATTTTGTTTTTCTGACCCCCTCCCTCCCCTCTGGAATTTCCAATTCCCTCCACAGTATGGATATTTTCTGGAACTACACATTGTGCATTTCTATTGTCAATAGTTACACCCAAATTCAAAATTACGCGACCTAGTGGCGATGGCTTGTTTGAATTTTAATAAGCTTCTGTCAATCAAATTGTAACAACTAGAATTTGTAAAATTTTAGCTTTCTAAATTCAGAACCAAAACAAACTTGAATTTATTGACAGAACATTTAGTATTTTCCAACTCAGTTTGATGTAAATTTAAGCTTGCTTCAGGGACAACGAATAGTCGGAGATTTGATTGACGGTAGTCAAAAAACTGAAAAAGCCATTCAAGTACCGTCTGCAAAGGTCGCGTAATTTTGAAAATAGGTTTAGAATGCCCACCACTATTTTCTTTTGTTCTCTTTTTTCCCTTTCCTCTTCCTTTCAAAATATTTGGTCTGCAATGGATTTCTTTTTTGTCAGTGTGGCCTTCACAAGCTATTAGTATAAGGTTGAATTCCGAATTGATAAATTCATTAGTCAGTAGAACTTGATAATGGGAATTAAAAGGTTCAAGCTAAATGACTCAGGAGGGTTGCCAATGATTCAGAGTGACTATTTAGAGAGAGAGACTTTTGTGTTTCCACTGTATGGACATCAAATGTCTCCCATGCATGAATACCGTCTGTATAGAGTCATCTTGTAATTGGCAACCCTGCAATTAATCATGGGAGTCCAAAAATCAAAAGCAATTAATCAGACATGGTTAAGTTTCAAAGGTTTTTATTTCTCCAAAAAGTTGTATTGGCATTTTACATTTTACAATAAATATTATTAGAAAAAAATAGAATTGTTTGATTGTAAACATTCAACTTATAGCCAGAAGTCACCTTCCATATATTTACAAGAGATCTTGAAAAGCTTTGGCTAAGAGAGGCTGATCTTGAAGGCTTTCTAGCACTGAAAAGATAGTACTCTCCTCCATGAAAAACCCCAAAATCTACAATGTGTAGTTCCAAAAAATATCCATACCCCACCAAGGAGGGAATTTTTCTTCCACATTAAACTCTGTAATTTTGTTCTTTCTCTGATCCCTCTAGCTCTCTCCTTTCTAGAATTTCCAATTCTGGATATTTTCTGGAACTACACAATTCTCAAAGGCTGTGCCATTTGAGTAATTGATTGGGTAAAGGTAAATTACTCATTCCTAAAGTTGTTTGAGCTGTCAGATAGTCTTATTTCTCTAGAAAGAGTCAGTTCCATAGTAATATACTTGAATATAAGTGAACGTTGTTGATTGCTAAGCCCTTGGTGGTTGCTGGGTGGACAGCTGCAATCTATATGATTGCCATTCAGAAGTTTGTTATTATAATAGTGTATTCCATGGCACCTGCAGCTGGGGGGCGGGGAGGAGGGTTGCCAATTTATTTACCCCAAATTTTGCAGGACTTTTGCTGAGGGCTGGAGGGCTTTGCTGGGCAAAAAGTACCCCTAAATTGACAAGGTACTACATTGTCATGTTTAAATGATACCATTGACCTCCAGATGATCTCTGATTCAAGCATGTGTTATGACCAAGATAATTCTCTAAGATATTAGAGTGCAAAAGCCCACTTGACTCAATGTTTTTGATAGTAGTCACATGACACAATTATGATGGAAGCCATTCGCACACACATATTTTCTAATAATTAAGCAATTCATTCTAATCAGTTAGTTTTAGAATCAATGCTAAGACACTGTGATTGTTTGAAAAAGTCATACATTTGTACATTTCTAAAAACTTGTGTTGTTGTGCGTGTAAGGGTTGAGCAATAGTCGAATAATGATGATGATGATGACAATAATAACGATAATCAAACACTAGAATCAGAAGGTCAAAAATAGCACTAGGAATACTTATACAATATTGTTTCAAGGCCAGACTTAAAAATTCTGTGACAGTTTGTTCTTCAGACTAGTCAATTTCAAATCTCGAAGGAATTTTTAAAGCTGTATTTCACATGTTATGCAAATTGCGTTGTTTCAATCATATCCGTCCCTTATTCTATCTCCTTGACTTTAAAACAAGGTGAATAATTTTGATACTTGAGAGACTTGAGGTATTCCTATGTATCTATACTGGCAGTACTAAGTTTAGGGTGTGGCAGTGCATGTGAAATGAAAAGGGCATGCATCATTAGACCAATTTGGATTAGTTGGTAGTGATAGCATTGTAGAAAACGGTTATTTTCAGTAATTTTGAATTAATTTTTAATTAAACCATTAACATAAAACTGGAAGTACGAGGAATAGGGTGGGGCACTATAGTCAGTTAGGTAGAAGGAACAGTACTCATAAAGAATTATCACATTTCATGAACCAACTAGTTAATGCAACAATTGTATTTAATTTTAAGTGAAAATTAATTCCACATGTGTAAAACTGGAAGTATTGATTTTTGGGCGTGGCGCTATATCAGGAATTAGTCAGCATGTTGTCTTCTATCATTGTGCCAATTTTCATGCTTGTAGCAAAAAACTGAACAATTCTGCACTTTTTGTGCACGATATGTCTGCACTACATACCAAAGCTATTTGCAAGACTTCTAAGACACAAAGAACAGTGACACATGATTAGTTTAAAATCGAAGTCAAGCTTAAACGATTACTGCTGACCAGCCATTCCAGGCATGTTTTGATGATGTCACAAATCATCGTTCAATCTGCTATCTTTGCCCACACCCAACTATCGAGATTAGGCCACCTGGGTCCTGGGTAACGTCGGAACTCTGCCGTCAAAAATTATTGTTGCTATTTATCTATTGATTTCTAATTGATACAGGGATGAAATTTTGGACTGTTTGAAATTGCAAAGGCTCCGTGTGGATACCACAAAAGGCCAGAACCAGGCAAAAGAGATGATGAATTTGGTATTGGTTGCTCTGTACACACATTTACCACCAGCTAGGTAATATATAATAATAATATATAAGAAGAAAATTATAACACTTCCTGCACTTATTACACACATTTCATTTGAAGAGCTGGGCATGAGGACTTGTGGGTATTAATAATGAACAGGCAGTGTTTTAGTATCGAAATGAGGCTAGATGTATTCAAAGTACATTGGAGGATTTGGTAGAATAAACTAGATATTAAATTAGTCTTTCACTCATTTATTTTCTGTTAAAGATCCCATCCCCGATGTTCTTAAAACTTGTGTGGTCTATGAATTTTCTTGTTCGAGCTGTAACGCTCGATATATAGGTGAAACAGTTCGCCATCTTTCCACACGAATTAATGAACACCTTTTATCAGACAAACAATCTCATATTTTCAAACATTTATCTTCGAACATAGATTGTAAAAATGCTGCATCATCAGATAGTTTTAAAATAATTGATACAGCAAATAGTCTTTATCAACTTAAAATAAAAGAAGCTCTTCATATTATGGCTTCTAAACCCGAGTTAAACACTCAGGTTAAGCATTTTAATACCACCATCAATATGTCATTTGTTTATATATCTTTCGTTTTTAGTTTGTTTATATGTCATATTTTAAGTATTCAAACTATGTAATGACCGTTGTAATTTTATATGTAACTAGATTCTATTAATAGTAGATATATTTAGTCAAAACTTGTAATCACTTCAACAACTAAAGATGGCCTTATGAAAGCCGAAACATGTCTTGTTTTAAACTCAAAAAAGTTGTGTTTTTATTTTAAAATACAATAGATTTCGCGTTCAACTGTAGTTGCAAGTCCACGTGGAGCAGGCAGTAAGAAAAGGTCACGGCGCAGGTTAATGATTTGTAACAGAGTGAAATATGATTCACTGTGCTATTCGATACATGATGAATTTTGGCGGATGTCCAATTGATGAACTTTATGGTATGAATTTTGGCGGATGTTGAATAGATGAATGTGGATTGGTTTAAGGTCAACTCAGTGCAAGGCTAAGGCTTTTGGTAAGTGTATAAATGGACTCTCCAGAACTTGTAATGTGCAGCCATCAAGAATACAGCTTGATTGTATTAAAATTCACCAGTATCAATGTTGAATGTGAAATGTAGCATAAAATACGAAAACATCAATGTTAAATTGAAAAAGAACACCAAAATTTAAATTGTGCAATTTAGAATGCACATATCGAATGTGAAATGTAACATAAAATATGAAATCAGCAATGTCGAATTGAAAAACAATACTAAAATTCAAAATGTACAATGTAGAATGCAAACATTGTTTTTTGGCAGGGATGGAACACCATATTAGCTAGGGTCATGTGTCACTATATACTGTACTTTAATATTATTAATAGTCGTGTCTATGTTTCATCGTTGATTTTAGCTTGTTTTTGACCCACCCTCCCACCCTTATGGTGGGCAAGGAGGTTTATTCAGTCTGTTAGTTTTAGTCGATTCTGTATTTTGTCCTGTGATTTCCTTGTAAATAAACCTCTCTCCTCTCCAAACAAAATGTTGTGTGGTCTCTATAGTTTATCTAATGGATACTTGGGAATTCGAAGGGACAGGAAAGATAGTGTCAGATGTGGTACTCTTACTGCGATAAAAAGCCATCTGTCAGAGCGAGAGATCTTAGCTATTCCTTTATTGCTTGAAGCGGTGGTTGTGGAAATCGCTCTTACTTCTTGTCAAAATTTATTGTTTATTAATTGCTACCTCCCTCCTTCTAAAAAAGATTTTATTCCGAATTCCAAGACCTTATTGGGTTCCCTCCAGTTTGACAAATAACAGGGAGTATTTATAGTGGATGATTTCAATTACCCAGGAATCGAGTGGATTGATGGTTCTGGATTCACAAATTCTATCAGTAGCAAAGAACAACGATTTGCTAGTTTTATTATGGACTCATATCTTTTTCAACTAATCGACAAACCAACAAGAAAAAAAATTCTCGACTTGGTTATGACTAACTCGCCCTCCACAGTGTCATCCATCGACTCGGGACCCTATTTCGCTGAGGCTGGCCTGTCGTCTGATATCGACTTTTCTGGGAAACTTAAAGATTCAAATCATGAATTTTGTTTTGATTTCAAAAATGCAGATTTTGACTCTCTGAACAACGAACCATCTTTGTTACCTCTCAGCTTTGGTTTTTAAAACGTCGAGTCCCAGGACTTTAAGAAAGCATGGAGTCAATGGAGCAGTTTTGTTTTCACTGCCCTAGATACACACATTCCTACAGTTTCACGCCGAAGTTCAAATAATCCTCCATGGAAAAATGAATAACTTGCAAAAGCAATCAGGAAGAAAAGAACGCTATAGAAATGAGTGAAACATTCACAAAACCATCAACTCAAGGAAAAGTGCTACTGTGCCAGTTGCAAAACCTCCAAAACGACAACTACTACAACTTCTTGAAAGTCCACCAGAAACTGATCCAGAACCATCTGCAACGGAAGAACCAAAGCAGAAAAATACGAAAGAAAAACAGCACCATCTGCACTGGAAGAACCAAAGCAGAAAAAAAAAACAGAAAAATAAACAATATCACCTTCAACATACTGTACAACGTTTATATAGATATATTTACTAAAAAAACGTTTTAAGTCAAAACCTGGAAAATAAAGAGTTAAAGACAAAAAAGCAGATGCAAACTTGAAAGTAAACTTAAAGTAAACAGACAACAAGGTAAAGACAGCATACAACACAAGGTGATGTCATCGAGCCAGCAGACATTAAAGATGCAGAAAAGCCCTTTCTTGTCATTTCAAACCCAGGCTGGTTTACTCTATCGTTTATGGTTCATTGTTTCTTTGTACTGGTGTCGTCGAGCTCTTGAGGGCCAGAGACAGCTACTAAAAGAAAGTTTTGTCATATATCAGGATGGTGATGGAAGGGAATACATAAAATGACCCACACTGAAGTATCGAAAAACCACCAAGGAGGGGCAACTGATAAAAAGAGCCATGAACAAGAAACAAGGCTGCATTAAAAAATTAGCGAGGTGATTCATTTTGGTGTGTCAAGGGCTATATGTCAAAGCTAAAGTGTGCAGCCAGATGAAATGGTAATGAGTTAACAAGCTTTCAAAAATGATGAAGACAATTTCCAAAGGTACTCGTCTTTCCAAGATGTACACAAACCACTGCGTGAGAGTGACCACCATCACAATTTGGTCAGATGCATATATTCCTGCCCGAGACATTATGAATATATCTGGGCACTCTAATGAACAAAGTATCTCAGGCTACAATAGAAGACCATCTATTCAACAGCAAGAAAGGTGTTCTTATGTTCTTTCAAAAGCATTGGTTACTAGTCAAGGAGCTGTCCAAACCACATCATCATTTTACACAACCAGCACAAGGTCAACGAGTACAGTCAACTTAGCCTCCACCTTGGCTGTAAACAGCGTTCCAAATGATTTCTTCAGTGGCTGCTGCATTATAACTGCCAATGTATTTGTTCTCCCCAGCCAGGGTAAATTTTGTATAAAGCTAGCTTTTTCCAGTCTAATTTTAAGCTAAAAGAACACTTTTTGAAAGAGCATGCATTGCTTTCGATTCACTTGTAGGAAACCATCTAAGTGTTACACCTATCCAATAGAGAACACTTTTCATTGAAAGTAGTAAAAGTTAAACCAACTGGATTTCAAAGTGTTTCTGAAAATGTTGTGACGTAATTTGTCACAAAACTTTGTCACACTTGAGTTGTTGAAAGAAATAAACATGAGAAAAATACTCTGTATATTTTTATGTATATTTTTGTGGTACAATTTGGAGTGACTTGTCTATGGTCTGCATGCTTATCAAACATAGAATGACGTCAAACATTGTTAATATTTAAGTATTTCATTGTATTTGAGGCACATTTCTTGCCTTCAGTGGCTAGATTGTTTTTATTTATTCATAAAGCTTTAGCCACTCCAACACTGGAGTGGCATGACCCTCACAACAGAGCAAGGCCCCATTAATAGTGAGGCCAGATAAAATACATTATACAATAATATAGATACACACACACGGCTGTTATACACATTGAACTAATATAGTTATACACAGCAGGATTTAGTGACTATATCCTTTGCTGAACAACATTTGGGGCATACAGTCTTCAGAGTGGAACAATCATCCAGGTTAAAGTTCTTGGATAAGGCCATTGTATATCCGCGGATCAGCGCTTTCTTGAATGTAGATCTTTGCTTGATTGAGCGTATGGTTTCAGGAACATTGTTCCAGACTTTAGGTATTCTGTTAAAAAAAGAGTTCTGGAAAAGCTTGGTCTTGCAGAGTGTTTGATTTGATAGAATCATTGAGCATGTTCCTATGTTTAAATTTAAATCTTGAATTGAATCGTGAATTGTTATGATTAATAAATTCTGTATATAGGTTTATTCTTAGACCACTTTTGTTTGATCTTTTTTATAATAAGCGATTCTTGATATGCCAAACTTGTATTTTCAAATGTATTCATTGGGTGGGCAGGTGGTATTAAGAACATTAAATACTAAGTTGCTAGCCATCATGGCATCCAGACATGCTTCTTTAATGCTCTCACATTTATTGCTTTAATTTTCTGTAATCAGCATTTTTTCTGGAATATTCAATCTTATTTATATTTATCATATTTATCACACTACAAACCAAATCATTCTCTTGGTCGCCATATTATAATGAATTCAAAACAAAGGCTGGTTATTCTAAAGATGTGCCATATGAACCTATTGACAAGTTTGGTTGGATTCCAAATATGTGACACACGAATTCCTCTGTGGATAAAAGCTATATCACTCAATTTCCATGTTAAAGACTACATTTTCTGTGTCATGGGAAGAGTTTGAAAAGTAGGTAAACCTGACAAGATTAAAGTGATTGCTAAACGAGGGGATGAGAAATTATTTATCATCCAGTGTTTATTATGACAGGCAGAATACAAGTACAAGTTTTACATTGTGATGAATTATCAAATTGCGAGTTCCATTGCCACTTAGAGCTGTTTACAACCTAAATGTGAAGATTTTGACATATTATGTGATTTCAAATAGCATGTTTTTGAATATCAAGATAAATCTGCCTCTCCAACTGATAATGACAAAAAAATGCATCTTGGAATATTGATGATGACGAACCCTCTAACAGTGGTAAGAAAGATGATGTTTCTGTCAGTTCATTTTTATCTCAGGAAAACACTGATTTACCTGATGATTCACTTTTTGAAAAGGATTCAGACAGACTTTGCTCAATCAAAACTATCTTTTGAACAGGAATTCTCAAAAACCCAGCTATCACTTGAAGAAATGTCAGTTTATAAGATTGTTTCTGTAGAAAACAATCTTCAAGCAAATCTCTCAGCATATGATGACAGGCTCACTTTTAAAGAAAAAATCAATAGCGCCAGCTTAAATGACAAGGTCAACGAAAAAGAAAAGAAAAGCAGGACTCTAAGACAAAGAGGACATGAATATATCCTACCTAAGATCAATACAGAACGTTACAAGAAAATATTTATCAATATTTTATTTAAATATATGTAATATATGTAGCTAAAGATAAATTTCATGTTGGGCCTTTTTTTCATTGTTTTTTCTTGTAAATAGCTACGTTTGTTAGTTACTGAATTAAAGACCATTATTATTAATGAATTGATCTTCCAAATAAAATTTTTAAAAACAACCAAATCAAGTCAATCAACTCACTACAAAACAATCTCAAATGAAATGATAAATTACAGAATTAAAGAATGAAACCAACCATTTAAGCAATACAAAAATTTAAATGAAACTGCTCAAAAACATGAAAATGCTTCCACACGACAACAACAAATCCAAAGAACCGAAGGAAGAATCAATCAAAGCCCCTTATCAATGATGACTCAGAAATCTCTGCTAACACTCAACAACTGCAACATGAAATATACAGCACTTACTCAAATAACACAGTCATTTCTGCTCCTCATTCGGAAGGTCCAGTCATTCTTCTGACTCAAATGGAAAATTTTATAAACAAAAACCTCATTTACACTGAAATAAGGTCAAGCACCATATGGCAAATAGTCTTATATGCTTCCAATAAAGTTCAAGAAATTCATTTCAGCCCTTCCACAATTCTACTTTATCAGCCATCTTATCAATCACTGACACTGTATCACAGAAATTTTCGTGTTTATTTGTTTGATGTTTGTTGTCGTTTTAACGATTGTCTTTATAAAGACACAAAAAGTCACAAAAAGGCGCTTTTACGAAAGAAAAAGGATAATCATATTGCTTTTTCTAATAGTTTTCCGTAACGCTTTGTTTCTGTCTTCCAAACCATTTTTCATTGAATTTTTTCCTTGGTTTTTGTTGATGTTCAACAATGTGTAAGCCAACTCGGGCTTACTCGGGCTTCCCTCCGTTGTAGAAGAGAATTTTTTGAACATGTTCAAAAAGATCTCCCTTTCAAATTAGAGAATTTTGAACATGTTCAAATTTGTATATTTTCGTCTTAAATAACTGTGCACAATTTGTGCAATTTACACTTAAATAATAAATAAATAATAACGCTCATAGGCAGACATTACCTAAACATATTTTATTGTAGCTCCACGCGCATGCGCAGTAACATTATTGTATCTACATATTTAGTAGATACTGAGTTGCGTCATATTTATTCCAAGTATGGAAGAAATTGAATGAAACGCTGAGCTGTAGTGATTAGTTGAACTCGACCATACTATTACTAATATATATTTTATTGTAACTCCACGCGCATGCGCAGTAACGTTATTCTGTCTACACGTTTAGTAGATATCGAGTTGCTTCATATTTGTTCCAAGTATGGAAGAAATTGAATGAAACGCTGAGCTGTAGTGATTAGTTGAACTCGACCATACTATTACTCAAATGCATATTCGTCTGCCCAGACCCCCCCTGGCCCTCTGTCTCTGTACTTACAGTCAAGTTGAAGACGCTATTTCTAAGCGGAGTAAGACAAGCCATTGTTCTTGGTGTTTATCTTTCTTGGTTGGAATTGAAGTTAATTATCCGACTGTTGCAAGGTTAGTGATGTGGAAATGCCAAACATTTGGTCATTTTTTTGTTTCTTTGTGTATTTATGAGCTCTGTTATATCATAATTTATCGTGTGACTAGTCAAGTTTACGTGTGTATGCCTAATAGTAGCTGGTTATAGCCTCGTTTATGGCTGTTTGAGTTTGCTTCTTAAAATATAATGCCCCACATTTAGTTGAGACACAGTCTGTGGCGCTTAGGAACCCAACTTTTGATCACTTTGATGTTTGAATGACTTTTTATCGACCTCAATTGTTAGGCTTGCACATGTCATCGATCGTCAATCGATCGTCTTTGTCAGAAATGACTGGTTCTTGCCTTGATTATCGCTCTCATAGTTTGCTAATTAGAAATTCAAGTAGCAAATCCAGTTGATGCATAGTTGATGATGTGAAAGACACAAGTTTTTTGACCTATTATTGTTTTAACGGCTTCTAGTAAGCACACGAGGAGAAGCACGTGGCTGCTTCGAAAACAAAATGGCGCCTTGGTCAGGGTGTGGTAGCTTTTTGAGCTTTTCAGGTAGCTGTATGGTCGCAGTTGTGTATAATGCTATAACTCTTGAAGGAATGGATGGATTTTCACCAAATAAAAACCATATAAAACTATGCTAGTTATTTCTAGTTATTTCTCTTGCAGACCTGGAAAGAGATGAACTGAAAAAGGTATTCCAGCACTGGATAAAGGTTGGTGAAGTGCCCGCTCTGGACACCATGGTATTTTTAGCTTCCAAGAATAACATCCTGAAGGAAATTAACGAAGAACAACTAAGGGACTCGCTTAAGTACATCGTGGAACAAAACAAGCCGCAACTACCAACAGAGCAAACGTCCAGGAGGGAGAGCGTCTCCAACTGGTTGGTAAGCGACACCCAAGATGTAGCACCTTCTGAAGCCTCTAGTACCTCATCACGCAGAAAGTGGTACAAAGATGACGAAGAGGTCATAAAGGAGGTGTTTTATGAGGAAATCTTCCTTGTCGAAAAACAACCAGTGCTAGCTGTAATTAGAAACAGATATTTAAGCGACCAAAGGCTGAACGAGATCTCCACGAGGGAAGACAACAAGTCCTGGAAGGACCGCTGCATAGAAAAAGTGCGAACAGAATGGCGTCGCAATGAAAAGACCAAGCTAACTACCAAAAAATCAAACCTTGAGTGATTTTTATAAAAGAACTGTAAAGTTAATTGTTAATTAATTGTTAATAGTTATTGAATTAGTCGTTGAATGCTTTCGTTACATACACATATGTTTATTCAAACTTCTACATTTATTGTTTTCATATGGTGCGCGTTGTGGGATTGCACATTTCCGATTTTTGCGTTAGTCACCCGTGTTAGCGTACTAGCTCTTTTCTTGGTCGATATTTTTTTGTCTTTTTGTATCCGTTGTTGTCATCTTTACTGTTTACTATTTTGCTATTCGGTTCGGTTCTCTTGTTTTTTATTTATTTATTTTTTGGGGGAGTTTCTTGTGCCTATCGATGATTATCAATACAATAATATCAGTTGCAGCAAAGAGCAAAAAGTATGCTGTACTAGTTATCTGGTGTACTAACGGAGAATACTTTTTAATGTGAAAACTGTACCGTACTAACGTACTAGCGTACTAAGGGTACGGGAAAACACAGGAACGGTGAACACCGAGCCCGTACTAGCGTACTAAAGGAACGGGAAAACACAGGATAGTGAACACCGAGCCCGTACTAGCGTACTTGCGTACTAAGGGAACGGGAAAACACAAGAACGGTGAGCACCGAGCCCATACTAGCGTACTAGCGTACTAAGGAACGGGAAAACACAAGAACGGTGAACACCGAGCCCGTACTAGCGTACTAGCATACTAGCGTACTAAGGACAGGGAAAACACAAGAATGGTGAACACCGAGCCCGTACTAGCGTACTAGCGAACTAAGGGAACGGGAAAACACAGGATAGTGAACACCGAGCCCGTAATAGCGTACTAGCGTACTAAGGAACGGGAAAACACAGGAACGGTGAACACAGAGCCCGTACTAGCGTACTAAGGGAACGGGAAAACACAGGATAGTGAACACCGAGCCCGTACTAGCTTACTAGCGTACTAAGGGAAGGGGAAAACACAGGAACCGGTGAACACAGAAGCCCGTACTAGCGTACTAAGGGGAAGGAAAAACATCAAGTGCACCGAACAGTGGGCAATACTAGCGTACTAAGGGGAAGGGAAAACATCAAGCACACCGGACAGT
Source organism: Telmatactis stephensoni (assembly GCA_029948255.1). Taxonomy (NCBI): domain Eukaryota; kingdom Metazoa; phylum Cnidaria; class Anthozoa; order Actiniaria; family Isophelliidae; genus Telmatactis; species Telmatactis stephensoni. Next base: position 182,633 of record JALIZF010001639.1, read on the forward strand.
GGGCCGTACTAGCATACTAAAGGAAAGGGAAAACATCAAGTGCATCGGACAATGTACTAGCATACGTTTATCTACAGTCTGTAGCTTATTCTCAGAATTGATTTTTGGTTAAAATCTACAACTTTGAAGCGATATAACTCCAACCGGCTTTGTTGGATTTCACTCAAATGTTCAGAATTGCCGAGTCATGATATCTGCAACAAGACGGTGTAAGGGTTTCATTTTTAGTTTTTTGACTTGTTTATTTTTTAATATAGTTTACCTTCAATTTGGGTGAAAATAGCACTTTCAACTCTGATTACGAATTATATCATCAAAACACAATATCAAAAATCGCTCACGATTTTGTTGCCGAGATTTTGAATTGAACTATATGAAAAAAGTTTTTAAAAAGATAAAATGATTTTTCTTACATCTCTTCCTATCGTTTTGTTTCATAGATAGAATAAACAATTCTATAGTATATTTTGTTTTACAGCACTGTGTTAAAATTAGGACGAAATGAGATCTCGCCATTTTACGAAATGACCCTGCAAACCTATACATGGACCTTAAGCCACGTTAAGCCCCACTGAGCGGGGGAGGGTAATTGTAAAATTATACGTGTTTCAAGTGCTTTTGTTGCAGCCGAATGAAAACCAAAAGTCTTTGAAGTATCTGAAGCTGATTTGCATTTAACAGTGTTTTAAATGATGGCCGTTTTATTCTAGCGTTTTGTGATGGTTGAGATCGACCTAAACTGACACCAAACTTCAGCTCCCGGGGGGGGGGGGGGGAACTCCTATATATAAGAGGACGGGGATGCTCGTCGGAAATTTTAAAAATGACCCCTAAAAGGTACCAAAGTCATATCCAGGGTGGGCGTGGCAATACATGTTTTTACCCCTAAAAGGTACCAACTCAAAAACACTAAATTTAACATTTTGCAAATTTAAGTCAATCAAGCGATCAATTGTGTCTATTTATATACGAACAATTTGATGGTCGTGCAATCCGATCTTTGTTTCCAGTATTTAATCGTTGATGGAGGAAAAAATCACCCTTAAAGGTACCAGCCAGGTCTCTAGTAGTCCACTAAAGTCTGAGACACCCTAAAAGGTACCAGATCGCTGATTTTGACTATGTATTTTGAATAAGAAAAATATAATAAGAAATAAGAACCATTTGAGCCGCCGAGGTCAACTGACTGATTCACAAAATATAAAGCTGTTGATACACGCTACGTTCAACGTTGAGCAACCGTTTGTTCAACATTTGTTGCAAAAAAAGATCTAGTACAACTTGTCTCTATTTTCCTCGACATTGTTCAACATGTTGAAAAGCTGATTTCAATATTCAACACACCACCGACAGCTCGCACGCCGGATACACGATGTTGCTCAACAAAAGTTGAATTATGGTAACCATGTATCATGGTCTATCATTGTTTTAATGCATCTATAATTTATACCATTGCTAGGAACGTATAGTAAAAATGAGTAAAAACAACTTCAATTTCTAGAATCTTTCTATGAATCCTATATAACAAGCCAGATGACACGGGTCATACAAATTCGCGTATCACCCGCAGTGTTGTCGTCAGTGAAGAATTTCGTGTTTTCGCTTCTATTTCATATTTTCGAAGCTATTGCTCAAAATATTGACGTTTGATTTTGTGTATCTTTTTATCAGGTTCTTTGTAGCTCTTTTCTGAGTTACGTTCCAACAGAATTTCCCGAGGGGAGTGAGCTCATACAAATTAGTGTGACAAACATCCCCATGGGACCCCGGGTCCAGGTACTTGTCCACGAAGGTGAAGGAAGCGGTCCACACTCTTCGATATTTGGCAGGCAACTCTTCCTCTCTCTCTCATTCTCGTCCCCAGATCCCACTCATTCATCCCACTCGTAGGCTCTGGGAAACCCTACAAACCGGAAGCAAGAAAACTGCCGAGTAAGTCCTCACAGCGCATGCTTGAAAAGAGTCCCAAGGGAGCAAAATGTTGATTGTGATTGGTTGTTAGTTTAGCAGAAGGACTAGAAGAAAGGTTTAAAAATAGAACGCCGTTGGAAGATTGACGTTGCTTTTGAAATATCATCCTATAGGCCGTAAAAATGAATCAAATTCGTTTCTCCACATCACTTGACATCAGTCATATATTCTGCAGGAGTCCTTGGATGAAGTTTATTCTTTGCTTTACTAGATTTCAAGTCACTTTGGTGAGAATTTAGCGTGTTGTTGTGATGTCAAATAAATTCCTTCCCCTTAGTACGCTAGTACGGCCCACTGTTTGGTGCACTTGATGTTTTTCCTTCTCCATACCTTAGTACGCTAGTACGGGCTCAGTGTTCACCGTTCCTGTGTTTTCCGTACCCTCTAGTACGCTAGTACGGGCTTCGCTGTTTCACCTTCCAGTATTTTCCCGTTCCCTTAGTACGCTAGTACGCTAGTACGGCCCACTGTTTGCACTGTGCCAAAAGGCAAATATTCAAGAGTATTCAGAAAAAGAATATGGCTTCTTGACTTGGAGTATTCTAGGATATTCGAGACGGATGATATACGTGACGTATTCTAGTAGTATACAACCTGAATTCTTACGCATACTTTGCATAACATTTATCTCTCAAGTATTCGGACTCGAATATGTAAAGTATGAATGCACAGGGATTTTCAACTAGAATACTTCAGATATCCCAAAAATAATATTTCTTCGTGACTTCGAAAAATACTTTCTGCGGTTTGAATATTCACGCATATTCTTCGTACAAGATATTTCTACGGTATGAAGATTTTCATATCTGAAGTATGAATATTACTGGAATATTCAATTAATATTCATTTATTTCTGAGTGATGAAAAGTGTGATACATCATGCAGTTTACATTCTAAAATAGATGTCTAAACACCAATATTTTGATACAATAAACATTTTTCAATAAGTAGAGTGCACACATGCTGAATTCTTACGCATACTTTGCATAACATTTATCTCTAGAGTATTCGGACTCGAGTATGTGAAGTATGAATGCACAGGGATTTTCAACTAGAATACTTCAGATAATCCCAAAAATAATATTTCTTTGTGACTTTGAATAATACTTTCTGCGGTTTGAATATTTACGCATACTTTTCGTAAAAGATATTTCTACCGTATGAGGATTTTCATATCTGAAGTGTGAATATTACTGGAATCTTCAAATAGTATTCATTTATTTCTGAGTGATCAAAAATGTGATACATCATCATGCATAAATACTACTGGCATAATGATGTCGATTTTCTTTAACATGTTCAAGAAATCATTCAAGTGGGTGTTATCAATTTATTGTAAACTTTTGGTGTTTGTACTCTTTTTATTGTTGTGAGATGGTTTGCTGAAAGCATTTGGTCACGAGTCGTTTCAAGGTTACTGGCCGTTTAATCTGATATCTGTTGATTGCGATTTTCTGATAAACAAAATTCGCTTTTTCATTGTTCTGTCTTACCAAAAATGTTGATTTCAATTAATCGAAATGAACAAATAGTACAAATGTGAGGCTTTTTCAATTGCAAGTTCCTGTGATTTTTTTATGAACAAACAGATATTCCAATACATTCAGGTTCAATTTTATCCAATAATGCACATACATGGATAAATCCTGCCAGCCACTCAATTATGCACTGAAACCAGCCTGAAGATCTCACTAAGTGGCACTCACCGGGTAGTGCAAAATCATAAAGCTCGGGCAAACATTTATACACAAAGACATTACATGAATAAAATTGACAAAATATATATATATATAAATCTCAAAGTGCAAGTCACAAAATTGAATTACAACAAAATAAAAACAATTTTGTTGATGGCCAGATATTCTAATAATTTCAGACTAAATTTATGTAATACTCACACATGAATAAATATTGTCACTTGACAAATTGTGACAAAATTTTTGAAATTGTCAGTTTTTAAAAATGGTCACATGTACCATTCAAGTGAAAATTTACTCTGCTGTTAATTTTAAGTAATCAAGTCATTTCTGGGTGAATTATTTACAAAAACCATGGATTTAATCATATAAATAACAACTCTTGGTCATTCCACTTCCAATAAGCAGTTTCATTTACACCTGTTGAGAGATAATACAATCTATAGTCACTCTTCTGTGTCAAACATTAAATTTTGTCAAGATTTCATGATAGGGTCATTTCATAGTATTTGTGGACAAAAAAAGTTAATGTTCACACACAATATCACATTACTTTTCAAAGAAGCTGAATAATCAAATGATAAAGTCCTGATTGTTTTTCTATTTTTTTAATGTACATGTAGATATTACAAAAATGTTGCCTGTGCTGGTGGACATGAAGCACTCATTCCCTCTAACAGTGACATCATAGAAATGTTCGGGGAAAATTGTTTCATCAGGAAACAAGGTTTCAAACAAAATAATTTAGATAAGCTTATCTATCATTTCAACGAAAGTAATTTAAATTGGCTTATTTATCATGAAAGAGTCTTATTTTCAAGTTTTGCATGGTATTTGATGGTGTAATAGGTCATGGACAGAATTTCCCTTTAGTAACTTCCTAATATATGACAAGTGCTTTAAATTGATTAGGTCACAAATCACAACTTTAGATGAATAAACCAACCTTGTCTTCTGTGACTTTATAAAGTCAGGTAAATATGGAACATTATTATGTAAAAGAGTGTGCTTGATATATCATAACTTTGCAGAGTTCTTGAGTTTTATTTTAAGATTAAAAAATGTCACTTTTTCTGTTCCCCTCTGTAATGTTGAACATTTTTTATTCTCATCAAAGCATCAGTGTTTGGATTCTTTTAGATCCAGTATGTCTGGATACCAATATCATAATGCCAACAAAACAATAGTAATATATTTCATAATAAAAAGCTACAAGTACACTGCATAGTTGGATTTTTTTGTACTCCCCTCTGTAACTTTCAAAACACTGTGAAATGACACTACAATACTACAATATTATGCAAAACATGTTAACCAACATAAATCACATTTGCAGTTTTAAAATATGAAAAAATATAATTACCAGCATTGCTGTTGCAGTTGGTAATTCTTCATGTAGCTGTGGTAGTTTCAGTTCATCTCCTTTATATCTTCCTGGCATAGATTTTTTCTCTCCTCTTACACTAGTGCAGCATTTCCTTATGTAGTCAATGCATGGAAATCCTTTTGAATTTTTATATTGCAAGAGCATGTTTCTTTTAATGCCATGAAGAGACCTTTTTATTATTAATTCTTTTTTCCTCTTCTTCTTCTTCTTCTTCTTTTTCTTAGCTATGCTTCACATGATATATTTGCACATTCTGGAATAATGGTTGCTTTGTAATCCTAAAAACCAAGCAAATGTTTGAAAATTTGAATGCAAAGAGTTAGTTATATAATTGGTTATGAATTTGGACATGTTTTAACGAATAAAACAACGCAGGTTGTAAAATACAAGTAAGACTCATTGTTTGATGTGGATAATCAGTGTCTAGTACAACAACAAAATTAATTATTTATGCTTGATCAACAACATAGAATCCAAAGCAGTTTACAGTACTTTGTTTAGCAAACATAGTAAAAGCAACAAAAATATTAATAATTTAATTAATAAGAAGCACAATTAATTGTGTCCCTTTGGATAATAAAAGGAACAGCTTCCAAATCCAGTCAGTTTGGACCATGTTGACCTACTACTGTGCAAAATTGGCGCCAAAATTTACGTTCCCTTCAAAGTCGATTTAAAAGGTCTTAATCGAGGAATACCTCACGAAAAGTATCTTTATCTTACGTACCTTTGTTTTATCTTGTTGACTTGTGTCCTTTGAGCTGTTTTTAGGTCAAAAATCAAAAGAAAGAGGTCCAAAATGCATAGACAACTTTACAAACACCTTTGTCTTTTCGATGAATTAATAATTGGCCAGCAAAATGTTGAGTCAGCGGTCAATGCACAGGAATCCCGTGCATTTCTCACAATAAACCAATGAAAACACGGTATTTGATCACGTGCGTGTTTTGAATAGTAGGCGCTCATTCAGTGAACGGTTGAAGTACGATCGAGGAGATAGCGAATATGTTCTACAAAATCCTATATTTTGAGCCTAAAATATGGCCTACATTATTCTCAAATCGAGGAGGAAATATAGAGAAAGCTTTAATACATTGTTTGAAAGAAGAACAAGCTTCATCAGAGTAGAAATAGTTATTCTACAAGGGCGACAATGGAAGGACGCCGAAGTCTCTGGCGGTAAGTTGAATATTTGATAAGCAATTATTAGTATTGACCGAGTTTATCGTACGAGAAGTCAATTGTAAACCTTCTTATAGGGAAGAAGAAGGTCATAAAAGAGACTCCTTTTAGGATGGCCATATTTTGTTTTCACTATGACGGGAATATGATTGTTCTTTCGAGTAAATCAGCTCGGGTAATAAGCTTGTACGTACAATGACTTGTGATTATGCTTTTAGATGAAAAGATTTTAAGATACTTTTATATCTTTTTAGTTAAACTGGAGAATCTTGGATTGCGACTTCAGCAAAGCGGCCAAAAATGCTCCAAGCTGGGAACCAGTGATCAATGTCCGTTTCTTTGAGGTACTTCATAGCGTACGTCGACTTGTCCTCTGGCTACATTGATTGCGAACAGTTGAGTGTATATATAAAGGACACTATGAGACACGTTTATTAAGATATCAAGTAGTTAAATGATTCAAGTTAGTAGTCTATTATCTATTACTGTTCAAATGTTACCGCCATGTCAATTGATAAATCCTATACCGTATTTTAATAAAACACATTTCAATGCTATGAATTTGTTTGTTTATACTTGTATATTTTGTTTTTCTATGTATTTTGATGTAGTTATAGGCCTTTGAATGGGTAAAATGCTTGAAAATCTCCCGTATTTCGATGGGATGTTGTGAAGAATACGTTGAGAATTCAAGAATATCCGTATTATCCCAATGATATTCAGAGGGTAGTTCGACTAGAAGACGTCAGGGTTGTCTAGTATTCAGGAATATTCGTAACATACGACTGAAATTCGGAGGGTTGTTCGCTAAGAAAACGTCAGGGATGTCTAGTATTCAGGAATATTCGTAACATACGACTGATATTCGTAGGGTATTTCGGTAGGAAGAATTTGACAATGTCCAATATTCAAGAATATTCGAAGCATCAACTAAACGAATACAATAGTATACAAGAGTATCATACTTGTTACTTCAAGTATTCAGGAAAATTCGATTAGTATTCAAGTCCGAGTGATGCAACGTCATACTAGAATCACTTGGAACGAATCCGGACAGAATTTCCATTTTCGTCCCGTATACTCTTGACTGACTTCACGTATAAATATACGCCGCGAATATTTATACGTGAAGTCAGTCAAGAGTATACGGGACGAAAATGGAAATTCTGTCCGGATTCGTTCCGAGTGATTCTAGCATGACGTTGCATCACTCGGTCTTGAATACCAATGGATTTCCCTGAATACTTGAAGTATGCATGTCTATATTCAAGCATATTCTTTCCGAATATTTGCCTTTTTGCACAGTGTTGGTGCACTTGATGTTTTTCCTTCCACTTAGTACGCTAGTACGCTAGTACGGCCCACTGTTCGGTGCACTTGATGTTTTTCCTTCCCCTTAGTACGCTAGTACGCTAGTACGGCCCACTGTTTGGTGCACTTGATGTTTTCCCTTCCCCTTAGTACGCTAGTATACGGCCCACTGTCCGGTGCACTTGATGTTTAGCTAGAGCTGGGGATTTCTCAAAACAGAGACTTGAAAGAAATTATTGGCTTTTAGCAGATATTGCACTATTGTCTCCCAATGTAAAGACCATTACTCTACCTCACTATTGTAATTATACAAAATTATCATTTGACAGTATAGTCAGTATGACTAATGCAAAATGTCGAAATATCCGTTCCCATTGCGTGCATGGTATAATTGTTTTGTTAGTTATGCGGTAAGGTAACATTTGGGGGTGGCATCATTTGTTCAATTTTGTCTATTAATGTTTCCTTTGGCAGTTTTAGTAGCGTTGGACATTGCGCCTTATTAGCAGTACAACAGCAGTTTTCTCTGCAAGTATTGCAAGTTGATATTGTTGTAAGTTCTTGATCATTAATCTGTGAAAAGAAATATGAATAAATTAGTTGTTGATAAGAACAATGTGAAAATGTGGAGTAATTAATTACTTACAGGTAGTGTGTTCTCGTCCTGAGTTGCCATGATAGATGATTAAATGACAAAGAACAAACTGCGAGACGTTTACTATAAAATACAACCTATTATTTAGGGAGTTATATTATTATTTTTTATCTTAAGTACCTACCCATAGGGTTAGGTCTTCTTGAACACGTTCAAATTATTCAAACATTAAGCAACCTTTTTAAGATCGGCTATATATCTCCCGTTATATATTATAATATATCAGTTGCATTGTGGAAATTTAGCAGATATCAAAAAACGGAACAATGAATCTTACTAAGCACTGTCCTTCTCCTTTTTCAATTGTAGTTTAGACAAACATGCACTTGTGCACAATTTCCACGTGGTTAACAATAAATTGACATTATCTTTGAGAAAAGCATAAAATGATTGTCCAAATCTTATAAATAACTTTTGTTCATAGAAGCCACTATAATGTTGCCTCCAAAAAGCTTAGTGTTAGCATAAAAAGGTGAAAAACACGGAGAAATCAGAATCCAACTCTTACCTGACTGAAACCCAAACACCAAAAGAAACTATGTAGGGGAGGGGAGGTGAGAGAAAGGAAGCCCACCAGGGAAAAAGGTAATCTCACCTTTACCAACTATTTGAAATTGAAACCTGTTTATAATAAAGCTAAAAATTAAATTATTTAGATAATATTGTTTGTTTTGTTGATTTGGGCATATAATTCTATTTTCAATATTGTTAATAATGATATTATCATCATTGTTATTATCATGTCCAATAACATCCAAGAAATCAAAATATGTAGTCAAATTAAACTCTTCAAATTGTCCGATTTGCTGTATAAAGGATTGCAGCCCCTGGTATCCCATCAGCAACCTAAAAAATATAGCACTTTCGAAAACTTAGATAATTTTAAACATGTTCAAATTTGTATATCTTCCCAACTGAGAAGCCCGAGTAAATGTGAGACGTAATATGCCTAAAAATACAGTAAAATTGATAGAAAACCAACAACATTTGTTATAAAGACACTGTCGCACACTTGCTCTCGCTCATTTTTGGAAAATTTACGATTCTTTTAAAATATATTCTATTTTATCGTGGTAATCACAAACAATGCCTTTATGGTCGAAAAATTCAAATGCTGGACAGATAGCGAGGACCCCTATTAGCATATTTTATACCTTTCATTAGCCAATCAGCTAGTGGCACAAATGACATCATATAACCAAATATAGACATGGCATAAATGTTTGTACACATTTTTATTTAAATTAATATCTCACTATGGTTTATTTCTAATCTTACAAAAACATAGATTTGAAGCTTGTTTTTTAAAAACTATCACTGCTAAAAATTTTAGCTCAAAATATGTACAGGAAATGATGATTTTAAACCTTTAGTTAAAAAAAATATACATTCTTTTTTTTTATTTAAAAGCAATAACGACATCGTAAATATACCTGGTATTTGAATATATCAGATTTAACAAAATTTTAAACCAATTATTAGATCTCTGAAATGAATTTTCGATTTTTTACGAATTTTCCAATTCTTTTTATATTAAGGCTTCCAAGACGATTTGTATCTGAAAATAAGAGAAACAAACATATGGATGAGAATCAAGATAACACAAGGAATATAATATCACGAGATCGGGGATAACCCTGTGTTAGTTTTTACGAAAAATACGGAAAAGTTTTTTGAACAATTAGATCAAAATACTAACACGCGATAGAATTTTGAACACGACGAAAAAAACATCTCCTAGTTCAAAAAATGCTAAGCAAAATGAGAATATTTTGAACATGTTCAAAAAACTTTAACTTCCGGTTCAACTTTTTTGAACAGAAAATCTGCTGACGGATAATTTTTTGAATGAGTAGATTTTTGATATGACCACTAAATGAATCTAAGAAAAATGAAAATGCAAACCCCCCCCCCCCCCCACCTGCACCAAATGTAACTTTCCGTGCCGAACACTAGAGACGGTGTCGGTTTCGCCAGCAGAGGGCCCCCTGGCAAAATACAAGTCCAGTAAATACCCCAAAATGGCTGCACAGTGCAACTTGACTATAACAAGTGCCACTTGACTATAACAAGTGCAACGACTCAAAAAACTGCGCTCCAGGCACTTGTGCAGCACGTTACAAAACCACTAAGAGCAGGGCTACTCCTTGAAAACCTTGAAAAGCCCTGGAATCGAAAAAGTGTTTTTAAGGGCACTTGAAAAGCCCTTGAAAATCACAAAAATGTTAAAAATCTTTGAAAAGTCCTTGAATCTTAACGTTCTATTCGTTGATCTCTCTTTTCTGAATAAAAAAAACACCGATAAAAAAATTAACATCAATCCAAAAGCACGTAGAGTTAGCGGCTGAAATATACGATAGGTGGGGTTCCTGTGTTATTTATTAATGAGGATAACAGAGGTGGGGCTCCTGTGTTATTTATCGTGCGCATGCGTCATTTTCCACGAGGTTTTCTAGTGGCAGGTTTGCCAGGTTCGTCTCTCTCGTATCTCTAAAGTTTGGATAAAGCTACTGCTTCATGGACAAAAAACAAGGTAAAAAGTTTTAAAATAAGTTTTGAATTGCTAACTTGTGTTTTTATAGTATTTAAACCTAAAAGGATGCCAAAATTGGCACATTATTTTGCAAAAATTGTACTGTTCACAGTTGTGAAATTTGAAAAGCCTCGTTAAACTTATAGACCTGTTTAAAAGCCTAAATATTTTAATTTTATGTCATTAGGCTCGCTTATTTCCTTTGATAAAACAGAACAAATTTCTATTCAAGGTAAGTGATTGAGCTTATCAGGATTCTTAAGCGACGGAGTTGCATAATTTTCAGAAAGGAACCCGCTTATATATGTAAAAGCACATTGAACTCATAGATTAGGACGGCGAAGAATGCAAAACTTTGTATGTGTTACTTTTTAATGGTCTTATTCTTATATTTATAATGATTAGAATGATAATAGTAATAAGTATAGGTATATAAATAAATTTCTTTTTACAAAATGGTAAACTACTTTTCCAATTTGATTTAGCGTTACCAGATGAAATACTAGTACTGATCTTTCAATACGTTTCTGTTGAGCAAATTATGGAGACACTTTGTAGAGTATGCAAGAGGTGGCAGATAATATGTGACACGAATTCTCTGTGGAAAATCATAGCCATTGATGAATGGATGATAGATCATATCCCTGAACTTCCTTTTGCTACAATAATGTCACATGCTAGCAGTTTTACTTACTTCTCAATGAGAAATGTTGAGCTTCATCATAACTCAGCTGCTCTATTTTGTAGTCTAGGCAGTTCAAAGAACCTTATTTATTTAGATTTAAGTGGTCAAAACCAAGTAGCAAGCATTGATTTCTTGGGAAAAAACACTCCACAAATAGAATATTTGTTTCTTGAGAATTGCATCAGCCTTGATCCAAACAGTATTATAGAGTGTGTAAAGTACTTGAGCAATCTCAAATTTTTTTCTGTTAATGGTTTGATGCTCCCAAAGAAAGCCACTTGTGCTTTAATCTCGAATTTAAAGTTAACAAACATATTTAACTTGGGTTTGGCTGGCTCACACCTTACTTTAGAGTCAACTGAACATTTATTGGACAACTGTCCAAAACTACTGTTCTTTCAAATGTCATGTGCTATGTCAGATGAAGCCGCTTTTAAAGACCTGGGAAGATATTATGACATTTCCATTAGTTTTCCTCAGTTAAAGAGACATTAATACATTATGAATATATTGTGAGCATCGTTTATTTTATTTTAAGATTTATTTTAAGATAGACGTTAAGAGTGATAATATACTGTGTAAAAAATTGCTCATAAATAATGTTACACTATTGTTGTATTGTTGAAATTAAAAAGCAAAAATTGTTGACTTATCAATCAAAAAATAAAACTCGTGTTCATTGGGTTGCCCAAATACAATACAGCATAGTAATGCCCATTCTCCCCATTTTTTACAGCATAGTCACTAAGTACGTGGGAATGCCAACAGCTGGTGGTAAATGCGTTTTTAATCGGTCGTGGATTTTGTTGATGATTACAAAAATTGGCTCACTGAAGTATCCAACAATAAGCATGAAGCTTATTGTAAAGTTTGTCGTAAGAAATTCAACATTGCAAGCATGGGAAAGGCCGCTTTAAAATCACATATGAATGGGCAAACTCATCAAAATCGTTTAAAAGAGCAAGATAATGCACAACAAGTTAAGATCAGCGGTTTTCTAGCAGCCCAAGCCCCAGCCGAGAAAGAGTCACAAGAAAATGTGAATGAGTGTGCCAATGCAGCTAATAGCTCTACTTCGACCACTAACAATTCTCTTCACCACCTCTCCACACTATCTAAAAAAGTAAGAGATGCAGAAATACTGTGGACACTTCACTGTGTTTATGCCCATGCGTCAGCTCATTCGAATGTTGGCATGAACGAGCTCTTTAAAACTATGTTTTGTGATAGTGAGATTGCATCTACCTATTCCCTAAGTGAAACCAAATATCGCTACCTCACAACATTTGGACTCGGTCCGCACTTTGGAAAACTTCTGGCAAATGAAGTAAAGAAGTCCCCTGCACACAGTATAATGTTTGACGAATCACTGAATGCGCAGCTGCAAAGCAAACAACTAGATGTCCATATCCGTTATTGGTCCGAAGATCTTAGCCGGGTGGAGTCAAGGTATTACAACTCCATATTCATTGGCCACAGTACAGCAAATGATCTTATGGAGCATTATGCAGAAGTAACCAAGGAGTTGGACGCCAATAAAACATGGCAAATAGGAATGGACGGTCCAAACGTCAACATATCATTCCAGCGTAAAATTGAAGAGCAACGTGCAGAGTCGGGTATGGCTGCACTCCTGGACGTTGGTACTTGTGGTCTCCATGTAGTTCATGGGGCGTTCCAAACAGGTGCCAATAAAACTGATTGGAAGTTTGATCAATACTTGAAGAAAGAATACAAGTTATTCAAAGATTCACCAGCTCGCAGAGAAGATTATGAGGAGTATACTGGTACAACCGTTTTTCCGATTAAATTTTGTAATCATAGGTAAGGTCATGTCCAGCCGCTGGCCCCAGCCCAAAAGCAAAAGTAAAGCTGCAAAAAGGATGGGGCCGGCGACTCGAATAATGTAAGGTCACTTTATAACGCTCCAATGATAAACCGGTGATTTCCATTAAGGAATGCCAATTATTAGTTCAGATTTAGTAATAAATGACAATATGTTCACTATTTGTAATACATACATGATCTTCATTATAGATGGTTTGAAAATGTTGACGTTGTCAGCAGATCACTGACCGTGTTGCCACACATAGAGGAATATTGCAGAGAAGCTACTCTCCGGAAGACAGATCCCAAAAATCACGAGGGATACAAACTTGTGAGAACATCCGTCACTACAGATAGCTTCTTAAAGCAAAACATCTCTTCTGGATATCTTTGGCACAGGTCTTTGAACCGTTCCTACGTTTGTATCAGGCTGATAGACCACTTCTTCCATTTTTAGCATCTGATCTGGACAATGTATTGAGATGTCTCATGGGCCGGTTTGTCAAGGAGAGTGTCTTGGCTCAAGCCACGTCTTTCGTTAGACTGACGGAGATAGACATTTCTTCCCCTGAAAATACGAAGTCGAACAAACAACTTGATATCGGCATTGCAACAAGAAGAGAATTGAATAGGCTGAAAGATGATATTTCACCAAAAGAGGAACTTGAATTTCTGATGAACTGTAAAGCTTTCATGGTGCGTTCAACCTAGAAGTTGCTAGAAAAATGCCCATTGAAATACCCAATTGTACGTGCCGTAAGATGTCTTGATCCTCAGATCATTGCAGGGCAAGCATCAAGGTCTGTCAAGATGTTTGAAAGACTGCTACACTGCCTAATTGATTCAAAGAGAGTTTCTGCAATGGAATCTGACAACCTTAAGAGAGAATATGAGAAGTTAATCCAAGACAAAGTCCATGGCAACCCAGAGCTACTGAGACAATTCAGGCATTATGACAAAGTCAAAGACCAAATAATTGATGAGTTACTAGCAGAACAACTGGCAGAAGATGGCAACTTCAGGAAACTATGGGCACTTTTGAGATGTGTTCTGGTTTTGTCTCATGGTCAAGCAGGCGTCGAAAGAGGTTTCAGTGTCAACTCCCAGATCATGGACCATAACTTCCAAGAGAAATCAATTGTTGCTCAACGCACAATTTATGACCATATACAAAGGTGTGGTGGAGTCCTCAAAGTCCAAATAGATAACGACCTTAGAAGTGCGGCAAAGAACTCGTCGGCATTGTGTAAGCGCGAATTAAGCGAACAGAAGAAGAAGAAGGAAAAGGAAGAAATCAGTAATGCCAACAAAGCCATTAACAATGAGATAATTCAGCTTAAGACCAAACGCAAGCGCCTCCTTGACGACGCAGAAGTACTGAAAAGAAGTGTTGACACCTTCATGAATCAGGCAGAAAAAGAACAAAATCTCACTTATGTCACCAAAGCAAATAGCTATAAAAGAACAATCAAAGATATGGAGCAAGAAGAGTGTGACATTCAAAATCAAATCGATGTTTTGAAAAAGAAAATAAAAACATAGACTTACTGCAATTTCCGCTAACATGCGAACTCCAGTATGTAAGCATTCGAGTGGTTTTTGCTAAACCAACGGACGTCAATCAAAATCAAAAATCGAAAATAGTAAGATATAAAACACAAAAATAATATATTTGACTTTAAAACTGTAATGTTCATTCAAATATAATATTTTTGTGGTCTTACTATTTTCGATTTTTGATTTTGATTGCACGTATGTTGGTTTAACGAAAATCACTTGAGTGTTTACATACTGGAGTTCGCATGTTAGCGAAAATTGAAGTACTATATATAGTTGTCAATCGATTGTAAAATACCTGTACTTGTTTCATTATACCTCGCTGACAAAAAGGGAATGGGCCCGAGTTGTTACTGACTTTATTGATCAGGGGCTCAAATCTCGAATGTTCAGTCGGGTTATGCTCATTTCTCATTTCAAGATTGTAAAGAACGTTTTAACGTAAACAAAGCTAATAAAAGTACATATGTTGAATTTAAAGCTTAAACTGTCTCGTTGAAATAGATGAATCGTAAAGCAGCACGAAGACGGGTCATTTTTAACCGTCAAAAACCGTAATTTTTGGACTGAACTCGTGTCGATTGCATCAAAGCGCCTCCTGGTAAGAAAGTGGCAAATATTAGAGTCATTTTCGCATTAGTGGGAAACAACACAGTCACTGTGCGATACAGTTGCGACACGAATACCATACGGTAAAAGTTACGAATATTTATATAGAAAATGCCTACAATACGT
This sequence comes from Telmatactis stephensoni, assembly GCA_029948255.1. Classification (NCBI taxonomy): domain Eukaryota; kingdom Metazoa; phylum Cnidaria; class Anthozoa; order Actiniaria; family Isophelliidae; genus Telmatactis; species Telmatactis stephensoni. The sequence goes on from JALIZF010001639.1 coordinate 198,173, forward strand.
ATCGTTTCCCACTTACGTATACGAAAACGACTCCAGCGGTCTTAAATCAAAAAATCAAGGGCGTTTCAATTAGTATTGTGTAACAATTTCTGACAGATCTGTATAAAAAGTAGTCCTTCAAAATCGTTTTTTTTTGTGCTTGAAAAGTGCTTAAAAAGTGCTTGAATTTCAGAATGAAAATGTAGCGCAAACCCTGTAAGAGAATCGCATCAAATTGAGGATGGCACCCCCCCCTGCAACGCATGTAACTTTACCTGCCAAACACTGGAGGCAGTGTAAGTTTGGCCAGGAGAGGCCCCCTGGCAAGATACAACGCCTGCAAATATCCGAAAGTACCTGCACCGTGCAACTTGACTGTAACAAGTGCAATACCCCACCACCATCCCAGAAGCTACACCACTTCAGTGTTGCGATATAGTCAATCTTTTAGAAACCCTAAAATCACGTTTGGTGAGAAATACAGAGTGCAAACGTTGCTTTTCGGCACTTCGTTGATTATTGCGCAATCTTTCGCAATTAAAACTTCTCGTGTCTCCTCAAGCATTTTTTCAAACTGAACGTGTTAAGTTCCCTTGGATATCACCTAGCACAAAATCCTGCAAAGTTTTAAACGTTTTTATTTGAAACTACTGCAAATGCGGTTCTCGCGCATTTTCGCGCTTATTACGTAACATTGCGCAATTTGAGGGCGTTACCCCCCGTATCCCCAAATGGAACTTTTCATGCTGAACATGGAAGGTGACCTAGAATTTCAACTAGCATAATTTCACCCTGCCTAAATCCTGCAAAGTTATGAACGTTTATCTTCAGAACTGGTGAAAACACAGTTTTTGCCCATTTTCACGCTTATTATGCAATATTACGCAAAGATACGACGCAACCCCCCATTATTACCATTCAATTCATCTAAGTGAGACGACAAATTAGGTAAAAAGGAATCATACTCAACTTCGTCTGCATCTTCGGCTAGTCACTGAACGTTTTGCTTGTTGAAGCAGAGGGCTTAGGGCATGAAGCATTCAAGTGGCCAAATTCTCCACACTAAACATAGAAATCAAATAGCAAAATTAGTAATACAAAACTTGAGTACAGTGTCTTATAGCGTTGGTTGACCCGAAGGACGAAACACATGCAATTACTCCTATTTATATACTACACCAACAATGAATCATTAAGAGACCATTAAAACAACAACTATTGTACACTATCAAAACAAATTCTTAATGAAAAGTGCAGAAAACAAATATCAGCTATACTGCGTACCGCAGATATTTTTGTATTCTGCACTATTCTCAGGAATTTATAGCAACAACAGTACACAATATGCATTGAGAAGTGCAAATGGGTCGGCAGGACACCATAATATGCCGAAGCAAAACAAAGCAGTACGATCAAGATCCTAATAAAACGGTACTTATCTTGAAACATGGTCCAAGCTTCTTGATACTACTGTGGTTGTATCCACGATCGGAACTTCCAGAAGCCTTTGAATTTGAGAACTTAGCCCTCTTCTCCCTTCTTTGGCGCTGCTTCTCTTTCACCTTCCTCTCTGCTCTTTTCTCTGAGCGATAAATTCTCTTCTCGTCTTCTGAATCTGATGCTAACTTGTCGGATAGATATTCATTTACCATAGCCCAACCGTAATCACTCTTGTCCGCGAGCTTGATCGCGTTTATCCATTTCAAAACCAATTCTGAACCTTCGTCCAAGGCACGCTTCACCTTTTCACATGATTTATTTTTGAGATACCGGGAAGAATAGTCGAGCTTCTCCAAAACTTGTAAAGAATGGTCAAGTTGTTGCTGGTTCCCTTTGCTTTTACAGGCAAACGTCTCCCTTTTGGCTTTGAAGATAGCTTTCTCAAGGGCCGAGCAATTGTCTTCAGAGAAAGACTTGACAAAACCTTCAAACTTATGATCGATGATTTTAGAGATATCTACCATGGCTCGCTTCATAGCTTCATTGATGGAGGAGTGAATGGATTCTTGGATGGATCTTGATAGGGCAGAAGAGTCCCCTTATTCTTCCGAGGCCGGCATAACGTGTCATGTTCTCTTAAAACTTGAGTACGGTGTCGTATAGCGTTGGTTGACCCGAAGGACGAAACACGTGCAATTACTCCTATTTATATACTACACCAACAATGAATCATTAAGAGACCATTAAAACAACAACTATTGTAGACTATCAAAACAAATTATTAACGAAACGTGCAGAAAACAAATGTCAGCTATCACTATGAAATGCAGTTTTATGAAAATGCCATGAATTTCCTGTTATTAACCCATGAAAACATTTTAAGGGCCCATGAAATATGCAAAATCAAATTTCATGGCATTGGCATGTGGTCATGAATTTCCCATGAATGATGAAGGCTAACATTCCATGGCCCATGAAAATAGTCTGTTTTGCTTGAGCCATTTTTCATGGGCCATTAATATTCCTTGAATTCTGGGATACCTAAAATTCATGGTCCATGGAACCCCCTCTGCAAAATTTTCATGACCCATGAAAAGAGCCAACCTAACTAGAGCTGTTTTCATGGGTCATGAATATGCCATAAAAACCTGGTCTTCTAAATTTTCATGACCCATGAAAAGAGCCAACCTAACTAGAGCTGTTTTCATGGGTCATGAATATGCCATAAAAACCTGGTCTTCTACATTTTCATGACCCATTAATTGAGCTAGCCACCTAGTTAAATAGAACAGGTCATCTTGATCTACAAAATTAATTATATAATCTTGAATATAAGCTTTTATTGCAATGTCACTTCATTATCAAAAGCATATTATAGGACAAACTGCACGTCTCATGCTCACTATACTTAGTTTTATAAGATAGTTTATATTATGTGTTTTGGTGATGTCTAACTCAGCTGTGTAGCTGACATCTGTGTAGCTTAGTGCATTTGCTCACTTGGTCTTACACAACAATTGGCAGGCAGCCTTCTTCATTTATTAAAAGAGGACATCCAACTTCATTCATTGAGAAATTTGTTGCAATTTGGAGTTCAATGCAGTTAAATTAGGCATCTGTATAAACTGAACCAATTAAATAACTGAAAATGAATTCACACTCATGTCACCTTTTATTTATTTTAATTTGTTGCAATGTTATTTTATGAAAGAGGCCAAAAACTGTTTTCTGTTGTAGTTCTAGTTAATTGACCCATTAAGTAGTATTATTTGTACATCAAATTGGTAATAATAACCTGATCAAAATATTACTAGTAATAATTTTTGGGAGAACACTCTCAAACAACACTCTTTCATATTCTCCAAACATCAAGATTGTTTTGTTCAGGCTACCAACAGGGAAGACATATATTTTACTGCCTAAAGAATAGTCACAATTACCTCTAGCTCAGACCACAAAACAACCAGGCTTGCAATACTTTGGATCCTGCAGCATTGATAACTTTTAATACTCGCGATCGGGCTGTTAAGTTTGATGCTCTTCTTCATTACTACTATCAGAGTCTACAGCTTACTAGTAAATGAGTTTTTGAACGAGATTCTTGCTTATTTATGAATCATCTGATGGTCACCCAAGGTTACAACGGTTTCTTCATCAGAGGAAAAACTTGGCGACTTCGTATCGTAGCTGCCAAAAACTTTAAAAAAGCGCACTACTTTTTCTCCAGATTTGATTCTTGTACCTTTTCACTCAGTACATAGACAAATATGGCTAGAATTGCATTTGTTTTCGCTGACTTTTCCTTCGAACGATCGTTTAGTTGGTGACATTCTCATGTGTTTTGGAGCAAAGAATCATGGGTGCACGTGCTCATTCCTAATATGGTCACGAGTCTATTGTTCACTGAAATACGATCACCATTTGTAAACAAACCACGAAAAGGCGCCTAAATTTGATACTGGTCACTTTTTAACGGTCTTCGTTGTGAGTTCTTGATTTACTTTACTTTTTAGCTGTAGTATTGCTTTTATATGTGAAATGAACTATCCTGGAGGCCTTGTAAACTACTGGAATAGCCTGCTGGCTTGATAGAGATGAGTAATTCCGGGCAGTAGTAGCGCTGTTCACGGAATGATGAGGTGACTGTTCTCGAAGACTATGAACAAAAATACATTCCAGATGAACTGCTTTCATGCTGAACGTAAACATTCACGGTAAGGACAAGACTCTTTTATGAACTTTACAATCATCCCTTTAGCCTCTGACTCGAGAATACAACTCATTTTTATCAGCTAGATGTATTTGACACAGTGACTCATTTTAGGGAGTATTTGAAGCAGTACAAAGTTCAAAAAATGATACTCTGCAAAAGCTTGAAGTGTTCAACTTATTAAATAGTTAATATAAGTTAAGTTCATTCATATTTTATTGTTAATCGCTATTCGGCATATGCTAGCTGAAACTCTGTGCTATAAAAGTACAATTGTATCGAACAAATAACTTACTAGATGACTCTAATTTTTTTGAATGCTTTGATCAACAGATGAATATGTAAAGCTTGTCTTGAAGAAAAAGTATGGTAGTTTGGCAAAAGCTTTTGATGATGTTCATTAATGTAGGTTTGTTTTTATATTGTGTATTTCTAAGCCTGATCATGTAATAACTACTTATTATTAACAATTATTAATAAAATTCCACATTGCTTCTCTCAATTTTTGTCTCATAATTCTTCTTAATACTAATATATTATTAAATAAATGATTTTTTCCTGCTTGTTAAATAACTAATAGCTAATTTAGGTATCTTTTCACATCCATATTTCCAGCCGTTTTTACACTAAAAAATCTTTTGTGTGATGTGAAAATCACATGAAATAACCATGAAAATACAAAACGTGAAGAAGAGACTACTAGGAAAATTCATGAGCCATGATTTCAAGTTGAACCCATGAAAAAGGCTTTCCTAACAACTTAAAAATAGCATGAAAATACCATGAAACATATATTTTTTTTTTCATGGCCCATGAATACTTAACGTATTCCTGGGAAAATCATGACCCATTAATTTGGCAAACCCATGAAAAACATGCCATGAATTTCTGGTTCATGGGTTTTTCAAAGGCCATGAAAAGCACCATGAAATCAGAAGGCTGACATTTCATGGGTTTTTCATGGTTTGGGAGACATCATTCACCATTTTCATGGGCCCTTAAAGTGACAAGTATTCATGGCTTTTTCCATGGCTTTTTCAGGGCTTTTTCATGGCATAACCAAGTGTATTTGACCATTAAAAAGCCCTTAAAATGACATGAAAAACATGTGAATATCCCATTGTTTTCCCATGAAAAATTCATGTGTTTTTCATGGCTTTTTGGTTCATAGTGTATACTGCATACTGCAGATATTTTAGAGCAACAACCCCAGTCCTAGAACCAGCCCAGTGATTTTGAAAGAAGGAACAGAAGTTCATCATTCCAAATTCCCAATCTAGAGAATGCCAATGAACCTGCCTACAAACCTAATCAATTGTTCTATCAGCAGCAAGCACGTGCAAATGTTGGGTTTCTTGAAGACCTTAACTCAACTCAGTGAAAAGGGCTTTCTGTATGACAAGTTTTCATGACCAAGTTCCTTAATGAATATCTTTGTGACTCACTTGGAACATTCAACTATTCTCATTGGTGGAATAGCCACGGAATCACTTATTACGGCTATGTTTAGACTTTTTAAAGACACGCTTCACGTGGAATTGCATCCCATGGTCCCTTAAGACTCGGATCCGGCTATAAAAACCCTTGATTCTCTGAATTCTGCCTCTTTGGGCCGAACATTGCTCCTTGCTAGTCAGCTTCAGAATCGCTCCTTGTCCCGTCACATCGCCGAAGCCCATTTGTTGCTAGAAAGATGTCTACTCCTTTTCAACCACAACCAGCTCCAGCAGCTCAACCACAACCACCTCCAGCAGCTCAACCACAACCAGCTCCAGCAGCTCAACCACAACCAGCTCCAGCAGTTCAACCACAACCAGCTCCAGCAGCTCAACCACAACCTTTGCCTGCCCAAGCTCCTCAGAATGAGGTATTATAATTTGTCATTTCTTCACTTTGGTACAACTTTTGTGTTATTGACTTTTATCATTTATTGTGTTCACTTGTACGGGTGGTTTCATAGTTTACCTCTTATTTCGACTTTGGCCGTTTGTCGGCTATTTTGTCAAATTATTGCATAATTGGTCTCAAGTGTATATACCTTATTTTGACTTTGGCCGTTTGTCGGCTAATCTGCCAAATTATGTTATTGGTCTCGAGTGTGTAGACCTCATTTCGATTTTGGCCGTTTGGCCGTTTGTCGGCTAATTTGCCAAATTATGTTATTGGTCTCAAGTGTATAGACCTCATTTCGATGTTGGCCGTTTGTCGGCTAATTTGCCATATTATGTTATTGGTCTCAAGTGTATAGACCTCAGCTCATTTCGATGTTGGCCGTTTGTCAGCTAATTTGCCAAATTATGTTATTGGTCTCAAGTGTATAGACCTCATTTCGATGTTGGCCGTTTGTCGGCTAATTTGCCAAATTATGTCATTGGTCCCAGGTTTATAGACCTCATTTCGATTTTGGCCGTTTGTCGGCCAATTTGCAAAATTTATTATGTTTGCAGCAAATATTTTTATACATCACAATTATATGCATGTAAGATATTTTTTCTACTTTGGCTGCATTTTTGTCCCACTGTTTGCCAAATTTCTTTTTGTTGCTATTAGTGTTAATCCTTGTTGGCCGTTTTTTCGGCTAAATTTACCAACATTTGGTTATTTAAGGTCTTTTATAAGTTTATTTGTTGAATATTTATAAATCTGTTTATTAAGTTTTATTGTCCAAGTTTAAAGTACGCCTTACATTTACATTGCCCTCATTAGCGCATAAAGGTTTGCTTTATGTTTTGTTTCTTATTGCAGTTATTGGCACCTTGGTATTTAGTAAATTAGTTTAATTTCTGTTTATCGGTAGATGCAACTGTGTTTTTGTTTACATCCATTAATGCTGTTCAGTTGTTAATTGTTTTCATTTTTTATCTGCACTTTAGATACAGTCACTAAGGTCGCAATTAGACGCTTTACAACAAGCTAGTAATGTACAGAATGTCGATGCCTCCCTTAAGGCCTTGCGGCAGTTGATACTCCGTCCCCCAGCTATATTTGACGCTTTCGCCACTCTCGCTTCCCTGGAATTGCTTGTCGACATATGTAGAGATTGTCAAGACGCTAGAGCCTGTCGCTTTAATGTCATACTTAAGCAGACCAGGCCTTTGGTTAACCATCCATCCCTCCAGCAAATCCTCCTTAAACTTGTTGGTACTAAGGAAGAAGTAGAGATTTCTAAAGAAATCCAGAAAACCTTAAAGAACATCCCAGCCGCCCAACCGTTTACAGGCCCACTTCGTCCTCGTCCCTACCCCATTCAGCAACGTCAGCCTCCAGTCTGCTTCAACTGCCAAAGACGAGGCCATATTGCTCGAAATTGCAATATGAGGGCAAGACCTCAAGGAGGAAGACGCTAATCTACGTCACATTCCTTATCAGCTTGTTTATGTTATTAAATGTACAAGTTATTCTTGTGAACATTTCTCATTAATAAACTCATTATTAATCGTCTTTGATCCATCATTTGTTAACTGCTATCCAATTCCTACTATTGTCTCTGCCATTGTCCGGGTCGATCCAGAAGGGTATTCTAAAATCACACCCTATGGCCTGTCCCTGGACGGGTCCCTGGTCCGGCCCGGCTGGTGGTATTTCCCTCCTTCCTTTTCCTTTCCTTTTTTTTTTTCTTGTGCGTTTTCCCATTATTTTCTTTCGCTATATTTTTCTTTAGGTTCCCCTCAGAGATGATTTTTCCGCCACCTTAACATCATGTATGTCACGTTCCAACATAGTTCGTTTCTGTAATTGGGAGGGAAATCCCGCTAGCTGGGTTGGACCCTTGCCATCAATCCATATGGTGTCCCAAGGACTTGCGTGGGCTTCGTCTAAACAGTTGAGGTTCTACGACCCAGAAAGCTTTGTCGCCGGGAATATTCATAATTACTTATCCTCTTGGCAGTATGTTATTGGAAACCCATCCACCCAACTTGAGCATGACATCCTTTCTTTTATCTCTAATGGTGTGGACGTACGCAAATTCTTTGCACATTTCAAAGGCCCCTTCCAGGGAAAGATCTACGATTTTGCTTCTCCTCCTAAAGCACATTTCCCGAATGCTCGCTCCTGTTGGAATTTCACCAATTTCATCTCTCGTACGATTTTGGAGAGAGTTCAGAATGGATCCCTTAAAGTATGGGGGAAAGTTGATGAGGTCGATCCTCCTCATCTGGTCATGCCAATAACTATCGAACCCTCTAAGCCACGCATGTGCCACGACGAGAGATTTTTAAATCTCTGGATTAAGGACTGTCCATTCTCCCTCGACTATATTTCGGATCTACCTCGTTACGTTGGACTAAACCATTTGCAGACAACATTTGACGATAAGAGCGGCTACGACCATGTTCGTCTCCACCCCGATTGTTGTACGTTTTTTGGTTTAGAATGGAATGGCTGGTTTTTTGTGTACACCACCTTACCTTTCAGCTGGAAGGCGAGTGCGTACATTTACCACTCTATTGGTTTGTGTGCGACCAGCTTCATTCATTCTCTGGGTGTGCCTTCTTCCCAGTACATCGACGACAGGCACATCGGACAGCTCGAACCCCGACATGATGTTAAACAGTCTTTTGACTATTTTCATTTGGCTGAAATGGCCGCTTTCATTGCTTGTTCCGTCCTAATCAGTCTAGGATACTTCATTGGATTAAAGAAAAGTTTCATGATTCCCAGATCCGCCGTCCGATTCTTGGGTTATATTTGCGACTCAGAAAAACAAGCTTTTATCCTGCCCGAAGACAAACGCCGAAAATTTTCCAGTCTTCGTGAACAAATTCTTAGCAACAAGACGGTATCGTTGAAGAACCTCCAGAAGTTCTCAGGCAAAACAACTTCTTTTGCATTGGTGGTTCCAGCGGCAAAACTCTTCACAAATTGTTCCTATCAGGCTATTGGTCAAGCTCAAAAGTCCAATTCAACTCATATCCGCCTGTCAGAATCTTTGAGGAATGAGCTGATACACTGGAGATTTCTCGACTCTTGGTCAGGTAATATTGAAAGTAATATCCAATATTTCACGAGGATGCTTATTTTAAAATGTGTTTTTTGATAGGGTTCCTCCCTTGGCTGGATGAAAAGCATCTCTGTGTCTCCATTCACACTGACGCGTCTAACACAGGTTGGGGAGGCATCTTGGATCAGGACAGTCACCACCGCCAAGAAACTCGTGGGTACTGGAATGAAGAGACCCGTCGTCTCCCCATTGCCATCAGAGAAGCCATGGCCCTTCAACTCACTATTGAATCTCTGTTGAACGATATACGTAGCACCAGAATAGACGCATTCGTAGATAACAAATCGGTGGTCGATAGTTGGCATCGACAGACTTCTAAATCACCCCGTATCACCAGTATCATGAAGAGCCTCTACACATTCTGCTCTGCTCGTAGCCTGTCTTTATCTGTGGTCTTCGTCCCATCCAAACTCAACTTAGCGGATAGCCTCTCGCGAGTTGTATCAGATCTCGACTCACACTTGTCTCCCGGCGTCTGGAAAAAACTAGATGCTACGTTTGGTCCACACTCGATCGATCTCATGGCTATCCCCGAAAACGTTCGCTACAATCCCTCGGGAAAACCGCTGCGCTTCTTCGCTCCTCTACCTTGCCCTGGTTGTTCAGGAGTTAATATTTTCTCACAAGTAGTGTCAATACAAGAGAATGCTTATGTATTTCCCCCTTTTACTCTCATTGGACCAGTTCTGAAATACCTACGCAGTCAACCGTGCACTTTTACTATCGTCGTACCCGACCTGCACCCAAGAAAGTATTGGTGGCCCATTTTGCGCAATGGGTCTTTCTCATCCCTTCAATTGGGAAAGAAAGGAGACTTGGACGTTCTCTTTTTCCCTTCGAAGTCACACAGCTCCAACTGGGTTACCCGCCCCCTCCAATGGGATCTTTGGGCTTTTAAAATACTCCTTGTCTAGTGTACCAGATGTTGTAAAGGAGATCGTCCGCCGCCAGTTTTGGAAACTGTTTAGTAGGGGACTTATTAGACATACCACATTTGTATAGGTAGACTCACATTTGGTGTTAAATGGTGTTATTGATTTATTTCTCTTTGCAAGGTCTTACTCCTAAAGTGAAGCGAGTAAATAAATTTGCTTTGCATCTCTACTAGTGTTTTGTCTTTATGCCCTCTTTTTCTGTACCACTCTTTCACTTCATTCTTTTTCTTTCTCTCTCTGCCCTGTCGATCCGTTACATCTCGATTTTTTCACTTTCAGCCTCTCCCTCAATTTCCTAGATTGTGGCTGCCCGCTGCCCAGTGCCCTGAATGTGCATACCCAAATGACTACTCCTTTGTGTTTTGCCAACGCTGTGGATATCATAGAAAGTGTGTTGACCAAAGAATAGAAACTCGGAAAGTTTCCATTGACCTTCCTGAAATTGACGAACGCATTAGTAGTCTTAGACAAACAGCCGAGAGTAAGCCTTATGCAAAGCAGAAATCAAGCCTTTTAATGGAACTAGAAAGTTTCCTTTATTAATTGCCTTCACCAAAAAACCCTTTAGGGGCAACTCCAGATGATCTCGTTCGCTTTTTAGTTTGGAAAGGTAAGAAAGGGAAGACTAAAGTTCACACTCCTAGCTGCGATTTATTCGGTTCCAAATCAAAAACACAATGTCCATGCCCCACCCGTTTATCTGCGGGGACTGTAGACACCCTAATAGGGAAATTAAGATCTATATTTACGGATATGGGCCGTGGTGGCGAATGGAATGAACTCCTAGGAGTCGGCAACCCAGCCGCACATAAACGCGTGAAGCAGTATTTATTAGAGGTACGAGAAGAGCAAGTCTCCGCAAGAGTTACTCCAAAACAGGCCATTCCAATTTTCCTAGATAAATTATCCCGCCTATGTTCATATCTGAGAGAAAAGACCTTTTCTCCTTCGCTACCTGCAATCCACCGTTTCCTTTTTGCAAGAGATTTGTCGTTCTTCTCCTTAGATTTTTTTGCAGGTGATAGGGCTTCCAATCTGGGCAGAATCTTCACTAAAGAAATCCTTTCCTCAAGTGATAAAAACACCCTCCTGTTCCGCCACACTTTTGGCAAGACTTTGCGAGGCAAAGACACCAATGTATTCATGATTAAAAGATGTAACACTCCTTCAGTGTGCCCTGTCAATAACCTCTATATTTATATCCAGTTGTGTGATCTCATGGGAATAAATTTGAGAGATGGTTATTTGTTTCGAGTTTCAGACAAGAAAGGACAAGTTTTAGATTCTCCTTTTTTGGGTTCAGCGTCTGCGAATCGCCTAATACTTCACCTAAGGTCCCTAAACATTCACCAGGGAGAAACAATGCATAGTTTTCGTGGTGGCTGTTCTATAACGTTGTCACTTTTGGGTGTTTCTCCACAAGATATTTCCAGGCATGTTGGATGGAAATCGCTCGTAACCACTGAATATTATTCCCAATGTGACAAGGTTATGGACCCTGGTAGAGCTGCTACAGCCCTAGCCCGTGCTGCTTCGTCAGACTCAAATGACTGTGCATCATCTCTTACATCCCCAACGACTGATCTTTTTACAGCTAAGAATGAGCTTCAAGGTTGGGAGTTGGCGTTTCCACGACAATGAATACTTGGATCAAGGGGTTAAGGAGTTTTCTGAGTTTTGGGAGAAATAGCTATTAAACCTCTCTTAGTTTATGCCTATTATGTTTATTATTCCTTTTTATCGCTTGTCGCGTCTAGCCCCTTGCAACGATTTTGCACGAAGGCAGGAGGCAAGGGAGCATTTCTCCCATATCTTAACATAGCCGAGACAATGAGTGGTCTTTTCACCAATGAGAATATGATACTATTCTCATTGGTGGAATAGCCACGGAATCACTTATTACGGCTATGTTTAAAGACACGCTTCACGTGGAATTGCATCCCACGGTCCCTTAAGACTCGGATCCGGCTATAAAAACCCTTGATTCTCTGAATTCTGCCTCTTTGGGCCGAACATTGCTCCTCGCGCAAGTCAGCAAAGGGTCGCGACGTTTCCTTCGTTTTGCCCCTCCCTCCTCCCCTTCGGCGATGTGACTGCAACCTACTCTCCCACCCGTTGCCTCGGCAAGGTCGCATTTCTCCCATATCTTAACATAGCCGAGACAATGAGTGGTCTTTTCACCAATGAGAATATGATACTGTTCTAATTTCATCTCAGTGTTGTTATAAATTTTACAAAAAGATAAGTTTGCAAGGTTTTATAAGGTTTCTGAACCTCTGGATGGTCGATGCTGGATAAGCTCTCAGACCTCCCACGATGCGTTGGTGAGAACCACTACCAGTCCATCCTGGACGATAAGTCGGGTTATGACTACCTACTGTTAACACCTGAACGGCGCCCTTTCTTTGGGGAGGCTGGTGGTTTGTCTACAACACATTGCCATTTCGTTGGAAAATCTCCCTGTGCGTTTACCAGTCGACAGCGTTATGGTGTCCAACCTGTTTCGTTCCATTGGAATCCTGTGCTCAATTTACACTGACGATCATCACATCGATACTTCACTGTGTTCTGAATTAATATCTATTGGCTTTCAAATCCATCGACGTAGTGGCTTTTGACCGTACGTTTGGATGTACTGAATGAAATTAAAGGAAGTGACAATCACAAAATTATTAGTTGTTCATCAAAGTGATCCCCTGTTCGTGGACTTCCTAAATAACATCTGCGAAGGCTGCATATCAGATAACGAGAGAGCATTTGCAGCTCAATACCTAACCAAGAAAAGCCTTGACCCGTTAGATTTTGGCGTTGACTATGTTCCCGAGTTGTACTGTACCAACATAGAAGTCAACTACAGGAACTATTCATATTTTGATGAACTTTCCGGTGATGTACACTACTACCAATCACAAGACATTGGATCAAAATCTCTTCTCGATAGGCATGTTGATAATATTTAAAAATATTGATAAATGTATTTATGTGTGTAATGGAGTGTAATCATACCCTAAAGGGCGACACATACCTGTTTAGCAGTTATAAGGCAGTAACCCCCCTCCCCCGGGCTTGAGTGCGTTTATTCTACAAAATCACCTTATTCGTACTAATTGGGGAATATTTGCTTTACCACTCTACCAACTTCGTTTTCCAAATTTTGAATATTTTCTTTGTCTGCTGTACTTGCTGATTTGTACATACGGACAATTTCTGAAACAGATATTGTGCCTTCTTCACTTGCTGTGAAGTTGTTCAAGAGCCTAGAATAACACCATATTTTATAGAGTTAATGCTACATGTAGGTATATATTAAGTAATGAAATAATAGAGTTGGCGTTACAAAGTCGTTACTTACCAAGAAGCCAAGCTTAAATCACAGGAAGAAATCCTTCTCTGTAAAGAACTGCCGCTCTGCCTCATTAACTTTTAAAACTTCAGTTGTTTGAATAATTCTGAATAATCCTACATATTTTTTACTAGACGAAAATACTTTATAAGACACGAAAACTGTTGCTACTCGAAGTACTTTTTAACACTAACGACTCAATTAACACTAGTTTCAATCATCTGTTGACCCCCACTGTTAGCTGGTCCGCAGAAGTGGAGGCAATCATTATACGATAAAGTCACTTTGTTGCAACCCTTTACTCTTCTAGGAGGAATTAGTGCGTTACTAAATTTAAATTCAATTACCCCTGAGATATTATTACACGCCAACGGCCCTCATGTTTTTAATGCTCGGATTACACAAGCCATTCAGCTAAAGGTCACGATATGTACTGGTAATCACGTATCCGCTGACATATGATTTAAAAGCACTACAGGGGGCTATCTATATTCGTACAGCGCTTCGTAATATAAGAAATGGATCAAAAGCCAGCTAGGTTATTTGCTAGTAAGGGCTAGATAAGTTTGTTAGTTAATTTTGATGATTGAAAGATAAACGAATTGCCCAAAAAGATTATTGACAAACATTTGTTTTGCCTTTTGACGTTTTGATTTATATGGAAATGCATTGCTACGACAAGCTCTTCTCTTCCCTTCCTATTCTTCCACACTAAAACGTCCTACTTCTTTTGTCTAAAATAAGGAAGTGCTGTTTCAGTGTGGAAAACAAAAATGATAAATGATAAATGATGTCAAATGTATATTTTACAACATTTGACTAAAATCTTGCAATCTGATTGGCCGAGAGCCATTGTTAATAAGAGTACTGACAATAGCTGACGCCAACATGTCACGCTCGTCCTTACAGAAAAAAGTTTGGGACGGTTTTTCAAACAGATTTGGACGGAAAAGATCTAAGATAATGTTGTAAAAAGCTGCGCTCGTGGTTCCACTTTAGTTTTGAACATTTTTTGACATCATCCATGATTAATAAGAGTACTGACAATGGAAAACTATCTTCAATTTGTTAATTTGGAGTGGAGGGTTTTCTGATACGCGGTGTAAGTGTTACACACTATTGCACACACTACATATGCTAATTAGTATGTGGCACTATTAGTGCCAAAGCCCATAAATTGGAAAACTCTATTCAGTTTTTAATGACAGCGGATTAAGCTTTGCCTATGGCATAGATGTTGTAGAAGCTGCAAGCATGCTTCCTGAAACACCTGTAAGGACTCCAGCAACATCTACACCAATAAATCGCCCCAATTTTAGCATGAAAAGGCCAAGATCTGTTTATAAAAGAGTGGATGCAAATGCCCAAGAAAGCAGTTGTGCCAGAGTGTTCCCAATGGGCCAATCTTTTAGCTGGGATGAGAGATCTCAAAGAGACAAATGCCCTATCAACTGACCAACTCAAACAGTGCCGATCTGCAAACACCATAACTGATGTTGAAGCACCAAGACCTGGCAAAGTACCAAAACCCATTGCTGAAGAGCATCAGGTAAGACCTTATTTCTTTTTTTATTCCAATGTCCTGCAACAATGAGCTAATTTGATATTACTGTATTAATATGGCTATGACTGATTAAAAGCACAATTGGACTGGTTTAATTCTATTAATTAAAAAAATATATAATTAAATATAAAATAGTGATGGTGATATAACAAGTAGACCTTTTTATAGCTGTAATATTGGTTAATTGGTTAATTATGCATTGCTCTTGAAAATATAAGGCGCATTCAGCCAAAAAAAATCGAAATTTCTGGAAAAATATCAAATGGAATGGAAAACTTTCGAGAAGAATTTTGGAAAATTATGGACAACCATTTGAGGTAATTAATTAATTAATTAATTAATTAATTAATTAATTGATTGATTACTTAATTCATTTGAGGTACTTAATTAATCAATTAATCAATTATGAATTTTTGAATTTATGAATTTATGAATTTCTTCCTTTCTTTATTTGGCAGTACAGTTATTGGATAACCTACAAAACCATTTTCAAATGGATTTACAAACTAGCAAATGTACGAATGTACGCAGTCTGCTTTGATGATGACTTACATGATCAGTTTAATGCAAAATATGAATCATCATCGCCAATTGAACTTACTGATATCCAGCTAAAAGTCAACTCAAGGAGTAATGACAAAGAAATTCATATCAGCAAGAGATCAAAACTGCAAGACCACAAAATCTACTGCTTTCCCGAGGTTCCAGTAAATAATAAGTTATATACCAACTGTCAAAGAACAAAATATAAGCAATTTATTTTATTTTATTTTAAACAAAATTCACACAAAACCTGTCAACAAACTGACCCATTTTTTCACACACAGTTTTTCAAAGAATTATTGCAGCTCTTTCTTGTGACATTCCTGGTTGGCTATGAATCCTTTATTCGGAAAAATGTTATATATTGGTCTTAATAGTCTGACAATAAACACAAGTTTTGCCTCATGGCTGAATTAATTAATTTGCAAACGTGCACTGCCAAAAAAAAGCCTTCAAAGTTCAATCAACTTCCAGGTTTGTTATTACCTGTCAACAACATATAGAGGCTTTGCACCATCACATGCCTACGAAGCACGCACGATAGGATAATAATCATCAGTAATATAATAAACAGACAGTATTTATAAATTACCTTGATTTGCTGTTATTCTGCCTTTTTGTATCCCTCCAAACGTTTTAGAAAGCCAAATAGTCTTTTACAAGGCCCGTAACTTATATAAAACTACAGCCGTTGCATTAGAAACCTGTACGGTTCAACCGTAGCCAACGGTCTGTTGACGCAAACATGATATCCCCTCGCCAATAAACGCGGTTTAATCATTGACAAAGGAACCTACAGAAGAAAAAAGGCCCAGGTTAGGCAACAACCCTAGATACTATTGTTCTCTCGTCTTCCAATTATCATAGTTGGAAAGTGACATTTGTGGGGGACAGTGATGACAGATTTTGCCCCTTATCCAAGCTTAAAGAGGAGCTTTAGTCGCTTTGTACATTTAGCTTAATCTGTGTTTGCTTAACCTTAAAAATTTGTCAGCACCACGACTTTATACTTATTTATACAAATATAAACAAAGTTTAATACCTTTTTTGTTTTCAGCTGTTACTGAAACAGAATATTAAGTTCAAAAGCAACTTGGGAGGTTGGAAGATTCCATAGCAAAACGTAAAAGAAAATTGAAAACGAAAAATTACATTACAACACAGGATGCTTGTGAAAAGAAAATGTTCAGCTTTGCATGCAGTTACAAAACAAGGAAGCTGAAATTGATAACCTCAAGACATTAATGAGTGCAGACAAAATAAATCATGGTGTATCAGAAATTACAATCAAAATTGCTGCATTGTTAGAAAATCCTAGTGGTGACTGCGACTTCTTTGCATCCACTGTCAAGAATCCCCTGCTAAATCAAGAAAAGCATGTGAAGCACTGGAATAATGACACAAAGTCACTTTTTGCTATAATTTTAGATCACAATGGCCCCACCTAAGCCAAGACTGTGACAGAGAAATTGAAAGTTCCAAGCATTCAAACCATGTATTGTTCAGCCTGAACTACCTTTTCCATACTGATCAAGTTAGAAGAACATAACTTTGAACACACTGCTTCTTTTAAAAAAAATTGGATACACCGGATCTTTTTCTCTGGCCGTAGATATCACTGCTGTTTGCGACATGATTGACAGTGATGTAAGAATAATTAGCTTTTTGTAATACGAGCGTGTTTTGAGTTGGATAGCATAACTTATGAGGTACAGATCTTTGAATCAAAATGTAACTGAAGTCTGAGCAACCGAAGGGACACAAATTCGGTAGGTTACTTGTAAGGATTTTGTTAATGTGGTAGAGTGATATTTAAACTGTAATTCATTTGTATTGTAGTGAACCGCTCGCACTCTCACTCATTCTCACACATGACGCTGATGTTATGAAACAATGAAATACCTCAAATCACATGGAAATATTTGAGTATGAAGAATAAATGCTGTTGAGTTATTCAAGATCCGTATGTGTGTGTTCATGGCGTGTTCTAATTGGTTGGAACTAAAAGAAGTGGAATGAACTAAACGATTCAAAGGAATTTATTCTTAACAACTGCAATTGTTCCTACTCTACAAGTCAAAGGCATCCAGATCATGGGACTAGCAACAGAGAACAAAGTAACTGTTATCAACACCCAAGATATAATTAACATTGTAAATGGTTTTAAACATTGTAAACCGGAAGGCAAAACAGGCAAACACATTTGTGTTAACACCAATACATGATCATATACCTACATTCGTCCTTGCTGTCTCCCCAATGTACAAAGGCTAAGACAATGTTTGGTATTGTGTGGACAGGACAAAAAAGTTATTTGTTTGGGTGCTGATGGTGACTCAAAAGTTAGAAATATAGTTTTAACCATTTCACCCCAAGACCAAAAGAGGTAGAAAATATTGCTACAACTAGCTATTTCTAATAGAAAGTGAAGTGCTGCGAGCTGAGCACAAAACAGCTGGTGTATCCACGTTAGCAGAACTGTTCCCCTTAAACTCATGACGGCTTCACGAAAGTACACCGCTATCTCTGATATATCAAATGTTTCTTGTCTATTTCCTGCGCGTTGTGTGACGAACACTGCTAGTTGACCTTCAATATTGAATTACAAAACATATTAATTCTTCAGGATCAGTGTCGGACACACACAGTTCAAAATATTTAGCACTTTGAGTAAAGCAATTTTTCAAACAATCACAAACGGCTAGAGTTGGCAATGACTATAAAACTAACTGATTTTAAAAAGCTAGTTTATTTAGGACCATTTAGGAAAAGATGTGAATCGCTGATCGTATGTATCGCGTGTTCGTCTAGTGACATCCTTGAATCAACTCTCGATACGGTATGGACTTGAACCGCTGATTGTATGTATCGCATGTTCGTCTAGTGACATCCACAGATTACACTGTGTTCCGAATAGGAGGCTACTCGCTTCACTCACAGCAATAAGTATCTGAGTACCCAAAAGCCAATTCCAACTTTAATGTTTCCCAATTTGAAGCATCTTATTAAAAAATGGCTCAATCAAATTTTGAGCGTTAGATGCTTTCTTCTCCTTGGTATTAACATTATACAAATACAACACCTATGAAGCTGATTGTATGCGCTCTGAACTTTGGAAAAGTGACACTTTCGTAGAAGATAAACAAAATGTTGATGCTGTTCCAAGAGCACTCAGTGGACAAATTCGCATCTGTCTTTTTCCTACAGTACTAGAAATCATGGCTAGAAATAACAGGACAAAGCACTGGTATTATTTTGTTTCATTCCAAACTTTTGTAGACACATATTATCAACACACACATGCCCACTTTTCAACCTTGCTGCAAAAAAAAATCACAGAAACAGAAAAAGAACAAGCAGAAACCGTAAATAGAGAGGAAGCCAATGACAGCAATGATGAAGATAGCCCAACCAATGTGCACTTTATTCTTCAGCTAATTGCAAATAAAGGGATGCCAATTTAAAACCATCAAGAAAAGCCACATGGATTCGATGCACCTTCCCTTCTTGAGACAAATAGGACCATGGTCCTGTCAAGCATCAGACCTTCACTGTAAACTCTCTCCAGAGATGTGGGCCAAAGTCAAAGAAAAAATCTCGGGCCCTACACCAAAGATCTCATGTCACTGGATTTGAATGCCTAGCCAGACCCCCTGGCAAGTCCCTGAAGTACTTCACTCTATATTTCTAGTACTTAGAATAGCACTTAGAATAGTACTTCGATACTTTTCGAACCATCCACCAAAAAAAACTGTGTGTCCATTGATGAAACACAAGAAGAATTAAACATTGTAGTTTTGTGTTCAAAAATAGTTTGTTTTTCATAGAGCAAGACTCTGCATCCTTTTTTTCCTACTGTATTTGCAATTATTTATTATATACTGTTTGTACAAAAAAACTTGTCTGTGTTATTATTTAGTATTACTAAGAACGAACTTTAAAACATGCTCATTAGATATGCAAGGGGAATATAAATTATTATGCAAGGGGAATATGACATATTCTACATATTCCCCCAGCATACTAAAGTATATTTTCTCTGTTGGCAATATACACACTAATACAGGGAAAATATCGTTCCATATTTTCCTTTATTGTTTATGCTTTAATCCTATAATCTCATATTTTACTTTACAATTCTGTATATAATTATTGAAAGGACGGCCACATACATTCCGCATTTCTTGGGCACAATATGTGGGCTGCATATTTTCCGCAGAAAGAAATACATGGAATACACCTGGACAGTGACCAATTTACTATTTTGTCCACATATTCCACACATTATTGCAATTGCTTTGATAATGATGCTAGCCAGGCATCGAAACGTTAGCTTTATCACCCTTGTCTTTTTAGTAAAAATTACTAGTAAGTCTGCATTAATTAGAATTTTCCACATATTCCAGATTTTTTCAGCATACAAACCTTGATAGCAATCTGAAACTGTTAAAAAAAGATTCATAGACTTTACAGCACTTTTTGGTATGTCTCTGATATTCCATTTCCACTTACGTTGCCAAGGTTCAATTGACTTAACACAAAGGAATTGGTCAGAAAGCTATTCTAAGTACTAGAAATATAGAGTGATAATAAGCATGCATAACAATGAAATTCCAGAACACAATGCAAAAATGGTGTTTTGAAGCCTCTTCTTAAAAAGTCGTCTTTGGATCATGAAATTCTTAAAAATTATCGTACTGTGTCTAATCTCAAGTCTGTGTCAGTTAATTGGTAAAGTTGTGGCTAATGAACTATGTGACTATTTATCCTCAAACAATCTTCACGAACCTTTACAGTCTGCGTATAAACAGTTACATAGCTGTGAATCTGTGCTTATTCGTGTGGAAAATGACATTCTTTGTGCTATTGATAATCGTTCTTGTGTTGCCTTAATCCTACTTCATTTATCAGCTGCATTTAACACTGTGGACCATACAATTCTTCTTAATCGTCTGTATTCAAGGTTTGGTATTTGTGGTAAAGCGATACAGTGGTTTGAATCATATCTCACCGATCGTTCTCAATATGTTTCAATTAATGGTTGTTCATCAAAAGTCCTTGATTTAAAGTGTGGTGTACCTCAAGGCTCCGCCCTTGGTCATTTTTTTGTATTTATTGTATACTTCTCCTATTGGTGATATCCTTCCTCATCATAACATGTCTTTCCATTTGTATGCAGATGGCACTCAGATGTTTTTGCCCTTCTCTTGTAATGATGATTTGTCTCTTAGTGATGCTATGAAAAGAATTGAATGCTGCCTTAGTGATGTTAATGTCTGGATGACTGCGAATAAACTTAAGCTCAATAAAGACAAGACCGAATTCCTTATGATATCTTGGAAATTTGATCCTCAATTGTCACATCCTGTCCTTAATTTTGGCAATGATCAGATTCATCCTTCATCTAAAGCAAGGAACATTGGTGTTATTTTTGATTCTTCTATGTCAATGGTACCTCATGTAAATAGTATCTGTAAAACGTCATTTTATCATCTACGAAACATTGCCCGTATACATAAATTCATCTCAATGAAGACTGCTGAAACTCTTGTCCATGCTTTCATAACCTCGCGCCTTGATAACTGTAACTCTCTTTTATATGGACTCCCAAGGACTCTACTGGACAAATTACAATATGTACAGAACTCTGCTGCTCGCCTCGTCACCTTATCAAAGAAACATGACCACATTACTCCTGTTCTTTTTAATCTTCACTGGCTGCCAATTTATTATCGTATAAACTATAAGATTATTTTGCTTACCTTTAAAGCTTTGCACGGGTTAGCTCCGTCCTATATAAGCAATTTAATTTCTAAATACAAACCTGCTAGATGCCTTCGTTCTGCTGATAAGATGCTACTGACATCGTCTTCTTATAATTTGAAAAGCTATGGTTACCGTTCTTTTCAGGTTTCTGCACCTATGCTATGGAATTCGCTTCCTACAAACCTTTGGAACATTGACTGTCTTACATCTTTTAAAAGGGAACTTAAGTTAGCTTTCTATGATTAATTTCTGTACCTTGTAATTATTATCTTAATTTTGTTTTCTTCATATTACTGTTATAATTATTATTATCAATATTATTATTATTTTCAGCACTTAGAGCAGATTTGTATAAGCGCTTTACAAATAAATTATTATTATTATTATTAATGCAACACACATATATTTACAGCCCTCACCTTACATCTCTTCTACACAACACGCTGTCATCTTTTATGGATGTTCAATTCCCTCGGGCTGTAACTGATTGGTTAATGTTTGTTGGCCTTCCATGTTTGTACTGTCACATTATGTAATGTGATCTATGTTTGCTTAGTATCGTATCGTGTTTTAGTTGTATCGTGTTGCTTGGCCTCGTGGTAAACTCCAAAACTGTTTCGTGTCTTTCCCGTTTTTATGATTCTTTTGCTGACAGAGTAATCGGAGGATAGAGGTATGATTTAGAGTTTATCAGTTTGTAATTCTTGTAATTAGTATTTTAGTCATGATCTTTAAATTAGTATATTTCCAAGTGTAATGGACTGTAACACAAGTCAGTTAGGTTAATTGATTCTTTGATGATTTCTTTGTTATGATTTTATATGATTCCTTTAGACAAGTATTTTGATTGTATTTAGAGCTTTAGTTATATCTAGTTTTATGTATTGTATTCACAGTCTTTACGTGGTTTGTAATACAGTGGATTTAGAAATATAATACTGATTGATACACAAGGAACAAGCCTCAGTCATTGACCCCCTCATCGAGCCGGCAAAACCGGGGCACACAAATTGTAATTGTTAATCGACCGCGTCCCAAGCCGCTACACAGGCACCCGAGGCTGCTCAAGCATAAGTTCCTCCGCAAGTTAGGTTTTTGTTCAAATTTACCTTCCTAACGTCAGCTTTCATTTTTAGTATAGGCACTTGGTGAGCTTAAGTTTTGGTTATGTCCTCAACCTTTATTAAGCCTTTGGAGTCTTTAATTTTACAGCTAATCAGTACACTGTTTGTTCGTAACAAAAGCTCACTTTCTTTGCCACATTCAGAGTTAAAACATTATTGCCAGCCGTGTGTTCATGCCAATTTCCCAAAACTCCTGAAGGGATTACTTGACAGAAACGCCTCAGTTTGTATCTTCCCAAAGTAAATAGGATCAATCCTAAAATCAATCCCAAATCCTTCATTTTTTATTGGTTTTCTGCACGCTGTGTGTTTGTGTATATATATTTTCAAAAATCTGAGCTTCTCTGCATGTTATGTGTTTGTGCTGAAAGTTGACCTTTTCCTCTCATCCCCGAGAATGGTAAAACAGAGTTTTATGAGCTATAAGAGGTTCATTCAATATATCAATTACAAGCTGTGTGCTCGTGTCAAAAGTTCTACCCTCACCTCCAAATAGTTAAAAGGAATTTGTAATTAGCAAAAAAATGAACTTAATTTGCTCGTTGTGTGTTCTTGTCGAAATTTATTAACCCCAGATTGGAGTAGTGGACAAACTATGCCATTAAAATCATTTGTTCCATGATGCAATGTGTCCTCGCTTTTTTCATTATTTCAACCTTGCACACATTCGGTCAGGGGATGTGGCACCTTTCGCCCTCCCCCTTGTATCCATATCTCATTGAATATCCATGTGTATTGTAGGGACTTAGAATATAGTTCTGTTAATTGCCAATTTGTTTTAAAATAACAATAAATACATAGTTCTTTCCTCTGTATATTTTCAAGCCAAAAACTTTAATTGATCCATGTTATTTGTTCTTTAAATTTAATTTATTTGACAAGATTGTTAACACAGTTAGAAGAAACTGCTGCCGGTTCATTAAATCTTGCTGAAACCAGAAACCAATCATCCATCATTGCAGACTTTGAAAAGCTGTCTTCTGTCCTCAGGTCAAACAGTGAATGTCTTCGTCCTCATCCCATTTCACCAACTTCACCCACATGTATTTCACAAAATGAAGTGCTCCAGGCACTTCAGAACATATAATCTAAACTGGAGGAATATGGCACACACACAACCATAATATCAGCAGATCCAACTAATTCATCCACTAAACATGCAGCTGGACAAATTGTTTACTGGTCCCCGGTATTCATAAAAATATGCCATCAATCAGTCTCACCAGCATCTACAACAGCATAGGAGCTGCAGACACAGACATTCACAGACATTCACTGCCCTGGTTCCACCGCCATCCTTGGTAGCTCCAATGCCATCCACAGCATTCATAACAGCACAAGTTCCACATACATCCACAGCACAAGTGGATCTGTTAACCAAAGCTATGTACCAAAAGTATGGAAATGGATATGCCATAATCCAGAAGTGGCTAGAAAGCCTCCATACTCCAAGGAAAGTGGAAACTTTAGATGATTTCAAGTCACTTTGGGAATGTGGAGGGCTACACTGCCCACCTTTGGCAGAATAGACTTTCAAGATGAGACGAAATCACTCATCAATATTTAACCAAGAAAAAATATACCTACTGTATAAGTCATTTGGCTTCAACATCAACAGAGTGGAGAAGTCTTAATGATGTCAAGCCTGGATAACTGAAAAGTCTACAATCAGTACCTTTTTGAATGACACACTTGTGGAAGAAAATGACCTATCGTACTAAATTTGTCATCAATGGCAACTCAAGTTTGTTTCATTCAGTCATACACCTTATGCAATTCCTTTGAAATATACATGATTGACCGCGCAGTACTGGGATCGACTTATCTCGTAAACATGAAAACGAGGACGGTCGGGCCGGCCATTTTGGATCTCAGTTGTTTTAATTTTCAACTTTTGTCATGTAGAAGTTATGGTTTTGAATTGTTGCGTGCCTTTTTGTACCACAAAATCATACAAGATAAGTGGCGAAAGAATATCGCATTATCAATTTCCCTCTGACAAGCTGCTAAAGCAAAAATGGATTCACGCCATACGAAGAGATATTGGACGGCATTTTACCATTCACGATCGACATACAAAGGTGTGCAGTCGGCATTTTAAGCCAACCGACTTTTATAAAACGCTAGCTGGTATAAGGAAGCTTAAAGAAGGAGCTGTTCCTTCAATTTTTCAATGGAAACAGGAGTCACCGAAACGAAAACTGCCGAAAGAACGGCATCTCGCGAGTCCAAAGAGACACTCGACGAGTAAGATTACTCTGGCTAACACTACTTCTCATAATGTGGAAGAACCTACATGTAAAAACAGTGAAATTGGCTGTCAGACAGACATTACTCAGTGTGAGTTGATTAAACTATTTGAGAATACTTTGTATCATAAAGACGAACGTCCAAAATTGCTGGAAAATATAAAAACATTACAAGAAAACACAAATGAGTTGCAAGAGCAGATCAGATTTGATGGAATTAAGATCAACAAGCTAAAAGAACGCATAGCTGCATTGAGTGCTGAACTTGAACAGAAAGACAAGGATTGTGCTGCTTTGTCCCAAAAACTAAACTGTGCGATTGAAAGATACCAAGAGAGTGAGAAGAAGAATGAACGAGTCTTTGGAGTTGACAAATTCTTGGACAGTAATGAATCCATTAACTTCTATACAGGCTTTCCAAGTGTTCAAGTGTTTGAATGTGTTTTCAAATTCTTAAATCCTGGTGAGAATGGAGAAAACATTAGATACAAGTCTTCTTCATCGAGCATGAACAGTAATGATACTCTAAATGAAAATGCTAATGGTGCTAAACCTGGTAAACCAAGATCACTTAAACCCAAAGAGGAATTTTTTTTAACCCTCTGTAGACTTAGACAAGGGTTTGCTGAAGAACATATTTCCAATTTGTATGGAATTCACCAGTCCACTGTATCAAGAATAGTAATTTCGTGGATCAATTTCATATTTTTGAAGTGCAGCAAAATCTGTATTTGGCCTTCGAGAGAACAAGTTGACAAACATATGCCAGAGTCTTTTAAAGAAAAGTATCCTAGCACCAAAGTCATTATAGACTGTACCGAAATTAAATGCCAAATGCCATCAAGCCTTCTCCTTAATAGTCAGCTATACAGCTCGTACAAAAACCATACGACCCTTAAAGGTCTCATTGGCATCACACCAGGTGGAAGCATATGCTTTATTAGTGAGCTCTATACTGGCAGAATTTCAGATCGTGAAATTGTGGAGCGCAGTGGATTCTTAGAGCAGTCATTTCAAGTTGGTGACTAGATCATGGCTGATAAAGGGTTTCTTATCCAGGACCTCCTTCCCCCTGGGGTTTTTTTGAACATACCGCCCTTCCTAGGAGATCAGGTACAGTTTAGTGCTAATGACACCATAGGAACACAATCCATTGCATCTCTAAGGGTGCATGTAGAAAGAGCAATCAACAAAATAAAAAATTTCCATATTTGGGACAGAGTAATCCCAATTAATTTATTTGGCACTGTTAACCAAATGTGGTCAGTGTGTGCAATTTTTTGTAACCTTCAAAATTCAATTATTAGTGCTTAAATTATATTGCTGAAATAAATGAATTTTAAATGTACTGTTAGACCAAAAACATACATTATTTAATTATTTTCTCTATAATATTACCTCTTTTATTGATAAATATTTGGAAACCATAACAATAATTAGAATTATTGTCCAATGTGCTATTGAATATACATGTAATTTTAGAAAATGTTGTGTAGCAGATTTGTCTTATTCAATAAACCATCACTGCTTAACAATGCATAAATAAATAATGTTTTAGCTTTTGATTTGAGGGCTAAGAGTATTTTGGCATGCATGATGGACAGTGTAATACTGTACTACTTGAAGACAAAGGTAGGTACTGAGTACATGTAAGGTAGAAAAATTGAATTTGTTAAACACTAAGCAAATTTGTTGTACAGAGGTTATTTAGGTTTTTGCTGCAAAAGGGAGAAAATACTTGAAATAGTATTGGCATAGATTTCCCCTTAATTCATTCCAGTGCTGCTCATCAAATGGAATTCTGTTAATTGCCAACCCTTTTTTGGTGTAGATTATAAAATCACACCAGGATGCCCCAGTTAATCCCATTTGACCCTGCACTTGGTCATAATATGCATGGTTGTTTTTTAACTTCAGGCTACCACTGTCATTTTCTAAACAGAAACTGGGATCTGAACAAGCTTCGAGTGGATTGACAGAAAATTTTGAATGTGGACACTTCACTTCAGCTATTCCAAATTGCTCTCTACAGCTAGGGTCAACTGTTCTAGCATCAGGTGTACAGCCCAATACAAAGAGTTTCTTTGATATGCATAAACCACTTTTCAGGACTTTTACTGGCCTTCCAGTTTTACACATGTACCTACAGTACTCCCTTAGAGCAATGCTCTCGTACTTTAAACCATGTTTTGTGCTTTCAGAGCTAAATACATTTGGGTATATCAAATCCTTTACCAGCTTTTCATGATTTCTTTTTCTTATTTTAACTCTGTGAAAATTTGAGGCTGTGATACGAAATTTTCTTTCATCTCTCCACATTTGTGAATCACTCTGCATTCTTGTTTGTTCTTCAATTTCCTCTGTTTCTTTATCACCTACCTGTAAGGGAGATTCATTTAATTATGTGAAAAATCAGAGATTGCAAAGCACAGAATAAACACCAATATTAAAGTACAATCACTAAAAGTGCAATGTATACTACTTTTCAGTGGTAAATAGTGCTGATTGAACATAAGAAGGCAACAAAATAGCAAAGAATAGAGTAGCATAATCAAGTTCTATTTTCTGCTATTTATGTGGCATATTTTTAGTGTTTGTACTCTAGTAAAAACTAGCATTTGACTTATAATAAAGAACTATCTAAATATATAAAGGAAACCACTCATTTTTTGCTCAACATGATTATTTAGCAATATTCAAACAATTTTTTGCATTTCTTGCACAATATAAGATTACAAAAAGAATTGATTAAAACAAAAGGAGATCAATCAACATGAAAAAATCTTTTTATGTTTCAATTTTAGGGACTGGTCATTATTTACAGGGAGGGGGGGGGCTGGTGGAATAGAGGGAGGCCCATTTTTTTATTCTTGCTCTGTAAGAATGTTATGTGTGTATGTATGTAGAAAGGGGGGAGGAGCCATCAAAAATTGAGCATTACCTTTTTCATTTCCACCAGCCCCCCCCCCCCCCCTGTAAATAATGACCAGTCCCTTAGGCAACTGGACATATAGCACAAAAGACATTTTGCCCATTTTGATTTATTTATTTTTTGCACAAGATTTGCAATTTGGATTGGCTTAAGTTTACAGAAACACAATAAAAGTCATATACTTACCTTAAGACTGTTTAGCTTGGTCAATTCAATGTTATTCAAATTGCATGGTATTGGCAAATCATAGCCCTCATTAAAATCATTCAAAGGGAAAGGAGGATAACAAGGAAATACTGCTGTGGTATCAATGTTTCTTCGTTGAATTGTATCAATACCAGACACCCAAACTTTGAAGTTCGATTCTGTGTATCCAAGCTGGTATGACCCATACGATCCTTTAGGGCACATCCCATATTGAGTTTCAACATCGGGTACTGGTGTACTCCCAACCTGCACAAGTCCAAGTTTTGGATCGATTTTTTTCAGAGAGTACATAAAAGTATCTAAATGATCATTGAAATTGCTATCATTTTTCCTTGCTTCATAGAGTTGAGATGTAATTCCTTGACGATTTTTGCTGTCAGAGCGAGTTTTTGAAGGTGTGACTTCCATGACAGGTAGAGCATGCACTCCTTCGTTCCTAGGTTTGTTCCATTGCTGTAAGGTGGAAGTACAGATCGGCGTGGGTCTTTCATCTTCCTCGTTTCTTAGACATTTTACATCTGAACACCCATATAGTGAATACTTGCAGACTTTAAACATCAATGCCAACATATGGTTGCAGAAACCAGACTTACCCGCGGCACATGTTGGACCACAGTATGCATATTCTACGTCCCCAGACAAAATACACAACGCAAGTTTGAGCTCATGGGGCTGCTCATTTACTTTGAAGCTATGGTAACATTTTGCTTTGAAGAAAAAGCATCTCTGGTCATAGTTGGTTTCAATATTGTGCAGATACTCATCCTGGAGATAAGTTGTTGCTCTTTTCATTCCCGTAGGAACTGAGTGGTTAAATGACGCTACGCTTTTACCAGACTTAGCAATATGGCGATCAACTTCTGCCCGTGTAAATAACGGAGATTTCTCTAAAGACGAATTCCAACCCGTGGTTGGGAAAGCTACCTTTTTTGAATCAGATACGCCTTTTGGATTTGAAGAACAATTCGCCGGAACACCAGAGCTTGAATTCGAAGTCAGTCGATTTATCTTCCTTCGAGTGTATATTTTGTTTTCATCGGGATCGCAAATATAACCTTCGAGTCCTCTACTGATATATTCTTCTACCCTGAAAATTTGTGGACATATATAACTAAGTACTACGGTTTTACAATAATATCTGAATAGCTTACTATACTAGTAATATAAATTTAAGTTTCAAGTCTTACAGTTAACGGTTAGTTTCAGTAGAAAAATGAAAGGACTCACGTACCGTTTCACAAGTAAAGCTTTCGTAAGTAAACCTTTGCATGTGTCACCACGGCATTTAAGCCAAAATTTCAATTCGGTATTTTTCAAATGAACTGGTTTCCTTCCATTCAAAGAGGATCCAGGCACATCTTCTTCGCTTAAGAAACAAGGACCGTTGACAACTGGCAGAGATGGTAACGACGCCATTTTCAAATTCAGGCCCGACCGTCCTCGTTTTCATGTTTTTGAATAAATTAGTACCCATTACCGCGCGGAAATTTTAAGTATTGCATGTCGTGTATTCCACCTTCCCCCCCCCCCACCCTTATTCAATGTTGAGGCAAGAAAAGTCTCCCACCCTGGAATCCCACTAGTGGAGTTCATTGCTTAGGGGGCGAGGGGGCAAAAGTCACAATTCATAAACGTTGAATTTTGACCTTTTTTTTCAAAAAATTGAAAAATGTGCCGATTGTAGTTTCACCCTGAAACCTAAAACTTCTAACAGCTTTCCAAACTTAAATTTAAGTAACCTGTCACTGTTCAAAGTTCTTAACCTACTCCAAGACTTAATGTGAGATGTTCCTAACCGAATTGACTTTTGCAATATTCCTGTTCATAGCGGAATTCCTAGCCCTTTTATGTCTTTTTATATTTTTTGTAACAGCACCTAGCACGCCAATTACAATAGGTACCGGTTTTTGTCTTGGTCTTCCAGCTCTTCCTCAGTTCTCTTGCTAGATAGCTGTACTTGGCGACATTCTCTTGTTCCTTTTTTTTTCCACATTTGCTTCTACAGGTACTACAATGTCAATTAGATACGACATGTTCTCTTGTTTGTCCACAAGTACCATGTCTGGTCTTAGATGATTATATAAGGAAGAGTTAGAAAGTCTGATGGTATAGTCCCACAGTATCTTTGCCTTTTCATTCTCTACTACTTTTTCAACTTGATGTTTGAACCACTTAGCGCTATGTTGTAGATCATACTTTTTACATAAGTGCCAGTGTACAGTTACAGCAAGGCGGTCGTGACTCTTCTTGTAATCAGGTTGTGCCAACTTTGAGAACCGCTAATCACGTGACTTATGGTCTCCACATTCGTTTTACACATTCTGCAATGGGGCTGTACATTTTTTCCGTGAATCTTGGTAAATTGTAATTTTATGAAAATAGTGGTGTTTTTGCCATTTTGTGCCTAATTAGCATACCATTTTCAAATACTTTTAACGTGTTCGTAATTTTCAATAAATGACGGACAATCAACATAAGTTTTACTTCAATCAGAGAAGAATTGAAGATTTTAGACAAATGAAGCGCCTTGACGTGCTCTGAATTTCGATCGAGACACCTTAAAATAGACGAAGTTGATGTAAATTTTGACGTTTTGGGAGATCTTTTTACAGATGCAGATGAATTAGACGATGTAGGATTTTTTAATGTTACTGTCGAGATGGATAAGATTATTGAAGGAGGGCAAAACAAAAATACTAAGCAAAAGATGTACTATGACTTAAAACGTGTTACAAAATTCATGCAAGAAGTCAAGCAAGAGGATAGGGTGCTTGTTATTGCACAATGTCTTGTAATCTTTATCAAGGTCAGCATTAAACAAATCTCTGTGGCACATGTTAAGCTCATGGTTTGCCCCCACAATTAACACCACAGCACTTGAGAGGTCCTGACAAGTTGATTTTTCATCAGGCATATCTGAGGTACCCTCAATAGCCTGACCTACAAAACCTGAAAGTTTTGCAATGGGGATCAGACCTTTTATCAGTAGTTCCTGCATCTTCGCATCCATACTCTTTTAAAAGTTTGCAATTTTCTGGCCTTTTGATTTTCTCCTTCCTGGAGGTGGCAGCCTGTTCATTCAAGCCAGATGCAAGAATGTTGCTCAATACAGATGCTATTTTGTTAGGTAAAGCAGCACTTGTCTGCTCACTTTCAGTGACCTTGAGTACTAGGGAATCCACCTAAAAAATAGCATCTGTATTGAGCAACATTCTTGCCTCTGGCTTGAATGAACAGGCTGCCACCTCCAGGAAGGAGAAAATCAAAAGGCCAGAAAATTGCAAACTTGCAAACGAAAATTTTAAAAGAGGAAATCTGGGACATTGCTCAGAAGCCAACTCGAAGACATTGTGCAATAACAAGCACCCTGTTGAAGTTGAGTTGTTTGGCAAAGACTTCAATGATTGAAGACAGTGAAAGAGAGTAATAAGGCCTCCAAACAGCTAACCAAAAGCTACAAAGGTTCATCTAAGAGACCTGAGGGTCAACAAAACCCATCACATGGGTATTTTTTGTACCATCGCCAGGGGCGTTCACATTGGGCACGCCCCCAGAGGCCATGCAACTCTCAGGACAGCAATCAGTCCAAAGCAAACACGATGGTCGGTTGCTAGGCAAATTGCTCCCTAAAGCGCGGGCTCAAAAATTTCAGCGGTTTTGCTGATGAGAATATACAAATAAACCAAAATGGCGGCAAAAATTGTCGTTCCTAACAATAAAGACAAGAAAATAGATTTACAGCCTACGTTTTTGAAGGGAGAGACAGAACGAGGTTCCAAATTTTGGAATAGAAGTGTTGTGGAGATGAAATTCAACATCGAAACGGAGTGGATTCGGTTGGTACGAGCGGTGCCTACTGGAGAGAAGCCCAATTATGGAATGGGTAATATGGACCCTGACTCGAGGAGATTACAGGCAATAAACTGGAGCTTGCCGGTCCAATACTTGATGGATATTTACAAGAAATCGGTCAAAATATCGCATCTAAATTGACCAGGTCCAGAATGACCGGGCTTGCAACACCGATCTCATTATTTATGCCGTACTCTGTATTCAAGCACATATGGGTATTGGTATCTGGCTATGGAGGAGAGGCACGCGTGGAAAAACAAGGAGAAAAAATCAATCTAGAGATGAATAAAATGGATACAGCAGCTAGAGTGTGGTCTGTTGCAAGATTTTCAGGGCAAAACTTTCTTTCTAAACGGAACTTTGAGAGAATACCGCAAGAAGGCCGTATGGTTTTTAGTTACAAAGGGAAAGCTTCAGTTGTCATTACAGCAAACACACCACTTACCATAACTTATTCTATGAAACAACAACGTGCAACAATTACTTTCTTTGTTCAAAGATATGATAAAAATGACTTTGCAATGGATGCTGCACTACAAAAATTGATGAACAGCTAATTATTTTGATTAGACAAGGTAAAACACTCATGAAATTTGTCAATCTTTTGATTGATAGTAAGTCAACTTTATTTTTAGAATAATTTTCATTTACATTAAAATTATATAGCCTCATAAGTAGATTTACAGTTTTTTGTACTTGTACCAGTATTCACTTATACAAAAAAATATACAATTGTATTTTCAGAATCTAAATATATTAATTTTTTTTTAATTGATCATCTTTATTATATTATGAAAACTTTATTTTTATGTTTTGTTACATGTACGTGCAATTGTAAATCTCTCTACTTATAGGTGAAATACAATTGGCTACTTGATTAACAATATTATCATAAACTAGATACATTCAACATTTACATAAACTTGAAAGAAAGAAAAAAAAAAAAAAATTCCTTAACAATATTTCATTAGTTCTGGATTCGTCCATGTCTTGTTCTTACAGCAAAATATGTAATACGTAGTTCTGATAGCAATCTTTACAATCGATCTTACGATATACTTTTTAAATGTATTATCGACACCTAGATCATCCAACATTGTTATAAAGTTTGATGAATCATTGGCAAACACACCTAGAGCACTCACAGAAAGATTTACAAATATCACGTTTTTGAACTGACGTTTTAAGTTTTTGAAAAGGACTTTGTATTTAACTTTTTTCCGTTCAATGTTATTCTGGAGATTTGATTCAAAACCCACTGTTAGTTCAAGAACGTATAATAAACCATCAGATTTGACAAGCAGTAGATCAGGGCGGTATTCATCATCTGTAATTATCGAGGGACTTCTAAAATCAGGTAAATCAGCATAAAGGGATGAGTGGTTGACAGATTTGAGAGATTTTGCCAAGAAATTTAGAATAGAATCATGCCTCCAGGTGTAACGTCCTTCATCAAGATAATTCTTGCAGCCCGCAACCACATGGCCAAGAGTTTCAGGGTTTAAACAGAATGTACATTCATGGCTAGATGATAAGCCCCATTTAGCAAGGTTTTTAAGTGTAGGAAGAGTGTTATTTATGTAACGGATTGTAAAGTTGAATATGTTTTTGGGTAACTTTGACTGTGCAGTAGACCAGATTTTGTTCACCTTAGTTAGAGAGTACTTGATTACACTTGAAAAGAAAAAGCCTTGTGAAAGAAGATGGTTTTGTAGTCTTTGCTCTTGGTTAGTGTGAAATTCTTTGATAACATCTTTGGTGGATTTGTAGGCGTCATATTGAAGATTGGTATAGCAGCTTGTAGATTTCCAAAGGTCATTAACGGAACGATTCTGAGACATTTTGAGGGCTTTGCGAAGAACTGTTTGACACTGTGTAAATTTAACTGAGGGAGGACATAGGTTAAGACCAAATTTATTAGTAGGTAAAAACGTGTTACTAAGTGTTCCAGATATGGGGACATCTAACCATTTACGCACATATTGAAGTACTATAGGATCCAAATTTTCTGTTATCCATGTCTTGGAGATGTCAGCGACAGTAAAATGCCAGGATATTTTGGAGAGAACATAGTGGTTATATAAGAGGAGCTTATTCTTAGGATGAAGTGGTTTAAGATCAATATCAGACATCATGTCTTTAATAGTGGTGATAAGTTCAGATTTGTGAGTTTCATTGGACATTTCAAAATCAAAGTGACGGCCAAGGTATCTAAATGACTCTCCTATTTTTACACAAGGGACCAGGTGTTTGTTGATTAATAGTTTAGGAAGGTACTGTTGAGATTTAGTTAGGGATTTCTTGATTCCAAAAGTGCTACATTTATCAACTCTAATACACATGTCAGCCCATTGACACCAGATGGAAAAACGGTTTAGTAGATATTGGTTTTCACTCTCTTGGCCACTTATCACTGCCGCATCATCAGCAAATTGAAACCAATGAAGGGGGCTTAGGAATAGACCAGTGGTATTGAAAGAGAAGCCAAGTTGACGATATTTATCAGATTTAATGTGTTGAATGAAAGTGTTAAAACACATGTTAAAAAGTAAAGGACTAAGGCAATCACCCTGAAGGACGCCGCGACCAACAGCAATGAATGGAGTATTGAATTCTGAAGTGATGATGCTCGTCTTGAAGTCAGTATATAAACTTTTGATAAGAATTTTGATGTGATGAGGGACATGATGATATTCGAGAACAGACTGTATGAGATTATGATGCACTTCTCCAAATGCATTTTTAAGATCCAGTAGTGTGATTACAAGGGAACGTTGTTTGATGCGTGCTTTGTTGATTATGTTTGCCATTTGAGCAGTGTGTTCTAAAGTACCTGACAAACCAGGAGTGAATCCCTTTTGGATATCATGCTCTATAAAGTCATTGACCTTGAGGAAACGGAAGACTGAGTTACGAAGACATGAGGTAAATACTTTTAACGGCACGGATTGCAGAGTTATAGGACGAAAATTCGATGGCATATCAGTGTTTCCTTTTTTATGAATAAGTATGGTACATGCTTTTTTCCATTCAGTAGGGACACATTTAGAAGACCAAGCGTCACGAATTATATCTGTTAGATAAGTTCGTAGAAAAGGGCATCTTTTGAAGCATATAATAGAGAGTTGATCAAGAGGACAAGGAGAACCGGACGCTTTTATTTTACGAATGACATTCGTAACTTGATCGTATGTTGGTGGATTAAGGTCAAAAGGAATTTCGGGGGCTGATAGGCTAGGAATCCAGTTTGGAATGATAAACAGCTTGTTTGGAAGGATTGAAGAGAGAGTTTTACGGAAATAAGTTGTGCATTCTGCCATATTGAAGGATATAATAATAATAATAATAATAATTTATTTGTAAAGCGCTTATACAAATCTGCTCTAAGCGCTGAAAATAATAATAAAATTGATAATAATAATTATAACAGTAATAATTGCAAGGTACAGAAATTAATCATAGAAAGCTAACTTAAAAAGGTATGTCTTAAGTTCCCTTTTAAAAGACATAAGACAGACAATGTTCCGAAGGTACAGAAAAGAAAAGACTAATGAAAATCGTTTTTATTTCATATGCACTTTTTGGGAATGTGAAAATTGTTCTATTTGCTAAATACAAATCAATTATGAAATCATTTTTCAAAATTTCAAAGTATTGTAAAGATTTTGAATTGACTTAGGGCCAGTTTACACAAACTTTTGCTGAATCAAATAGCATCAAAGAAGACCAATTAATTATATATAAGTTTGTTTAATATAAAGCATTTGACTTTGCAAAAGATTGACACTTGAGCTGGGCCTTGATTCTTTAGTAAGTAAAGAACAACTGTTGTTCATCATATTTTTTGATGTAACACAGCTCTCAATTATAAGAAGGTAAATTCATTGTTCAAAACTATAAGCAAATTTATAAGAATATATTTCTCTTCAGTAAGGTAAAATGCTAAAAGTGTGCAATACCACTAAATATTGATAATTTATGCTAATTGTATTGTTTTTCTATTGTTTAATTAGTATTATTTAGCTATAATTTAATAACAACTCAAAAGTGATGCATTCATTTGGCTTATTGAAATTCTGACAAAATAGAATATAAACTTGCTTAGCAGTGTCTCTCACTCACACATAATGTAGAAATACATTTGTTCAAATAAGGGGAAGGGGTGGGGTGTGTGTACCACACTGTAACCATTAAAACTAAATCTTTAGTTTAATATATATATATATCATACTTGTACTGCAATTCAATATATAGTTAATTATTAGAGTACAAACACTAAAAGTGTGCAATACTTTGCAGTATGTAGTACTAAATAGCACTAATTAAACAATAGAAAACAAAAGAATTAGCATAATTTAGTACTATTTAGTACTATTTATGTTGCACACTTTTAGTGTTTGTACTCTAGTCCTGTTCTGTTGACAAAATACCCTCTAAGCGTTTTATTAATATCTCCTTTTTTCCAGTTGTTGATAGATTTCTCTTTCTTAATTCCCCTTTTAAGGACTCTACAGTCATACTCTTGGGATTTAGTATATGATTATTCCTGGGATACTCACCTGCATGAGTATGAGTGTGTGCTTCCATTCTAGAGATATCTGCAAACCTCTTATTACAAATTTCACAGACAACAGGTTTAAGAATAGCTATAACTTCAGATGTTAAAGTTTGAGCCTGAGCACATTCTGTAACAACAGTACTGCAACTACATGTTGAACAAGACATGTCTACAGCAGCTTTTCGTCTACCACACTCACAGCTTGTTGAGATTTCACAATGGGGAGGAACACGAGACTTAAAATGAGAATTGTAAGAGGGTGGGGTGGGCTGATGCTCAGGAAGGTAGAATGTTCTAACATAATTGGATCTCATTACCTGCCACCACTTACCATGTGTAGAGCATTCACTTGATCTGTTGGTCAACTCAAGCTCTTCTTTCAGTCCTGAATGCTTTGATTCTTTTGCCTGTAGTGAAATTATACCATACCCTATCTTGTATTTTTCATAGAGCAGCTTAGCATGATAGGGTATGGCATAACCCATAGTCAACAAAGTCACATTAACCCTTGAAGGATAGAAGAGTGAAAATATATTGAAATAAAGCTGACAGTGCTCTTCTAACATTAAAATTTCACTTGCATTAGTTGATATTTTATTGAATAGCCCACCAGCATTTCTTAAATATTCTATAATTTTGGACAGTGCAAATCTTTTCAGTTGCTGAGCTGGTGATTCGTCCTCTATTTCAAGGACATCTACAAGCCTATATCCATATCTAGCAAGTGTGATTGCCTGATCCCCAATGAGCCTTATAGGAAGCTTATTTGCTCTCTTGCTTTCATCACTGTGATGCTCCTTGATTTTTTTGGCAATGTGAGATAGGCCACATCCAGTCTGGGAACCTGTTGAATGCAGAAGAGTTATTGAATTAGTCTCAAGAACATGCTTGTATCTTTCTGAACTAGCTTCCAAATTTAAATTAGAGAACTGCATGATTGAATTGGGAGAGAGGGATATGTTACTATTGTGATCTATTGGTGTAACACTTTCTGAATCACTAGCTTCTAGTGGACTGAAGTTATGACAAGAAGGAGCATCTGTGTCTACTTCACTGGTAGACTTGATTGGGGCAGACAAAACATCAATGAATCTATCAAACTGACTTCTTTGAATAGCCTCTAAGTACAATACATCTAACAGGTGCTGCCAGGCATTAATCTCACAGTGCAGTGGGTCCGGTCGCATGCGATCTGCAAATTCACCAATGCGGGGTGGGCCATCTTGCCTAATTCCTTTTTCAGCCATAAACGCAAGTTTTTTCTTACGTCTAGTTTCTTCAGAAATATTTGATGGAAGACCTGCAATAAATTTGTTAACAGTAGTTAGATGAATTTGTCTGATCTCCATTGTGTAAGGTTGCCACAAGTTATTAGCATCATTACCAATGCTACCACCTACAGTACATATATTAGCTTTTGAGACATTTGCAAAAGGAGAAGGATAAGTGGCAGCTTGATTTAATTCATTACAGGCCCAGCTTTGCCAACTCATGTCAGCTGCTGGCTGGAATTCCATAGTGCACTCTTGTCCACACACTGTAAATATACTAGACTCGAGCAAAAGCATCTCTTCTGTGTGTTGTTGCCACAGAAGAGCCATTATTTCATGCTTTTCCCCAAGGCTGACACAGTGTAGTAGGTACTGGTGTTCTCTGCTTCTAACACGTTCACCTAAATTCCACAGAGTAATGCTACCAACAGACATCGATAGCTGTGATGTCTCTGGTGCACCATCATCTGAGAACTGAAAAATGAAATGATTAATATTATCATTAAACCATATTAATCTACGAGATAAATATGGCAGTCTTAAATGTAAATCTAGAATCATGAATACCAATCCAGTTACAGTTCTAGTTACACCAGGAACACCTGGGATTTGATTAACATGACCAATGTCAAGTGACTTCACAAACTTTTCAATAGAATCATTAGAAACACTATTCAGTGGTACACGCATGTCAACCCCAGCACACTTCATATTACGGGGCACCCACAATTCTCTATCAGCATCGAAAACAGAACTTTGTGTTTTGCATAATACAAAAAAATTTTCTCCTGGAAAGAAAGTTGTTATATTTTAAAGAAATAGCCTGATTAAGTGATTCATTAGATCTGTTATAGTCTTTAACAGCTTTGTTTAGAATCTCTTGTAGATATCGTCCCCTCTTGTAGGTGCTTATTAAGGAATTCATGGTGTCTTCTGGTGCATTTGCTGCTACAAAATCCCATGCACCAAAAACAGCTCCATCTCTGCCTCCATGTATGTATTCAAGGACATCTGAAGTCTCCTTCCTTCGTCTAAACCTAAGGCTAGAGCTTCTATCTGTGATTGTAGATAGGTTTGTGGATGTATTTTCTCTTCTTGTCCTTGAATAGTTCTTTTGATCTAGGAGTGTTCTGAGCTTGTTGTACTGTGTTGTTATTTCTTTCAGGTTTTCCTCTTGTTGCTGGATGGAATCAACAACTTCTTCTTTTTTCTCTTGGAGAATTTTCAGTTCAAGCTCTGAAAACCAGCAAAATAGGCTTATGTTTTAAAAATGTTTAAAATTAATCAAAAAACTCATGTCAGTATTGATGGCAATACAGTTTTCAGATGTATCATTTCAAACTTACTATCTGTCTGTTATGCTTCACAGTAACATAGGCCTAAAAGCAAAACCTTTTTTGGCTAAATGGGTTATTGCATTTTTTTCAGGACTGCCCTTGGAATTCCAAGGGAGTAGTACTAGAACCCCTCTGGAATTCCATGAGCCTCCTAAGGTAGTGTAGGGTCTAAAATTCTTGAAAATGCATGGAAATCCAAGGGAGTAGGGTCTAAAATTCATCATAATGAATGGAAAATCCAAGAGAGTAGGGATTATTTTGGAAAACATGTCTTCAACAGGGGCTGAGTGCGGATATAAAAATATGCAATAGCCCAATGCTAGACTCATATGACTGTGAGAAGTAAATTATAAATACTTTCTCTCATTTTAACCTACCCGACTCCTTGGCTTTCGTTTCTATTTCCAAAGAAAGGGATTCCGCTTCTTCAATCTTCGAC
This sequence comes from Telmatactis stephensoni, assembly GCA_029948255.1. Classification (NCBI taxonomy): domain Eukaryota; kingdom Metazoa; phylum Cnidaria; class Anthozoa; order Actiniaria; family Isophelliidae; genus Telmatactis; species Telmatactis stephensoni. The sequence continues at coordinate 237,424 of JALIZF010001639.1, forward strand.
TCGGCCTTTTCTTCGGCGAAGCTAAGGGCATCTTTCCTCTCTCTAAGTTTTCCCTGCTCTTTACTCAGTCGAAAAAACTGGGATTTGTTCCAAAATGAATTGAATTTACGGTTTTTATCGCACTTTCCGCTATGATGATTTATTTTACTACATTTTCTACTTTTAGAGCAACTGGGCGATACACTAAAACAAAGATAATAAGTATATTAGCGAAACATAAAACCACTCTCATCGAAGGTACAAGATGGCGGATGAAGAGACAGTACAGTGACCACAAACATGGGGTTTAAAACAATGTTTATTACCTTTGATTCGAGCTACAAGCCATCTGAATTTAAATATCATACAATAAACTACATTTTAAACTTGACAATTATATATCCTTGTTGTCTTGTGGAGGAGTAAGAGCAAATAACTTAGATAAATTTCACAAAATCGTTCAATTTTCGCCTTTACCAATGGTAATGCAAATTGAAGGGGGGCTTCCAAGGGGATTTTGTTTTATATACAAAACTGCTTCAGACCACCCCCAAAAGTAGACATTTTAGTCTAAATATAGACCACAGAAACCCCAAAAGGAGATTTATACGGTCTCCGAATGTAGCGACTTTTATGCAAAATGCTAGTTTGTATTCCAAAATAATCTCTTTATTTCAAAATTAGAAAAGGTATTGAGTGATTTAGAATGTGAAAACATTGCTGGAGAGAAACTAAGGCCCGGATTGAAGCCTCAACAATGAGGCTATTCCAAACAGACGCCATTTTCTCAATACATGAGACCTTTGAGATCACGTGACCAAACATAACAGAGGGAGCAATTTGCCTAGCAACCGACCATCGTGACTCAAGAAGAGATTATTGAACTATATAAAGATATCCTTGATGCTGGGGAACTTATTGGTGGCCTTTTGTCTGTATCTGAAAGACAAACTATAAAAGAAGAAGTGAAAAAGACAAAAGCTATCATCAGTCTTGGTTTTAGAAGTTGGTTGACCTTATGGAAAAGTTAAATCCCTTGATGTTCAATCAAATGGTTGACAAACTGAGGAAAGAATGTCCATTGCTCACAAATATTCTAGAACAGCTAGTATTGACTGAAAACACCAACAGAAACAAAAAGAAAACAGCCAATATGAAAATGAAAGCATCAGTTCACTTGTTGTCATCTCTAATGGATGTCAGAGATCAAAGAAGTGGGAATGACATACCAGTACTCTTTGGCTTACTTTGCTTGTGCTTTGGTGCTGGGCCATCTCTCATAGAAATTTTGCAGCATCTTGGATTGTCAGAATCGCACCAAGTCTTGTGAGTATAATAAATTATTTTACCATCACTGTATGTTTTATTCAGGAAAAAACCCTTAAAGTCAAAGATAGTATGAATAGCTTAAAAATTCCAGTTATTTTCACATCATGTAATTTTTCGAGGCCCTGGGGGGAATCTCCTATATATAGTAGAGTTGGCTGGGGATCAATGCTTGTTTGAAATTTTGAAAATGACTAAAAAGACAATAGCTTGTTTGTTTAATATCTCATCTCTTATTCATATATCTAAATTTATTAAATCTAAATCTAAATTTATTAATCCGCAAAGTTTTCACATCACTGCAGATATAAAACAAAAATATAAATAAAATAATATAGAATATTTTGTACATATGGATATAAAATGAAATATATAAGACAATAACGTTAAAATATATAAAATATAAAAAATACTATAAAACTTGTAATAAAATTATATTACTATGATTTTTAACTCGTGGATTGCAAATCCACGAGTTATAGTGAGGGGTCAGAATATGCAAATGTGTCACTCACTCACTCGCAAATGTGTTAACACCATGGCACTGCGCATGCTCGATGCAATTGACCGCAGGCCGAAAGTAATGTGGGCTCTGGTTACGAGATTGAAGGAAATATGTTTTTTTTATTCCGGGACTCCCGAAGGACTCCCGCACAGGTCAACGATATTTGCTTTTCACGATTTATGTAGAAATCAGATAGACTAGAGAAAATGTATATTTTGTTAAGAACAGAAATTACAGAACTATACAGAACATATGTTTCAAAATCGCTAGCTAGAGGACGGGGAAATCAATGAGTTTGTCAGTTCAATATGCCATAAATAGTTTGATAGTCGAGTCAAATGATAGTGCCGGAGAACACATCAGCTCTAGAATACAAACTGAACATTTATAATATAGCTTGAAATAGCATTGACTAGCGTTGACTAGAAACTGACTCCCGGCAGACATGTTCAATACACACGAAAAACTGATATACAGACGTTGTTTAAAGAAGAAGAAGCTTTTTAGATCATTAAATTCCTAGTAGTAGTACAAGCTCTTTCAGGAGTAAAACCATCGAAGTACCGAAGCGAGTTTAGACATGATGACTTACGCAATAGAACTGATCGCACTGCAGTCGATAGCCAGACTTTGTACATCACTATCAAGCGACAAAAATCTCTTCAAGTGCAACATCAAAGTAATCCAAGCTTTAAGTGTTCGTACTCTATCATCACAAGAGTCAAAGTAGATAAACGAAAACATTTTCAGAAAGCCGCCGTCCCGAGCGCCGTGAACTCAGATTAGGCCTTGAGTCCGCTAGCCGAAAACAGTAGCAAAAAGGCGTATTGAGTTAGTTTATTGGCTTAGTGTTTTGTAAAGTGATTTCTTTTATATTTATAGCGACATTTTGCTACAGAAACTGTACAGAGCACAGAGAGAAGCATTTTTGCATTTGTTTTGTAACCACACTCTGACAATAAATATACAAAATTCACCAGACGAAATCATACAACATCTGGATGGTGCAATGGATATGCCCTTGGCTTCACAAGCGAGAGGTCCGGGTTCAAATCCCTGCCCGGCGGTGAATTCTTTTTTTTCACTTCTTAAACAGATTTTTTTTTTCTTTTATTGCTAATGACTCTTTCTTTGCTAAAGAAATTATTGATTTATTGATTTGGATTTTTGTCTTCAAATGAAAACTCGTCAGTTATTTTACTAAAATATATTGTTTGGGCTTCCTGTGTTCATTTCGGTCAATCCACGAGTTACTTCGCCATTGGCGGTTTGATCATGAATGGCCTATGATATTTGAAAGCGTTCTAAATAAGTTAGACTTTTAATTAAGTTTAATAAGACTTGATTTAAATTTATTTAATGTGGAACTGTCTATGATGTTATTGGGTAATTCGTTCCATTCCTTAACTGATCGTGTTATAAAACTGTTTTTGTAGGTGTTGCTTTTGCTACTCATATTGTTGCGTTACTGCATCTATTCAATTTAATTCTTATGTAATCATGTACTCAAGCTCACCTATCAGTTAATTATTAGTCAGTGTTTTTATCTATTCATTGTTTACCTTACGTCAATGTAACTTGAGTCTTAGCGTCGTTTGAAGAGCACATGGAGTCAGGAGTTTAGCGAATTATCATCTCTCGATAGTTCCTTGATATTTGTTACCAAAATCGTTTTTAGAGCCACTTAAGATTATTCAAGACCAGACGTAAGTTATCATTTTGCCTTTCCTTGTAGTTTTTCAGCTGTTTATTTGGCTAGAATAGTAAATAACTCCTCGCCTAAATCATTTTGTAGTTTTCACCGCTTTGTACGTCCAATAAAGTCAGCTTTACCGTGTCATTGGTTGTACGAGGCTGGTTGAACACTTAGTGTCTCCGCGGAGGGAGTTTCTGGGGATGCAACAGTGAAAAGTCTGTGGTTTTAAAAGTCTTAAAGCGCTTCTGAAGACTACACTTAGAGGTAAGACGTACGTAGCTAGTCAGTAATTGCGTCCAAGCAACGGAGGAATGCAAGAACCATGTCTCAACCAGGAGATAAAGGAGTTCGAGAAACTGATCCAGATAAGAGAATAAGAACTCTCACACCTAAAGCTCTGAGCAACGCCATAGACCAAAAGCGAAAGGATCTATTTGCTGCTCAAAACCGAATCGACAAGGCAATTCAATCCGTAGAGGGCCCCCCTCAGGGAACCACAGGAGAAGAAGTTAAAAATAACTTGGAGCTAGCGCTAGGATCTTATAGATCGGCGTTGCACGAATTGAAAGCTCTCTACGGCCAGAACAGCGAATACGCAAAAGAAGTTGTCTAGAAGAAGTAAATCATTGTCCACAGTGTCTACGAGCAGCTCAGCGAGGCTCCGCGCAGAGGCCGCAGCAGAAGCCGCAGCGGCAAGAAAGAACGCAGAATTCGAGCGTATTAAAGCAGAAAGAGAGCATGACAGAAAGCAACGCGAAGTTGAAAACCAAAGAGAACGTGCGAAACACGACAGAGATATGGCACTCCTCGAAGCACGCAGAAAAGAAGAAGTTGCTAACGCAAAACTCAAGGCAATTGAACAAACATTCGATGAGGAAAATCTAGGCGAGAAAGTAGGGCTCCCCTCAGTCCCGTTAGCGAAAAACTGAACGAGCGAGTGGGTGTTAGAAAGTCAGAACGCCAACCGAGCTGCGCCGGGTTTTGAAGAAGAGCCTCGGAGGGACCCACCCCCTCTTCCAAGCGGCACCACCCTGCCATATAGAGTTAACGCACCAATCTTCTATCCCCGCGAGCGTGTCTTTGATCAACCACTGTGGGCATCTACACCGGCCAGAGATGTAACTGGAAGTCAGCTAGTCGAAGCGTTGACAATAAGTAACCAGCAAATGGTCTCGAGTCTAGCCAAGCAAAACCTGCCAAAATGTCAGCCAGACACCTTTAGCGGCGACGCTACGCTTTTTCATCCGTGGAAAAAAGCCTTTAAAGCCATGCTGAGCGAAACCGAAGTATCCCCAGAACAGGAAATCAACTACATACGTAAGTTCACCAGCGGCGAAGTGCAGCGCGTGGTCGACAACTTCCGCAAGCGTTATCAACGTGACCCCGCTAAGCTTCTTCAAGACCTCTGGACAGAATTGGAGAGACGCTTCGGAAGTCCGGCTGTGATTACAAACGCCTTGTTAGAACGGCTACACGAATCGGCAGCGTTCATTGACGATGACAACGCGAGATTACAAGAGTTTGCAGATGTATGCGGAGATGTCGATAGCCAGATAGAGTCTCTACCGGGTCTAGCATGCCTAAACTATCCCAACGCAATCGGACCAATAACCCAAAAGATGCCGTCGTCACTCAGAAGCAAGTGGGAGAAGGAGGTCGCTACGTATGCAGATAAGAATCAGGATGCTTATCCAGGCTTCCACGTTCTCGCGCAGCTCGTTCAGAAACAATCCAGGCTAAAGAACCACCCTAATATCATTGCCGGAAGTGTTGTGCCATCTACCAAACGTAGAACAGATCGGCGAAGGACACTCGCAACTAAGTTCTCACAGCCTCTCAGTGCGGCCACCGCCGCCAACAGACAGCATCAAGACGACGGGAGGAAACACTGCCCCTTCCACGACCGAGAAGGGCACGAGTTGACGGAGTGCAAGGCCTTCAAGACGAAGTCTCTTGAAGAAAAGACTGACTGGATTAGGCCGGTCTATGTTTTCTGTGTTTCTCAAGCGACCACAGAGCCAAGGAGTGTAAACGCAACATAACTTGCGAAATTTGCGGCGATAGTCGACACACCGCCCTTCTCCACAGAAAACCAAAAGAGCAGACAGCAGAAGACACGTTGTCCGAAACAACTACGAACATAAGCAGCAAGTGCACCACTACGTGCCACGACGCGAGCGGAGGGTTATCATGTAGCAAAACCATCTTGGTAGACGTGTTTATGAAGTCAGAGCCGACCAAGAGCCATCGCGTCTACGCAATCATCGACGATCAGAGTAACGCGTCACTAATAAGTAACGAACTAGCGGACCTGCTTGGAGCAACCGGCCTACCAGAGAAGTACTTCTTGTCAACCTGCCACAGCTCAAATGAGACAAAGTATGGAAGAAGAGTGTCGGGCGTTGTGGCAAGATCAGTGACCGATCTACACGAATCAGACCTTCCAACCCTAGTCGAATGTGAGAATATCCCAAGCGACAAACGAGAAATCCCTACTCCAGAAATGGCGAGGAGATTTCCTCATCTGAGAAGCATAGCGGATGAGATACCTGTCTTGGATCGTAATGCCAACATCCACATTCTGTTTGGTCGCGACACACCAGAGATACTCAAAGTAAGAGCCTTTAAGAACGGACCCAGGGGAGCTCCCTGGGCCCAAAAGCTCCTCCTAGGATGGACAGTGTCAGGACAAATGTGCCTCGATTTAGTGAACAAACCGATCCACATACGAACCAAGAAATCGGAGATTTTAAACGACGCTTTCGAACTGGAAAGGAGATCCGTTGCGCAACACAACAATGTCAAAGAAACGTCGCCGGCGTCAGTAGACAGCGCGGAGTGCGACATAGTTTCCTGTCCAAACAAAATCAAGGTCACCGAGTACCTTAACCGATCTTACTCCGGAGTTCTTAATAGCGATCTGTTTCACACGGAACCAGACGACAACAGTGTCAGTCTGTCGCAGGAAGACGTTAAATTCCTCACTATAATGGAAAACGGAATCAACAAGAACTAACTCGGCAACTGGGAGATGCCACTTCCCTTTCGGCGAGAAGGAGTTAGTATGCCCAACAATAGATCTCAAGCAACACAGCGCCTTAACAGCCTTTTGAGAACACTTAACAGGAAGCCTCAGATGAAACATGACTACGTTGAATTCATGGAGAAGATCATCAACAAAGGCCACGCCTCACAAATCCCCACTAGCGAGATCGAAGCATCTGGAGGACAGGTGTGGTATTTACCTCACTTTGGAGTCTACCACCCCAAGAAGCCAACGCAAATTCGCGTTGTATTCGATTCATCGGCTGAATACGACGACGTATCCCTCAACAAAGAGCTGCTTTCTGGTCCAGACATGACAAACACTCTGGTTGGGGTCCTTATTCGGTTCAGAAGGGAAGGAGTCGCAGTAATGTGCGACATCGAACAGATGTTCCACTCTTTCCACGTCTGTCCTGAACACCGTAACTTCCTTCGCTTTCTGTGGTTCAAAGACAACGATCCTCAGAAAGCAATCGTAGAATACCGGATGAACGTTCATTTATTTGGTAATGGTCCGAGTCCGGCCGTGGCTACCTTCGGTTTGAGGGAGACGGCCAATCACGGCGAGGAGTCCAACAAGCAAGTAAGGGAGTTTGTCACCAGGAACTTCTACGTTGACGACGGGCTAGCGTCTACCCCAACACCAGAGCAAGCCATCAGTCTCGTCAGCGAAGCGCAATCCGTTCTCGCCACAGCCAACCTACGGCTACACAAAGTAGTATCGAACTCGGTAGACGTGATGCAAGCGTTCCCGACAGCGGACAGGGCAAAAGATGTCCATGACCTAGACCTCACTAAAGACACCCTGCCTGCCCAATATGGATATCCATTCCCGCCAAAATTCTAAACATTTGGTCCTTTAGTCCAAACAATCAACTTTTCGGTTCAAACTCTTAATTCTTCAACCCAAACATCCAATCCTTCGGTTCAAATATCCAATTCTTCGGTTCAAATATTCATTCTTTCGGTTCAAACATTCAATTCTTCAGTTCAAACTTTTAATCCTTCGGTTCAAACGTCCAATCTTTCAATTCAAATTCACAATCCTACAGTTCAAGCTCCGATTTTTCTATTCAAACATTATTTTCTTCATTCAAACTCGTAGTCTTCTAATTCTAACATTCAAATATTCAATCCAAAATTTCGAATCGCACGACGTTTGTCAAACGCGATGTTCGTCAAACGCGACGTTCGTCAGACACGACATTCGTCAAACACGGGAATCCTTTTCTGTAGAGTTGGACCTCGAGTTCGAGTTCGAGTTCGAGTTCGAGTTCGAGTTCGAGTTCGAATTCGAGTTGGGGATTGAGTCAGTATCTAACATAACTATCTCTAGCTAGTTTCTTTCAAATCCACTGTACTGTCAGATAATAAAAAAAACAACACACAAACAAACAAACAAAGAAATAAATGAATGAATGAGCGAACGAATAAATAAACTAGACGTTTTCATGTTGCATTTCCGACTACGATAGATAGACCTAGACGCCTGCCGGCTGTTATGGCCTGGGCACGAGTAATAAACAACATGACAACAACAACAATGGGGACAAAGGTTTGGCGCCCCAGACTGACGGATCACGTGGGGGGGGGGGGGGTAAAGGTAAAACGCAGAGAGGATTGGTTACCGCTCAGAGTTTCAAGATTACAGTTGTTCTCAACCGCGTGATACTTCAAGCGAGTGAAAATCGTACAATGAATATGGACAAGAGAAGTTACGCTGACGTTGTATCAGGAAGTGGTAAGTTTATGTTGTGGAGTTGTCTTTGTGTTGATACTCCACGTTTAAATGAACAATCAGTATTTAGTATGGTCCACGTGTTCCATCAACAGGGTCATCAGACTCCGAATCAGAACTGGAGGTTAGGTATGTGATCTGTGACTTTGAAAATATGCGCAGTATATAGCTCGACCAGGTTATGACCTGGAAAATGAATCAAGTTTTCCTAAGTATGTGCTTTTTTATAATCGGTCCCAACTGAGGACTTTTTCAATCTCTCTGAAAATGACAATTAATTATAGTAATAACCCTACAGAGAGAGAAAATGATTTTTTAAAGAGTAGTATCAAACCTAAAAGCAAAATAAAATTCAGTAAAACTTAAAACTTGCCTTACAAGGATGCCGTGTTGACGGCTGAAATATGTACATTGCACAATTCATGTCTTATCTTATCTTAGTGTATCGTATGGCAGTTGTATTCTTGGCATTCACTCCCGTGGTGCCGTGAAAGATATTTATCCACGTAGCACTAAAGTGCTTTCAAGAAAACTCGTTAAACAAGAAAACTCGTTAAAACATGTACGTGATTACATTTTGTGATTAGAATGTGTATAGTTTGATGCTAGATAATACGAACTATATAACGAAAACTTTGATTTTTACGGCTGCTTTTGCATTGACCTTTCTCTTAATTTTTGGTACTAAATTTTCTGATAAAAGCCGTCGCCTAAAAAGAACTAGTGCATCAGATGTTTGTAAACGTTGAAGACAATTAATTTTTTTTTATTATGGTAACTTAGTTCTTTAGGTGTCAATTCTCCACCGGCTGTTACACAGCGTCATTTAAAGGCTAACCGTAAGGATGGAGGTGAGACAAAATTGTTAAACACTTTTCGCGCGGTTATTGTCGAACTCATTTTAGTCTAACTCAATTTTCCAGGGAAGTTGTGGCGAAAGGCCCTCAACCAAAAAATGAAATCCAAGAAAAAAAAGTAGGCAAAAATCGAGTTTGATACAGACTTTAAAGGGGCACTTGGATCAAAATCAGTGAAAATTAAAAATGAAACTCTGTGAAACCTATGTGCATGATGCCAATAATCACCATGAAGCAATATTTTTTTTCGCATGCATCCAAAAGAAATAAAAATGTCAATGTTATTAGTATCTAATTGTGAGTAAATGACATCATTATGACGTCACGTACTCAACCCTGTTGTTCTTTTAAGATTAAAATCCAAATTTCTCTGTGATAATGAGCTTAAAAAGAAAATGTTCAGTCTGAGATTGAGCTAGTTATTTGATTACATTATACATTAATATTCATATAGCAGATAATCAGTTTACTATCTTATCGCCATTGTGTGATCTTGCAGTGCAACCGAAAAAAATGCATCATCATCTCCTCTAGTCCAGAGGCAAGTCCTCAGAAGTGCAGGTAAATTGATACTGAATATTAATTTTGCCATGACTACGTTGTTATAAAACAATTTACAGTTGATCACTAGATTATATGAGATGTACATGAGAACCATATACTCGATGTTTAGTAGACGGTAGCCGGCCATACAAAAACGTGTGTAATCCAAAAAAGTAGACACAATTTTTGTTTTTCAGTTAATTGATATCTATTGATTGATCCTGCAGTGCAACCAAACAAAAGTGCATAGTTATTTCTTCAAGTCCAGAGGCAAGTCCTCAAAAGCGCAGGTAAACTTTATTGCATTGAAACCTGTAACAAGTACGGCGTCACACTAAATACAAACGATCTTTATATCTCTTATTTCTTCTTATAGTGTTAAGAAAGACAACGAAGATGACGTGCAACATTTCAAGAAGGAAAATATGGTAATAATGCTGAAATATGAAAAATAGTCTTGGTAACTTTGACTCTTTCATTTGATATATCAAAGAAATTGTTTTTGTTATCTCTTGTAACTAAGCATTGTTGAGAGCTTTACAATTGCATAATTTGTTATATTTCAGGGGTAAAGCAGTACTTCCTCATGAGCGTTTGCTAAAAACTGAATCGGTTGAGAAAATACCATTCAATGTCGATGGAAACCGGAAGTTTGTACTCAACTGCGATCAAAACAATCCTATGAAAAGCAGCAAAGACGGAAGGCCATGGAAAACCTGGTGCACTTCCCGGCGTTCAGGGTTCGAAAACGTACGGAGACGCGCCCAGTGTGGGGGATCTTGGGAGTGCCCAAATCCGGAATGTTTGTTCAAAAAGGAAAAGAAAAGTTCAAACACAGTTCAGTTCACTAATGCTGGTGGAAGCCAGAAGTGTTTCGTATGCGAAAGCCTGGCAAATTTTGTGCCTTGTAATGCTATCAAAGTATGGGAGTTTAATCAATCTAAGACTTCTGTTACTGTTTATCACGAGGGATATCACACATGCACTGCTGTACCACCAAAGAGCAGCGAGAGCGTCAAAGAAGAGCTACATAAAGCTTTTCAGCAAAACCACACCCTCAAGCCATCTCAAGCTGCCAACAATGCACTAGTTGCAGCCCTAAAAGACGAGAAGGACTGGGAAGCCATTGACAATATTGCTGAAACTGTCGCCGATGCTAAGGGTATAGAGTCAATCAAAAGTAAATCGAAAAAGTGTGACCTTGGACACTCCTTTGAAGCACTGGCAGAATTCAAAACTTTTTGTGACAAACGTGATCCCTTTTTGGTATACAAGATTAATGACGAACGCCACAACAATGAACTGTCATTTGTATTTAAGACCTCAAAATTCCAGGCGAATCTCGGCGTATCAATGGACCGCGATGGTAGCGATCTGCTCAATGACCAATATTGCTACGTTGATGCAAAGCACAACAGATGCAATGGGTACAAGACCATTACCCTTTGGGTATATCACCCTATGCTTCGTAAGCTCATGAAATTGGCAACAATGGAGTGCAAAAAAGAAGATACCGAGGCCATGATCAAGTTCTGGAGCAACTGGAACGAGGTATTATTGAGAAAAAACTTCAATTGATTATCACTGTTGTATTGTTGTATTTTTCCATCTGTTACTTGTGAGTCACCCATGTATGCATGCCCTGGCTCGCAATTTTCGGCATGCGAAGGTGGCAACGGGAAGCTATATTTTTCTGCGCTTGCGCAATGCGTAAAAATACGTAAATAGATACAGCTATTTCAAAAAAGGTTGAATACTGAATACTGAATACTGCATTCCAAGACTGAAATGCATTATGGGTCACAAGAACATCGTCAGCTTATGATAAAACATTAAAATAATATTTATTGAACTGTCATATTGCATTTCATTCTAATATGGCCTCATATAATGAGCAAATATCTGTGATATTTATTCGATATCTCAGTTAACAAGACCGGCAATGCCTTGCGGTCTTGAAATGTAGTATGCAGTATGCAGTATTCAGTATTCAACATTTTTTGAAATAGCTATATACAAATAAAACGTATTCAGAATAAAGATTAAACACATAAAAGGCCTCAGGAGGAGTGGTTCGGCTGCCTGTGGTCACATCACGGCAGTTACTACTGTACATGCACGCTGTTTTGAAATGATTAATAAAAAATGGTGTTAATGTTTATCATGTAATGGATTTTCTAGGTTCTTCAGTCGGTGACAGATGATGGTATTTACATGTACAATCCCACTGGATTCGTAATGGATGAGGCCGACGGAAATTGGAAAGCCCTGCAAATAATTTTTGGCGATGGCGCACTCGAGAGAGCTGTATCTTGTGAGTTCCATTATAAGCAGTCTGTATTACGAAAGTCTTGCAAACTGCCGGAGGAAAGCAAAGACCAGTTCGAAAGAATTGCCTATTCTCTTCTCGAGGCAAACACTGTTAGCGTCTATGAAAAACGACGTGCTGATATGAACCGATTTATTAAAGTAAAAGATGAGCGACAATTCTTAACGACTTGGGTTGAGTGGTGGGATGCACGGAAAACTCACATCTTCCGTGCTTTTAAGGGAATGGCGAATACTCCAGCCATGAACCTCGCAGAAACAGGGCATTCAACCTGGGCAAAGTCAGGTGCCTGTAACTTAACACTTGTTGACGCAGCTCGACATGACGTTGGCGAAAACCTTCGCCTTCAGAAAATGGTCGAACGTTTCATAGATGGAAGCATTCGTCCAACAGGAAAAGGTCCAAGTGCGACCAAAACTGCTAAAAAAGATCATGCTGCGCAAATGAAGCGCGCTAGAGAATACGGCAAAGAGCTTTCCAATCTGGATTTTAACGGCGACCCCTACGCCGTTTCGTCCTCATCCGAAGTTGATCCCTTTTGTTTGCATAGCCCCACGAAGCGAACTAGGAGAGGGAAGGGCAAACGCAAAACAGCAACATGCACAGTTACAACTCTAACACAGCCAAACCAGCCACTCCAGCAGCAGCAGCCATTTCAGCAACAGCAGCCACATCTGCAACAGCAGCCCGCACTACAGCAACAGCAGCCCGCAGTACAGCAACAACAGCAACTCCAGCAACAGCAGTCACTTCAGCAACAACGGCAACAACAGCCACTTGAGCAACAGCACACACTTCAGCAGCAACAGCAATTCCAACAACAGCACCCACTTCAGCAACAGCAGCCATATCTGCAGCAACAGCAGCCACTCCAGCAACAGCAGCCACTCCAGCAACAGCAGCAACTTCAGCAACAGCAGCAACTTCAGCAACAGCAACCACTGCAACCACCTCTGCTTAGACCGGGGAACTATGTCTTGACCCTTTTGGACCTCTGTCACCACGCTGTTTCTATGTGTTATGGGTGCAGAAACCCACTGAAAGTAACAGGGCACAAAACTCCGCCTCCTCACGATTTGGTCATCGCGACACAAATGCGCAGAGACTTTGTCCACCAGGGACAAAGGATGTCCAAGATGGGAAACGTTTACTTCCACGCCAGTCCCAACTGCATCCACCAACGATTGCCTTTTTTCTTCAGCTCTATGATCACATTTCAACCTGGCGTGCTAGCTCAGTTACAGCCTATCCACAAGCAAGCACTGGCAGCCAATCTGGGATTGATTGTTTGAGTTCTAGAATATGACCAAACCCATTCGCACCGGCCCGGCTATCCGTGCTTGGTATTTCGATGCTTTATATATTCCATCGAATAACAAGTACAGTAGTGTCAAGCTTTGAGGGCTTTGAAGCAAAGGGATCGGAATAATTATTGTGGGATTAAGAAAACAAGTGGTAGCAGTGATTTTATGCTGTGATAAAAAACATTATCAATAAAAGTTATACTTTCATCAGTTACTATATTGGTTTCCGTAATGTCTTGTTTGCTGTTATCTGTTTGCATTTTTTTCTTTTGTTAACATATGCATTTCTTTTTTCTCCAATTTCGATTTTGACTGTTCAAATCAGATTAAAAAAATCTTTTTGATGGATTTAAAACCAATTTTAGAAGATTTGCGATGATTTTTTCAGCAAAGCGAGCAATTCAAGCTCAGTTGTCATACAGGTATTCAGTATAATAAATCAGTTTGCGAACACTTATGTTCATGTCACGCATTTTGTCCAGCTTTGCACTCAATTTTGCTGTTAAAATAAAATATTTTAATTATACATATGCATATAGAGTAAAAACACTAAATGTTTGCAATTTCCACTATTTACCACTAAATCCGTGAAACGAAAATGACTATTTAGCTAGTATTTCTCGACAATTCTCGGTCTACTGGCAGCTTTTACTAATGGTCTATCACAAATCCTGCGTTGTGATTGGCTTCTGTACTAGTGGTCTAATTTGTGATAGACCACTAGTAGAGAAAATGACACGTTTTGAGCAAAATTCTGTATTTATATTATTCATTTGACCGATTAGTATGTTCATACTAAAGCAATTAGACCTCTCGGCCTCGTGGACAATGATTTGATAACCAAATCAAATCATATCACATCATAGTCCACTTGACCTCGAGGTCGTCTGACTGTTAATTAGCACGGTGCAACGAAAACGACTCTATGTTGCACACATTTAGTATTTGTACTCTAGCATAATTTAGTACTGTTTTGAACTATTCATGTCTTGAAAAAATTTATTTATATATATTTTATATTCAACTCGAAACCTAACTCGAAGTCCAACTCGAAGTCTAACTCCAACTCCAACTCGAATTCCAACTCGATAGTTCATGTCTCCCGTCAAACACGACGTTCGTCAAACACGACGTTCGTCAAACACGACGTTCGTCAAACACGACGTTCGTCAAACTTCGAAGCCTAGCACTAGTACACTCGACGTAATCTCATGCAGGAAGACCGGGAATGAGCATTTCTTGCCTATTCTATCTCATTAAAATGGCGGGTGTTGACAATTTCGTTACATATTTATTATCAATAATTAGTGATACGAAAGAAAAACTCAACACGTTACAACACCAAGAAGATGTAAATACTTAAATTCTGCGGCTGGAATATTTAATCCAAACAATTCTCAACACTGGTGTTGATATTCCTGGTGTTGTGGGCACAATCGAACAGGTTGTAGCCATCTTGAAGGAATTTGCCGACTCAAATCAGCCTTCAGATGTGATGTGTAATAGACGAGGGAGACCTGCATTCATCATAAAAGCGGAACAGTTTACCTTTTTAGTGGAAAACTAAAAAGCACTTTTGCACTTTTACAAGTATCGATGTGCTCTTCCTATTTCAGAAGTTCATTTTGATAGCAAAAAACATAATTGCATATTAAAGTTTTAACTTTAAAAAGTTACTTTGGTACTTTTGTCAATAAGTAAATTATTACTAAGTAGGTCCCTACTTCTGCCATCTTAAATAATATCCTTTTCACACACACTGGCAAAAAATTAATGTTTATCATATAATTATTTATAAAATACCTATATTTCTTAATTTCGAAAATTTGTTCTTTTCACTAGTGTAAATAACATGTTCTTTTCACTAGTGAAAAGATCGTTACCATGGTTACTTGAGCGCATTTCAAGACAGATAGTTTGTGGTCTCTTGATTTGATTTCGCGCACCCATGTAATATCCTCTATTTATTACCTGATATACTGATTCCGAACTTAGACATTCTTCTTTCAATTGTCCTGATGGACACCCCCAGAATCTTGCTTATCTGTGGAACGGTAAAACCGTTTTCCACTAAAAAGGTCAACTGTTCCGCTTTTCTCCCTCGTCTATTACACATCACATCTGAAGGCTGATTTGAGTCGGCAAATTCCTTCAAGATGGCTACAACACCAGGAATATCAACGCCAGTGTTGAGAATTGTTTGGATTAAATATTCCAGATGCAGAATTTAAGTATTTACATCTTCTTGGTGTTGTAACGTGTTGAGTTTTTCTTTTGTATCACTAATTATTGATAACAAATATGTAACGAAATCGTCAACACCCGCCATTTTAATGAGATAGAATAGGCAAGAAATGCTCATTCCCGGTCTTCCTGCACGAGATTACGTCGAGCTAGTGCTAGGCTTCGAAGTTTGACGAACGTCGTGTTTGACGAACGTTGTGTTTGACGAACGTAACGTTGTGTTTGACGAATGTCGTGTTTGACGAACGTCGTGTTTGACGAACGTCGTGCAATTCAAAAGTTTGGATTGAATATTTGAATGTTAGAATTAGAAGACTACGAGTTTGAATGAAGAAAATGTTTGAATAGAAAAATCGGAGCTTGAACTGTAGGATTGAGAATTGAAAGATTGGACGTTCGAACCGAAAGATTAAAAGTTTGAACTGAAGAATTGAATGTTTGAACTGAAAGAATGAATATTTGAACCGAAGAATTGGATATTTGAACCGAAGGATTGGATGTTTGGGTTGAAGAATTAAGAGTTTGAACCGAAAAGTTGATTGTTTGGACTAAAGGACCAAATGTTTAGAATTTTGGCGGGAATGGATATCCATAGCCCAACGCTCCCTTGGAGTCTTCTGGGACCTTGAAAGTGACAGCGGTTGGCACTTTCCGAGTAACGCCAGCAGAGAAACCTTTTACGCGTAGAGGAGTTTTGTCCGTCGTTAATTCGGTGTACGACCCCCTAGGTCTAGCAGCAACCATCGTAATAACTGGAAAGAAGCTCCTACAGCAGCTTTGTCGCACATGGGAAACAAACGGACACCAAGGTCGCACCACTCGGATGGGACGACCCCCTGCCAGAGAAGCTCATGAGCCAATGGCACGGATGGAAGGAGGATCTAAACCAAGCTTGAAGGTGTCGCAGTCCCAAGATGCTACAAACCAAAGGACTTGAAATGTTATGAGGTTGGAGCTACATGTATTCTCTGACGCGAGTCAAGATGCTGTAGCAGCTGCAGTATACCTCCGCGTTTTCGACCAAAACGAAGATGTCTCTGTGACACTTGTGTACGGGCAAGCTAAAGTGGCACCCATACGGTCGACAAGCATCCCACGCCTGGAGTTGTGCGGCGCTGTGATGGCAACACAGGCAGTAAAGAAGGTCCTGATGGAGCTGGACATGGAGGTGTCTGAAGTCGTGTACTACACCGATTCGCAAGTAGTTCTGGGTTACATCACAAACGAAAGGAGACGATTCTACGTCTAAGTAGCAAACCGAGTCCAGGTCATAAGAAGCCTTTCATCACCAGACCAATGGAGATATATCGAGAGTGAAAGAAACCCAGCCGACCAAGCTACACGTGGAATTCATGCGAAAGACCTTCAGCAGTCGTCATGGCTGAACGGTCCAGATTTCCTCAAAACTTTGGAGAAAAAACTCCTGACTCCATGTGCTCTTCAAACGACGCTAAGACTCAAGTTACATTGACGTAAGGTAAACAATGAATAGATAAAAACACTGACTAATAATTAACTGATAGGTGAGCTTGAGTACATGATTACATAAGAATTAAATCGAATAGATGCGGTAACGCAACACATATTTATAAACTTTTTAGGATGGTATTGTCTAGTTCTTCTTTGTTTAGTTTGGACGTAGAATGGCAGTCTCAGTTCTGTGAGGTTGTTGACGATTTTATACATCATGATCAATCTTGCTTGCTTTCTTCTTTGCTGTAATGTAGACCATTTCAATTCATCCAATATTCTTGTCACTGTTCCTGGGGACCTTGCATAACACCCTTTGGCGAACCGTGCTGCTCTACGTTGTACCCCTTCTATGCTAGTGATATGTTTCTGCAGATGGGGATCCCATATGCAGCTGGCATATTCTAGTTTTGGTCTTACTAGAGCAAAATAGGCTCGCTCTTTCACCTCCACGGGGCATTTACCCAGATTGCGTCTAAGGAAACCAAGTGAACGGTTGGCTTGCCCTACTATTTCAGATATATGATTGTTCCAATTTAATTTGTTATCTAATTTGATGCCGAGATATTTGTCATGCTTAACTGATGTCAGCTGCTTGTTATGGAGAGAGTAGTGATAATCAATAGGGTTATGGCTGCGATGAATGCAAAGAATCGAGCATTTGTCGGCATTAAAGCCCAATTGCCACTTTAATGACCATTCACCAAGTTTTGTGAGATCTTCCTGGAGGGCTGCAGCATCTGCACCTTCACCAATAACTCCGTAAAGAATGCTGTCGTCAGCAAAAAGACCAAGATCTGACTTAGTATTGTTGCCAATATCGTTGATATATATCAAGAACATTAACGGCCCAAGGACAGTGCCCTGAGGAACTCCTGATGTTACTTTGGAAATGGACGAAGACTCACCATTTACAACGACTGTTTGGGATCATTCAGTTAGCCATGTTCTAAGCCAGTCTTTCAAGTTCCCTCGTATTCCAAAATAGTCCATTTTACCAAGTAAGCGCTGATGTGGCACGGTGTCAAACGCCTTTGTGAAATCTAATAACAGGAGGTCGGTTTGTTTTCCATGATCAAGATTCCTAGCGACTTTCTCAACGACAGTGATAAGCTGTGTCTCGCATGAATAACCTTTGCGGAATCCATGTTGATAATCAACAAGCAGTTTTAGAGCGTCAAAATGACCCATTATATGGTGAAAAATAATATGTTCTATGGTTTTACAAATTACTGATGTTAATGAAATTGGTCTGTAGTTGCTGACATGCCTTTTGTCTCCTTTTTTAAATACAGGTATGACATTGGCCTTTCTCCAGTCACTGAGGACTTGTCCCAACTTCACTGAGGTGTCAAAAATGAAGCAAAGATACGGTGTGATCTCTTCAGCCGCTTCTTTTAGAACCCAGCTTGAGATTTCATCAGGGCCAATGGCTTTCTTTGTGTCGATATTCTTTAACAATTTCTTTATCCCTTGTACATCAAATTTTATTGGAGGAATTTGTGGATGTACACTCTCACCTAAAGTGGGTATACTGGAGAAGTCTTCGTTGGTAAACACTGAGCTGAACTGGTTGCTAAAAAGTTCTGCTTTTCGGGCGTTATCCACTATTTCAGTATCATGACATTTTATGACACCAATTCCAACATGATCTTTTTTGATGGATTTGATATACGACCAAAACTTTTTGCCAACTGAGAAGGCTCCATTTGAATTTTTTGGTTGTTCAAGAAGACCAAGAACATATTCATTATGCGCCTCTTTGAGCTTTAACTTAACAGATTTATGTAGATCTTTGAATCGATTCCAATCTTGCTCATTTTGGGTCAATTTCGCTCTATTATAATAACGTTTTTTCTTACGAATCATTGTTCTTAGGGGTAAGGGGTAAGCCAGGGTATATTCCATCTTCCACTTATCAACTTAGTAGGTATGTGCTTTTGCACAACTGTTAGAATGATGCTTTTGAAGGACGACCAGATATGTTCAATGTTCTTTTGAGTTGAATTTAATGTCATAAAATCATTCCATGCATGCTTTATGTCTCTCTTTAAGTTCTTTGTATCTGCTTTACTGTAGATGAATATTCTTCTAGGCTTTTTTCTTGGTTGTTCGGCCTTTGAGTTCAGCTCAGTTATCAATGCATTATGATCACTCATACCATCTTGCACTTGGATATTACGAATAAGACTTGGACAGGTAGTAAATACTAGGTCGAGTATATTGCTTCCTCTTGTGGGTTGGTTCACATGTTGGGTAAGAGAGTTAAAATTTATTAAATCAACCATTGCCTCATTAACTTCTAAGCCATACTGTGGATTGGTTTTGATGGAGATTTTGCTTTCATTATCTTTTGCGTCCCATTCAATGTGAGGCAAGTTGAAGTCTCCAGTGATGAGTATATTCGGAATGCTATTTGTAGTTGTAACTCAGGCCAGCACTTCATCTAACTTGTAAATTGGTTGTTGAGACTATAAAAACACTGTTGAGTTAACATTAGAGATCCCAGCCCAATAGGGGACTGGGACGAGACTGATTGGGAGAGAGATAAGAACACATGGAAAAGACTAGTAGAGAGAGAGAGAGAGCTCAGAGTAAAGAGAGTTTGTTTTGTAAGCTCGATTAAAGATTCTCGGTCAGAAACGAGTCAGACCATTGGTTCAGAGCTTGAAGTGGGTTGTCTATAAAAACACCCATTTAGCAAGGGTTTACACCCTGCCAGCTGAATATTACACCACACAGCCTCAACACCATCTCTCTGAAGAGATTTGTTCTCTGATATAACATTTGGACCACCAGCTATCAACAGTCCGGAACTCTCTCCAAATCTGGAGATGCGGCTGACGTCACGAAATCTATTGTTTAACACGAATTTCCCGCGAAATGGCGACGAAGCGAGAGTCGGACGAATATTTTTACATATCTCGGAAATGTTTCGTATTTTCCGACAATTTATCGATTGACAAGCTTCAGCAAGGATTCCTCTAGCGTGTAATCAGTGTTTTGAGGTTGTTGAAGTGAAAATTAAAGCAAAAAGAAGATTCTATGTCCTTGGATTGACGCCATGTTGGGTTTTGATATTAAGGTATGTAAAGGAATGTACTTATTTTTCCTAGTTTATCGATTTTTTCCGAGAACAATACTATTTTCCCTCAAAAGTTGAACATGTGTAGAGTCCATGTGAGAAGTTCGAATGTGGTAACTTTTCTAGTATTTTGGTAACCTTTTGCTAAATAATGTGGTTCTGACGGGTACGGATGGCTGTTCATCATCGTTACGAAAGATCTTAAGCTAATTGAGAAAGCTTACCATTTCTTGTCGATTTTATTATTTGCAGTAAGCTTATGGATAAACACAGAGAGGTTTTAAGCCAACACTGTAGGATTTGTGGCTCTGATCTGTGGAACGACAAACGAAAGTGTCTGGCTTTGGATTTGAAAAATCACATTCAAGCCACTTGGTTAGTAAATGTCTTACTAGATTCACCAAATGTTGCAAATCAAAGACGAAATCACCCTCTGTTTTATACCGTTCGATAATACCTATAGGTGCTGAATCAGAACCAGAATTGGCACATGCATGTGCAGAGCTTGTGGTGGTATCGAACTGTTTTATTAAAGGGTAAGTATTTATCTTTCTCTTTGTAAGCTGTTGATAATTTGCCTATTTGTGCATGTGTTATAAATCATCCAGTTTTGATGTAGATCTGTTGATACACTGACCCTTAAAACACCTCCAGAGCTTAATTGTTGTAAATCTTCCTGATCCATTTCTTATTTTTTAGTTATCATGAGTTTGGAATAAAACTCCCAATTGGTTCACATGTTAATGTACATCGAGAAGCTGTTGGCCAGGATCCCTATGCACTACTCTGTGTGGTACCATCCGACTTGAGTGATGAAATACTGAACACGACCATGCACAGTAAATCCAAAAAGAAATTCTACAAAGTAAGAGATGTGGTAGGGAAAACTGTGGGTCGTGTTCAGTATTTCCTGAACAAAGTTTTTGTAAACCTGCTTGATGAGGGAATTGTAACCGAAATCCAAGGGTAAGTCACAAATAGTTTATTTGAAGGGGGAGCACTCCAATCAGAAAAGGCCAGTGATGCTTGTCATATCTTTTAGGGATGAAAATCAAGGATCTTGTACCTTTTACTGTTTCAGACTTTAGTTTAGTACCAGAGACTAAGCTGCTACTTTTTAGATATTTTTGGTGCAGGTCAAATAACCATTGTGTACTGTCCCCCTCCCTCCTCGCAAATCCTTTTTCTTCCATACAAATATTTTGCTCTTGCTCTTTCTCTGTTTTTGGATTGGTACCTTTTAAGGTTGAAAATAAATTAGTGCTGCATCCAGGATAAATCTGATATCTTTTGGGGGCCATTTGACAATTTCCTCTAACTTATATATGGGATCCTCCCAGAACAATTGCCTTCTTTGCTTTCAAAACATTTTAAAAATAAAACATTGTATTGAATTACATGTATTAAGTAAAACCCTTACATGATTTTAATTTCACTTTTAAGAATAATCACTGGAGAGGCAACAAGAAGCAAAATACCACCTCAACAACAATGGCAACAAAATGTTCAGGCTGGTGGGGGAGCATATCCTATATAGACAATGTGATGGATGGCCTGCCACAAATTGAGGGAGGTGATTCTATCACAGTCAGAAAGGTTTAATTTTTACAGATTCTACTTTTATTAACAAGTGATGAAACACTTAATAATATACAAATTATTTTAAAATGGGAAGCAAGGGTGACCAGGCCTATTACCTATGGATTGGCCATCACAAGTAGCTCAAGGTTGTTAGTTAATTTTTTTGTCTGTTGCTACTATGGATTTCTACCAACAGTAAAAATAACTGTTAGTGAGATGAAAGATGTATGCATAGAATATTATTAATATCAGAGCAATTTTTGTATGAGTGGGATTTTTGAATGTTTCCACAGAAATTAGGGCACTGGTACAGTCACGATGAAAGTACAGTACAGTCAGTTTCCACTCATACAAAAACTGCTCTATTAGATTGGAGTGGTAGTCACAACCAAGTAGAAGTGCTTCCACCATAAACAAGTATTTATTATATCCTACATAATATTAATTTCATTTTTTTATTTTTAATTTATAGATGACAACATACAAAAAGCCAAGAAAAAATTAAACACTGGGCCAGCTTCCATTCAACTTATATCATTCTGTACATTATAAAGAATGTTTTATCTGTTTTATAAAGAATGTTTTATCTGTTTCAATAAGAAAATGTAAGATAAATAATACTACTTTTGAAAGATCAGCCTGTAAGGGTACTGACAACAATAAATTGATATAATTACTTTTTTTGACATGTGATCAGTTTCTTCCTTCCCTAGAAAAATTACCTGTGAGTTGAGCATGCCATGAAGAATTTATAGATTAGAGTTAATAGTGGTACTGACTGTTTGACCTTGGGGGAGACTCCCTGATATAAGAGGGTGGGGATGCTCATTCTACCTTTTAGGGGTCAAAATCAGTGTTTTGGTACCTTTTAGGGTGTTAATGAGCAGATGCTCATAAATGGGTACCTTGTTTGGTGCAAAAGTTCCCAAAAATATCAAACTTGATGGAAAGTCATTATTTAAAAACACTTTGTGGATTACATTAAGAGAACAAAAAGCAGCGGAAATTGCATGCAGATGAAGAATCACTAATTTAAGTGGATAATGCTGTTGCTGCATATTATTCAGTAGTAGTTCATCTATTCATATTTTTTTTATAAATGACTTAGTATTAACAGGGGATAATAACAACAGAAAAATATGGATGGAATTATTAGATTTTGACATTATGCAAAAAATATGATTATACACTACTCTCCTAGAAAATGTGAACATTTCATCAAAGATATTTCACTGGTTGGTTTAATTCAAGTTTGTCGAACTATTTTTTAATATCGTTTGAAAAATCGTCTTAAACACAAAGGACATTCTATTTATCAACTATCTGCTGTCAAGCTGCTACAAACTTCAAAGAAGCTCAACTGAATCACACAATTATGCAACTGGAAAAACCTTCATTTCAAGTGTTTGTGCTAAAGCGTTCTACAAACGGCCCCTTCCTATCGATGAATCACAACAACAAAATGGAATTCCCCAGTATCATTTGTGATGAGATAAGTATAAATTAACATTCACAACTACCTTATAATGAACCCAACTTGACTCGTGCCGTGGCGAATCAGTTTTGGTATTTTAAGTTCAATTGCGTTCTCTGTTTTCACCGTTAGACTCGTTAATTCTTTTAGAAATTAGTGACTGAGGAATGGATTAGACTTTGCAGCTTAGTTTATCTATTCAAACTCTCCTTCTGAGTCGATACAACGTGCAAAATGACCAGAACCTCATTTGCTACTGTGATTTTGGCCGCCATATTGGAATAAGATTGTTTTGACATGTGACTTGAACAATAGATTTCGTGACGTCAGCCACATCTCCAGATTTGGAGAGAGTTCCGGACTGATCAATACTCCTCCGCCATTATTTCCTGGCCTGTCTCTCTGGAATATCTCGTAATTTTTAAGGCCAAGTTCCGCGTCGCAAATGTTGTTATTCAAATGAGTCTCGGTAGCATTAATGATGTCAGGTTTGTATTCATCAAGTAGTGAAATTAATTCAAGACGTTTCTCCTTGCTTCTGAGGCTACGGCAGTTTACAGTGAGTAATTTCAGTTGTTTCCTTGTTACATTACCTCTTGGACCAGGGTTGAGCTCGATATCGCCACTTGAAAGAATAATAAGTAGCAGAAACCTTTTGGTGAAGGACTTGTTACGCATCGGGCTATTGAAGCTTCGAGTAGTTGAACGTAGAAATGCTTCAAATCCAACCAAAATCGACTCGGTGCTACTAAATAAAATATTCGAACAGTAATTTGGATATTTCAACTTGCTTGCTGAATGAATTTCTTGGTATTTCCTGATACGGTTACACAGGAATAACGCCAAGAAAATAATTATTAGCGGAGCACATTTTCCACCGGCCATCTTGGTCAGGTCCCAAGGGACTATTAGAATTGGTGTCTTAAAGAAACAGTTAGACAACTACAAAGAAATTATAAATTTAAGAGTGTCTCCCATCATACCAGTTGTTACATATCAAGACAACATGCAGATAAAGCGAACATCACTTCGTCATCTTCGCTTGTCGAAACTACAGAAAGACAAACTCAAACAAGGAAAAATGTGGGACTTTACAGTCAGAGGATGGCGTCCTGCCAATATATCTGGTATACAGCACTTATTTGAAGATGAGGTGCCTGCTACCCAACCTCAGAAGGAGGTAAAAGATGTTGATTATAAAGACACAAAGATAGGTGAGTAATTATTGAAGGGACGAATGTTTAGTAACTTCACAGGCATTAGGGGTGATGTTTTTCACTTTTTTGTCAAGATTCTGAAAACAATTTTTGAGAAATAGCTCCTATTATTGACAAGTTTACTCATTGGTAAACGAGAGGACATAATTATGAAATTATAGATTGTTCAAAGCCTTGGCTGCACTGGATGAATCTATGACTTTTATGTTCATCATAACACTGTCCACAACAGCCTTGACTCAATATAATGTAAAGTTCTTGATCTGTCACAAAATTGTGGTAAGGTCTATTCACTGCCTAATTGCAAAAGTAGAAGAAAAGTTCAGAATGAATCTCATCCAACAGCTGTGGCCAAAGAAGTCTTTGTTCCATGTCATTTCAATAATACCAGTGTGTGCTACATCTTATGTCTGCATACATAATGTTTTATTGCAGGGAATTATCTGATGTAAATCTCATTTTGATGATTGTGAAGTGGAATTGTTTCTCTTTAGTATTTTTTTGTTTTATTTTCAGAATCCAATGAAGAGCATAAGAAAAAGTGGGAACTTTTCAAAAAGAGAAACTTGCTTTGCAAGCTTGATTTAAGTTTGAACACAGTGCAAATGACCTCCTCACAGATTATGTCAACATCAAATGATACTCTCCAGAATCAAGAGTTTTGCAGTAATAAGAAACTATATGAGATAGATGTCTTGACACCTGATGAAGAATTCCCTGATATTGGAAAGGAAGAGACACCTATCTACCCCCTTCCCATTTCTTACGAAAATCAATGCTCCAATTTTGGTGTGGCAAGCAACTTAGACCTTTTTACTAGTGAATTTGGCTTTGACATTAAAAAAGATAAGAAATTGTTAACTCTAAAAAGATATGGTAAAGATTTTAACTTGAAGCAAGCATATGACAGGTATGCATTTACCAAGGCCCTAGAACATCATAGACAACAACAAGCAGATTATGAACGGGTTTTGAGAGGAGAAGTTAATGCATCCACCAGTGGAGGAAATGTTACTGAAGGAAATGAAAGTGAAGAAAATGTTCTATTCTCATCAGACAGTAGCAGTAGTGAAGATGAGAATCCTGATGACTGAGAACTTTTTCAACTTATGTTGTTTACAACAATTTAATTGTTAATTTCAAGTTCACATTTTTTTAAAAACTCCTGTAAACATTGTCTTGGAAGAATATTAAACAACTGTTGACTACTGAAGCTTGTGGATAGAGATAATACTAAGCTTTGGATACGTGCAACATTTTCTGAAATATTATGTAGATAAACAAAACAATACAAAGGTCAGCATTTTATTGTATCGTAATGGTTGGATTTTGTCAACATTTGAAAGTCAACAGAAGAAATTCAAGTTATTGAAAATAAAATAAACATATTTTAATAAACTTTTCACTTGTTTTCACTGCAAAGTGACGTCAATATTTCTATTAATGTGTGCAGGCTACCTGTGTACTTGTCCCACGTGGAGAAGTGACAGATCATTCAGGTGTAAAGATGTAAACATGGCGGAGATTTTGAGTTGGAGTTGGGATGTTTTAGTATCAAAAATTGGAGATTTGAAAGTGAATGAGGAGCTAGATCGTAGGACAAACGAAATTTTTGCTACACTTAGAGATATTACATCTGTCTGCTCTTCGATTGTGTCCCTTACCGCGAGAGTTAAAGCCCTTAGAGATGTGTGGTTTCCGGCGCGGGATCAGTACAGAAGAACTGTGTTGCATCTTGCAGCATTAAATGGCAATACTCAACTAGTTTGTTCGCTCATCAAATCTGGTGTGTGTATTAACATAAAAGATGGGATCGGACAAAGTCCGTTGACGCTTGCCTTGCACATGGAACACTTCAACACTGTGAAGTTACTTATCGAAATGGGCTCCAGCACGCACAAGGATTTCTTTGAGGAAACAATTCCTCCCCTAGAAGTGGCTAGAATGAAGGGAAACGCATACATTCTTTCAATGATCACAGACAAAATAGCAGAAGAAAGCGCGATTTTTGAGGCAGTTTCAGCGCAATTTGCAAGTAGTGTCGTCACTACTGATAGAGAAGAATTACCCATGGCCTCAGATACTGGCAAGGTAAACTATGCAAGGTATTTGAATGTCACGGTTGGTGACCAAAAAAACACTGTAACAGTGCAAACTTGTGCCAACCGATGTCCAGATATTTATGGCTGTCATACACCAGGTGGAGGAGACTTCCACAACAGAGGATATTTGAATGAAGGAATAGCATGCATTGCAGGTCCTGGTGGTTTTTGGCATGTGACAGAGCAAATTATGAAAAGACCTACTGTAAACCCCACTTCGTTTAAAAAAAAGTTCCAAGATAACAATTACAATAACAATGATGAAGCATTGCTTGACTATGATGATGGTATATCCATTGCAATGTTGAAAACATTTCAAGAGTCTTCTCATTTCCCGACAAAGGATGAGCTTGAGTCCTGCTTTAATACTACAGGATCACATAATGACATTCTCCTTAAGAAACTAAAAGCATGGATCACCAATGGGAAAAAGGAAAATGAAATGTTTTCATATCACAGTGATATTGTGAATGAACTCATGCCCATGACTAGATGGTACAAAGAATCAATTCGTTATGGTAATGGTCTTGCAATTGAGGGTATCTGGATGCTTTGTCCAGCATTATATTCACAAGTTGGTAAAACAAACTACAGGGATGAAGCCTTTACACAAATAGTAAATTCCATTGCCAAATGGCCACTTGCTTACAAAATGATGTATAGACAAAACAGGACAGTGAACATAAGTTGGAAACAAGGCAGACAGCTAGCAGGAGATGAATGGGTGGAAGACTATCTAGTAAGACCTGTCAAACAATTTGTTTCTGCACAGACTTCCTTTTCCATGGTAGAACTAATGTCGTGCAGTTCAAATCTCCTTGAGATGAATCGTTCCATATACAAAAGCAGGGAAGCTTTTAATGTACACTCAACAAAAAGTCACAAAAAGCCAAGCTGTATGACCAACTGAAATGTGCACAGTTTGCTCTAAGAGAGAAATGGTTCCAGGAAAACAAAACCAAATTGGTGAAAAAGTATCCTTGGGGTGAGACAAAAGTCAAACCAGATCAATCAGTTCAAGCAAGATACATAGATGCTTTGCAAAAGGGGCATTTAAAAGCTGAGAAAGAATTTACTAGCTTTTTACACAGAAAATTTCCAAATAACATGATTTAGCATTTTTTTCTGCTTTGAAAATCACTTATTAGAGAACACAGTGAAAAAATGTTGAAATTTTGACACTACTACTACTTTGAAGAGTGAAAATTAAGTCTATTCTACTAAGAGTTTGCATGATTGATACAACAGATTGAAGTCCAAGCAGGGGTGAATGAATCAATCTAATGCATTTACTGTAGTTCATCCACACCAGCTACACTATTTGTGCCACTAGTCATGCAAATTCAGAAAAGGTCTATTTGTTTAGATTGAAATAAATTCAACAACTCAGTAATTCCTTAAGTCTAAATCTATGAGTTCCAGTTTTTCTTTAGTCTATGTGTTTATAAATCTTCTTGTGGTTGAGTAACAGATACATTGGCAGCACCAACCTCTGAATGAAAACTCCTACATATTACCTTGTTTGAGTTTTGACAAATTTTGCAGATGACAAAGACAGTGATGTTTGCTGTTTATATTTGAATCAATGAATATAATTTATGATAACATTATTTCACCTTTTACAAGCTAAATAATTTTATAATGTGTAACCTAGGGGAAAAGTTTAGTGTTAGTTCACTTTGCTTTAGATGGCCTATTTATAAAAATATCAAAATATAAAAAAATACAATACAATATCTTGCTTTCATTTTTGTCCCTATTGTTTACTAATAGTGATAGTGACTTTCGTCTGCCCATGAAAGAGTTGGCATACTACAGTTAGTAGTTGACTCTAGTCATCAGCAAGTACTACAAATTACTACTGGTTTAGTTGGAAAAATAAATACGACTGCCATGGCCACAAAGGTTTGTGACTCCACCCACAAACATGAACAAATGATTGTTATAATATCCACATAATTTCAAGATGGATGATATTAGCAATACAGGAAGAATATACAAGAAAGGAAAATATAGTGGAATTGATTTTAAAAGAAATATTACCAATTATACATTGTAGTGGGGCAATATGGTGGGATGATTGTGCACTTTTGGTTAAAAGCACCAAACTTGGCACAGTTACAATACTCACTGAGCTAATCATTTTGAAGACCGGGCCCACCCGAAAATCGATCAGGGGGGTCACTTTTTTACCCTTGGGGGGAGGGGTGGGTAGTTTTCTATGTAAAAAAATAAAACAATTGTGCACTTTGAGTTAAAGGTGCCAAACTTAGCACAGATATAGTACTCAATAAGCTAATCATTTTGAAGACCGAGCCCACCCGAAAATAGACCAGGGGGTCACTTTTTTACCCTTGGGGGGGGTGGGGTGGGTGGTTAGTTTTCTTTGTAAAAAATTAAAACAATTGTGCACTTTGAGTTAAAGGTGCCAAACTTGGCACAGATATAGTACTCACTGAGCTAATCATTTTGAAGACCTGGCCCACCCGAAAATCGATCAGGGGGGGTCACAGTTTGACCCTCCTTGGGAGAGGGGTGGGTAGCTTTCTCTGTAAAAAAAAAATAATATAAAAATTAGGTACTACCTAATAGCGGAGCTCCCATTAAATATAATAATAATTTTAAATACTTTGTTTTATTTTGACGTTTTTGATTCAAATCAATTGGGCTTCCTGTGGTAATAGGCAAACAAAGATTGCATTTTGTTGTAAAAGTTGAAATAAAGACTATAGATCAAGCTTTATTTCTTGCCCTTCAGTCTCCTGAGAATTATAAGGCTTTCAACTCAGTGACCATAGTGATATTTATTCAGATTCAGTCAGATTTTATAATTGACTTAGTAGTAGTGGTTCATAATTCTCAGAAATCGAATGCAAAAACCCCTCAAACTGATTTCATTCACATAAATACTGAACCTAATTCAACATCCTTCAATTAAACAATTAGACATTGCAGAAAATTATATTTAGATTTTTCTGTCTTGACAGTATTGTGGCATCTTGTTTTTTTGTATTATGTAGAGTAGAATGACACTGATAAATAGTTGTCTTTACACGAAACAAGAATTCTCTCTTCCAGGTTACACTAATCATGACTTTAGATGAAAATTTTTTTATGTTCTTGATTCAAATGAATTGGGCTTCCTGTGGTAATTGACAAAGTTGAAATGAAGATTATTTAAAAAGCATTTTTAAAATAAGTTTTGGTTTTGGTTTGTATATTGTATGGGCTTGTATGCTCAGTGACCTTTGTTACAGTAACTTTTAATATTCAGATTCACTGTCAGATTTCATAATTGACTTTGTAGTGGTTCATAATTTTCAGAAATAGAAAGCAAAATCTCCAAAACATTTTTTTAAATTGATACAAGTAATTAAACCTTTTCAACATCCTGAATATTACAGAACAACATATATTGATTTGTCTGTCTTCACTATATTTGTGACATCTTGTTTTTTGTGGTTGTTGTTGTTGTTTTGTTTTGTTATTTAATGTAGAATAGAATGACACACTAGCTAGCTAGGTGAATACTCGTCTCCCACTTATCTCTTCCAGATTAAATGAATCGTCAAGAAGAATCTTGCTGAGCTTGGTGGTTTCAAGCTGAAAGGTTATGCAGACTGTACTTGCGTATGTTGGTCTTTTTTTTCCACACCTCGTGATAAACCAGACGAGTCTGATATTTTTTATGTTGTGAAATGGGTTTCCTGTGGGTTGATTAATTAGCTCGATTAGCTTTGTTACGTGCGCGCGCGATTGAGCGGTGAGAATAAAGAACATCTCAATTGTCTCAGCAATCAGTTTTCTGCTCTCCCAATTTCATCGTAACGGATCGTTGAGACATTGGTGCCGAAACCCGGGACGCCTGGGTGAAAACATGTCTGAGGACCAGGATATACAAAAAGCAAAGCACATCAGAGCAGCCTACAGAGGCCATGTAAGCCGAGACTTGAAAAAAGCAAAGCTCATAATCGAAGAAAGCCCAGCAGATCTCAGCGAACTCGAAGCCATTTATGAAAGGGTCGGCAGACGAGGCGATGAACTGGCAAGAATGGATGAGGCCATCGTCCAGCACTATAGCCAACCAACAGACATCGAAAGAGAGGTAGAGGACGCTCTAAAGTGGAACGACGAAATAATAGACTGCAAAACCGCGATTACGAAGTTCTTAAGTGAAGCCGCAGGCCCGCCAAAGCAGCAAACGGTGAGTCTGTTCCAATCTTCATCCTTTAGCGAGCCACATCCAAAACATAGAGTAGCCATTAATTTACCTAAGCTGAAGCTCAAATCATTTAGTGGTGATAAACTGGAGTGGCAAACCTTTTGGGAAGGGTTTAGCTCAGCAATTGACAAAAACCCAGAACTCAGCGAAATCGATAAAATGAACTATCTAAGCGGACAACTCAGAGGGGAAGCAGCTCACGTAATAGCAGGGTTGCCATTGAGCAATGGTAACTACAGCAAAGCAGTAGAACTGTTGCATGAGTGCTACAGACAGAAGCAAGCATTGATCAATTGTTACATGGAAGCACTAACTAAGATTCCTCCCGCATCTAGCGAAATCAAAAAACTTCGGATACTCTATGATTCGTGCGAAACCTACATACGCGGGCTCGAATCACTCGGCGTAACCTCGGAATCATACGGTAGCCTACTGCTGCCCATGCTCATCAAAAAACTTCCGGAGGAGATCAAACGAACGATCTTCAGGTCTAACGATAAAGCAGACAGCTCTCTGCAAGAGTTCAGATCCGCCCTCCTACGAGAAGTAGAAACGCGTGAAAAGAGCCATCCGATATCTATAGCGGATTCGTCTCCATCCACATCCGACAGTCCCGTTGCAACGGCCGGAGCCTTGTTCTCGGGAACACGAAGCAAAACTTATAACCCACGCCTCTTACGAGACTCCGACCAAGCTACCAAGAATAAGTCGAACAACCGACCCTGTCCATATTGCGGGGAACAGCATCGTCCAGACAAATGTCAAAAGCTCAACTCCGTCAACGAGAGAATATCATTGCTCAGGAAAGAACATCGCTGTTTCAACTGCCTTGGAACAAGCCACATCACAAGCCAATGCTTCTCAAAAGGAAGATGTTTAAGGTGCAAGGGAAAACACCACACCTCCATTTGCGAGTCTGCAAGCCCCCCTGAGCCCACTCCTCACCTCGATAAGGATAACAAGGAGGACGAAACACCACAACACAGCGCCAAGGGAGGAACGCACATGGGGACTACTCAAACAACGGATCCAGGACAAACTATTCTGATGCAGTCTGCACGCGTGACGGTAGTCGGACCTCAGGGAATTAAGCTTCAAGCCCGAGCGTTATTCGATTCGGGTTCTCAAAGAACGTTCATTACCAAGAAACTGAAGGAGGCGTTGCAACTCCAGCCAGTGCGAAAAGAATATCTAGAGGTGACAACATTTGGCTCCCTCCATACTAAACCGATGGAATATGAGGTTACCAAATTTCATATCCAAACAAGTGAAGAAGTGATCGAGTTAACAGCGGTCGTAACCCCAGTTATATGTCCACCGCTATCGTATTCGACGAAGCACGACCATCTTTGCCATCCTGAACTACAAGGGCTTCGTCTCGCTGACCCACCTCCAATAGCCAACGGCCTAGACGTGGACATCATAATCGGAAACGATGTTTACGGTCTTCTCATTACGGGCGAAATCATGAAGTGCTCAAAGGAAGGAATGGTGGCAATGAACAGCAAATTCGGCTGGCTACTTTCGGGCCCTGTTAACACGGTTCAAAGCAGCGCAAAGCAAAGCGTAGTTTGCGGCAGAGTAGACGTCACGAGGTCCGAGGAGCCACTGGACGAGATGCTACCGAAGTTATGGGAGCTTAACGACTTGGACACAGAATACAACGTCATTGAATCCGACGTCTTGAAGACCTTTAACAGAACCATAGAGTTCAACCAAGAATCAAAGAGGTACGTGGTGAGACTCCCCTGGAGAGAAAGCAAGAACGACCTCCCTACGAATCTCGGAATGAGCAAAAGTAGGTTGGAAAGTCTCCGGAAAAACCTACTAAGGAGAGACGATGCCCTCATCCACAACTACAACGCATACATAGAAGAGCAAGTTCGACTGGGATTCATTGAGCCGGTTCCCGACCCGAGCAATTCCAAAGGAATCGTGCACTATATCCCTCATTTTCCAGTCTTCAAGTCAGACAGCGCTACTACTAAAATGAGAGTAGTGTATGATGCTTCAGCAAAGGGATACAACAAACCGAGCTTGAATGACTGCCTTCACAAGGGTCCGAATTTCATCCAAGAATTAATGGGCATACTTCTGCGATTCCGTCTACACGAAATAGCACTGGCAGCCGATATAGAAAAAGCGTTCCTACAGATCGAGCTTAACGAAATAGACAGGGACGCTACTCGATTCCTGTGGCTCAAAGACACGAGTAAACCTGCTGACCACATGAATAACTTGCGGGTATTTCGGTTTCGTCGCGTATTATTTGGAGCTGCCCCGTCGCCGTTTCTACTCGGTGCAACAATAAAGTACCACCTTGACCTCAAAGGCGACGATAAAATAGCAAGGGACCTAAAACGTTCCATGTACATGGACAACGTGGTAACAGGCACTAGCGATGAATCCAAAGCCATAGAATTCTACTTACGTTCCAGAGAATACCTCTCCGAAGCCGGTATGAACCTACGTCAGTGGACGTCCAACTCCTCGCAGCTAACCAGCAAGACTCAAAGCGAAAAAACAGACGCGGCTCGTACTATAAAGGTACTCGGTGTTGTATGGGACTCCAAGAAAGACACGATTACTCTTTCACTTGAGAAAATGCTCGAGGCAATCAAAGATACAACAAAATTCACGAAGAGATCTATGTTGAGCATTGTATCAAAACTTTTTGACCCTCTGGGTATGGTAGAGCCCTTCATCATCAGATCCAGAATCATGATTCAGGAGCTATGGAAACTCAACACTGCCTGGGATGAGTATCTCTCAGACAACCACAAACAACAATGGTCCAAGTGGCTTGAAGAAATCAAAGGCCTCAGAAACATCGAAATCCCACGACGTTACTTCTTGCAGCCAGACAACTATAAACATGCCCAACTGCACATATTTTGTGACAGTAGCACACGAGCATACGGGGCGGTTGCCTACATGACAAGAATTGGTTCCGAGTCCACCTTCCTAATCGCCAAAAGCAAGATAGCACCAATCAAAACACAAACACTACCAAGATTAGAACTACAAGCAGCACTCCTTGGAGCAAAACTATCGGCATACGTTATCAACAGTCTCCCAATAAGCTTGAACACAGTCACACTTTGGAGCGACTCACAAATAGTGCTATCATGGCTGCTTACGAACAAACAGTTACCAACATTCGTCGAAAATAGAGTCAGAAAGATAAGGGACATAACGAAGCAATATTCGTGGAGATACTGTCCAACAGCGAGCAATCCAGCAGACCTACTCACACGAGGAATCTCTATAAAAACGTTTAAAGACAAGCACAAGCTGTGGTACTCCGGTCCCTCGTGGTTGAAGTCTTCAATGAACGATTGGCCAACGCAACCGGTAGAAGCAACAGAAAACACGAGGCCAGAAAACCTAAATTCGCAACTCACCATCAGCGCAAGGCCACCATCTACATTGGTGATTGACATCAAAAGATATAGCAGCCTGAGC
Organism: Telmatactis stephensoni; assembly: GCA_029948255.1. Taxonomy (NCBI): domain Eukaryota; kingdom Metazoa; phylum Cnidaria; class Anthozoa; order Actiniaria; family Isophelliidae; genus Telmatactis; species Telmatactis stephensoni. The sequence goes on from JALIZF010001639.1 coordinate 271,606, forward strand.
CAAGCCATCCGGATTACAGCACTGGTTCTCCACTTCATTGCTTCATGCCGGAGGAATAACGCAACCAAGACTGTTGCTATCAAAGACTATCTTCAAGCCGAGAAACATCTCTTACAAGCGGTCCAACGGCAGAAATTCCAAGCCGAGATTCCCTACCTCCAGGGTAGTCAATATAAAACAAAACGGCCAGCAATCATTGATCAGTTGAGCCTGTACCTAGACGAAGACGGTCTAATCCGATGTCGTGGAAGACTAGAAAATGCCCAAACGATAGCAAAACGAGCCAGGTTTCCCGTACTGATACCTAAAGACTCCTATTTGACAGAACTCATCATCCGTGAGGCACACGCAACCGTCATGCACAACGGAGTAAGAGAAACGCTAACTCAGGTCAGACAGAGATATTGGATACCGCAAGGACGGCAGCGAGTAAAACAAATATTGGCGAAATGTGTGACTTGCAGAAGACACGAAGGGCGTCCCTTTTTCCCCCAACCCACGCCTCCATTACCCGAAGCACGGGTCTTTGAAGGCTATCCATTCAGAGTAACAGGTATCGATTACGCAGGACCTCTGTTCATAAAGATTGGAGGAAAAACAGCAACTTCAGAGAAAGTATACATATGCCTATTTACCTGCGCCTCAGTGCGCGCCCTACATCTTGAAGTAGTAGAGGATCTAACAGCCCAAGCCTTTATCAGAGCTTTCAAAAGATTTATCAGCCGGCGCGGAATCCCCGAGATCATCATATCGGACAACGCAAAAAACTTTAAGTCCAGCTCCGAAGAGATCTCCCGCCCATTCAACACGGATTTATCACAGCAGCTGTTCGCACAGAAGCACATCCACTGGCAGTTCATCGCAGAGAGAGCACCCTGGTGGGGAGGGTTCTATGAGCGTCTTATTGGACTGATGAAACGATGCCTTAAGAAAACCATCGGCAAGGCGTCACTAAACATATTTGAGCTAAACACAGTGGTCACTGAGGTGGAAGCGGTGTTGAATAGTCGTCCATTAACATACATGTATTCCGACATCAAGGAGGGAGATCCGCTTACTCCATCACATTTCCTTTGTGGCCAGCGACTGCTAAACCTACCAGAACAGAAACTAAAGGAAGACCCTCACGACATGGATTATGTACTGCCAGGCGAAGAAACCACCAAAACACTGAACAGACGTGCGCAATATCATGACAGGCTAATGAAATCACTCTGGACCCAATGGCGCAAGGAATACCTCACAAGCTTAAGAGAGATCTTCAGAGCTAAAGGGAAAGCAGGCGCCACAATAATCAAACAGGGCGAGGTTGTAATAGTACACGACAACACGCCTAGGAACAAATGGAAACTCGGCATCGTAAAGGCACTCCTACCAGGGAGAGACCGCCGGGTGAGGGCTGTCATCCTGCGCATGAGTAACGGTAACGAGCTAGTCAGACCAATAGAAAAACTCTACCCACTGGAAATATCTGAGTCCATCAAGAACCGACCCACTGGTCATACAGCTGAGCACGAAGTACAGGAGCACAAAGGATCCAAGAGAGCCGCCGCTATAAAAGCAACTGAGAGAATAAAGCAACATCTCAAAGAAGAAGAAGAAAACTGAACTTTATTATTAAACCAAACCCTGTGAAGTTTTGAACTGCTTTCGGGCACTTCGGCCGCCCGGGAGGGTGTTGTGAAATGGGTTTCCTGTGGGTTGATTAATTAGCTCGATTAGCTTTGTTACGTGCGCGCGCGATTGAGCGGTGAGAATAAAGAACATCTCAATTGTCTCAGCAATCAGTTTTCTGCTCTCCCATTTCATCGTAACGGATCCGTTGAGACAGTTTTGAAGTGAACTATTTATGCTTTTTTCCTGTCAATTGTTTCATTAAATTCCAGACCAAAACTTGAGCTGTATTTACACATTAGTGGGGTTGAAATAAGTTCAAAATCAATTTTTTTTACTAATTTTATTATTATTAGAACTAGTGCAAAAAGGTCACCGTAAAACAAAATGTCGTTGTACATTTCATGTAAGGCTTGATCGAGTGTTTGTTTAAACTTGGCCACAGTACTGTTCAACGTGCATAAAAGTTTTTTTTAAAGTCATCAATCCCAAATAAAAGATAAAAGATCAAATATAGGTACAAGAGACTTTTTGACATCATTTTCTGGCCAGGGTCTTTACCTTGAAGTGCTTTCCTTGTTGTCTTTTCGAAGCATACTGGTCCTTGTTTCACGCTCAATGCAGACGATTCTTGATTTATTTCCAACTTTGGCTAGATTTTTAAGCAGCTTTACTGAAGGCATCTTCACGAAATGAACAATACACGATCCTCAATGACTCATTCATTATGAGGATTTTTTTTAAGCTACGAATCCAACTAAAAAGTCGTTCAACTTTGAAAATATCCTCTGTCTTTCGTCTTTCGAGCAGTTTTTGAAACGACACCGGGCCCGAAAAAAATTCAAACGTACGTTTTTTTCGCTTTAACCTGTCAAGATTGGCACAGATTAATGTTCATGAAAATCGCTAAATTTTTACAAGGTTTCGAGAATACTATTTTTAAGCTTTGCAAGTTAAAACTGCAAGGAAACTTGTAAATTTTCAGTTTTCAAAGTGTCAGCGCGCGTCAAGTTGGCGCCAAAAAGCAATAAGCCAATCAGCATCGCGATGTACACGGACGTACGTACGGACGTATGTATGTATGTATGTACGGACGGACGTACAGCCGTTGGGCTCCCTGTGTGTCCATGAAAAATCAACTCGATGGATTACCATTTTTTCTTAGGTATGGTGCTCCGCTCGCGCGGGCCAAAGCTCCACTATGAACTCTGCCAAAATCGTGCTGTTTTACTTTGATTTTCAGAATTTTGAAATTTTGAAAATTTTCAGAAGATCTAGCAAAACTTTTCGTAAAAAATAATGCAAAATGGCACAAATCTTGTAGAGATCAATTCAGTAACTTGAAATTAGACCGAGTTAAAAAACGAAAAGAATATCAGGGAGATGGTAGCAACAAAAGAGAAAACAAAATAAAAAGACGTTGTTTAAGTTCAAACACTACAACAGGCTGCTTGTTTTGTGGCGGAACCACAGGCGACCTTCACAATGCCTCAACATTTAATATCGACAAAAATGTACGAGAGAGCGCTAAAATTCTCAATGACAGTTCATTGTTAGCAAAGCTCAGTGCCGGTGATATGGTTGCTATTGAAGCTAGGTATCATACAGCATGTTTAGCCAAACTGTATAAGAAGGCCTCTAATGCCAAAGCTCAAGATACTGAATCAGAGGAACTGAGTAATTCTCTATGCCATGGTATTGCATTGGCTGAATTGATTGCATTCATGGAGGAAAGTCAAAGTGAATCGAGTGATGCTCTTGTTTTTAAACTTTCTGAACTTTCTAAGTTGTACACTGAAAAACTAGAGCAGATGGGACTAGATGTGTCACAGCGTGTACACAGCACGAGGCTCAAGGAGCGCATTCTAGAACAATGCCCTGATATAGAAGCTCACAAAGATGGTAGAGAGGTTGTGTTGGCATTTTCCAAGCATGTAGGAGCCGTATTGAGGAAAGCCAGTGAATCACGTTTATATGATGACAATGCTATGATACTATCAAAGGCTGCTAAACTAATCCGTCGAGAACTTTTTGGTATGGAAAATAGTAAGTTTAATGGTAGCTTTCCCTACAATTGTCAGGAGACATCAGTTCCACAATCACTACAATTTTTGATTGCAATGATTATGAATGGTACGGGAGTTAATGCAGAATCAAGAAATGGCACAGCTGCTCTCAGTATATCGCAGTTGATTAAGTACAATTGCACTATCTGACGTCGGAAAGACTCAGCAGAAGGGACATTTCATGCTAAGAATCGTGAAACACCTCTACCAATATATATTGGTTTGATGCTACATGCGGAAACTAGAAAGAAAGGACTTGTTGACAAACTAAGCGATCTAGGTTTGTCAATACCATACAACAGAGTTTTGGAAATTTCCACTGATATGGGAAACATGGCTGTAGCACAATTTGAAGCTGAGAAGATAGTTTGCCCTTCGTATCTCAAAAAGAAGCTTTTTACAACTGGTGCAGTGGACAATATTGACCACAACCCTAGTTTTACAACAGCAATAGGGTCACTACATGGCACTGGGATTTCCTTGTTCCAGCACTTTACTCCTGATAGCCATGGAGAAGAAAGACCACGCAACATTCCAATTTTAAATGAAGGCACAAGAAGTGCATGCATAAAACCTCTACCTAGTGAATATGCCGATGTACCCCTTGTGGATCCTTGGAAAAATGAACCATCTTTTCCACAGACTGGATTTAGCTCTAGTGATTATAAGGACTTGAATGTTGACACATCAGCTGGGTATAAATGGCTTGATCATGTTAAAAATGCTGTTGAAGTCAATGATCCTCAAAGTGCTCAAGATATGCAGATGTCATGGGCAGCATTCCACTCGAACCAAATTCAAGAAACAAGACAAGGACCTTCCGATATCTCATGCTTGATGCCTCTCTTTAAAGAGGAAGCCAAATCAGTCGCAATGATACTACATGCTATGAATGTGATAAACCTCACTGTCCAGTTTCTCAACTTTGGCCAAATACCAGTAATCGCAGCCGACCAGCCTTTGTATGCAATTGCCAAAAAGATACAGTGGTACTGGCCTGACATGTATGGTGAGAAGAAATATGTGGTCATGCTAGGGGGACTACATATTGAAATGGTAGTACTAAAGACTCTAGGAGACTGGCTTGAAGGTAGTGGATGGACGAATATTATAATCCAAGCAAATATTGCATCAGCTGGCACAGCCGACTCCTTTTTAAAGGCAACTCATGTATCCCGTACTAGACATGTCCACCAGGTTACAGCTTGTGGTCTTTACATTTTGATGCATAAAGCCTATGACCGCTATGTACAATTTGCTTTGCCGGATGAAAACCGGAAACTTGAATTCAAGGAGTGGCAAGAAAACAAGTCAGCGTCCTGTCCACATTTCAAGTACTGGGACTTAACACTTAAACTTCAGCTTTTGCTGCTATCATTTGTCAAGTCACTTCGCGAAGGAAATTTTGATGCCTACCGAAAGTCCATTCGGCAGTTGCTTCCTTGGCTTTTTGCTCTAGATCATGTTAATTATTCAAGGTGGCTGACAGTCCATCTGCATGACATGACCCAATTGGCCAGTACATGTCCAGCAGTAGAAAAGATGTTTCAAGGTGGCTGTTTTGTAGTGCACAAGACACAGCGTAGATTTTGGGGTTACAATCGACCAAGCGCATGAACAGAACAACAAACTGGTAAAGGGGGATGGTGGTGCTGTGGGTTTAACTGAAAGCTCAAGCCAGCTACTACGATGGATGGTTTAGAAATTTCTAGAGCCATATCTGAATTTGAGTCTGCACATGTGATAAATCAAGTAAGAGAACCAGATTCTAAACACCATGAGGAGGCCAGAACAACACAGAAAAGTTTCCAAAAGCAGGTTAAGGACTTTGTTGAAGTAATAGAGTCCATGGGGAATCCATTTTCAGAATCCAGTTCTGATATGCTTGTGCTTGACACAAAGGAAATTGTCAGTGACAAAGTGGTTAAGGCAGTTATGGAAGTAGAAAAAGTTGGAGAAGACCAGCTGAATACATTTGTAGAAGAACGCATGGTAAAGCGCACCAAAGCAGTGACAGATACAATCACACGAAATAACCTTGCGTTATTCAGCAACCCACAAAAGTCATCTGCAAAGGGAAAGCAAGATGTCCTATCTCTAAAACAGAACTGCTCCCTATTTTCGCAACTGTACATTTCTTGCCAGGTCCGCCAAGGTAACCTTGATGAGTTTTTCTCCCATGAAAACCAGACATACCCTCTGTCCCTCTCAAAGTTTGGTGAATTGAGATTTGGAGTAAAATCAGACTTACTGACCTGCTTAGAAAAACTGTGCCCGTGCAGATCAACCACTCCTGTAGTTGAAGCAGTACTTCTTGATGGTGCCGCGCTTGTTAATATGTTGAAACCCAATGGAGCCTGCAAGACCTTTTCAGATTATGCAAACATAGTTTACCAACCATATATCAGAAGCCAGTTGCAAAAAGTGAGTCAGCTTGACATTGTCTGGGACAGATACATTCTGGACAGTCTGAAGGCCCAAACACGTACCAAGCGAGGAAAAGGTATTCGCCGACGAGTTGAGCCTAATGTGAGGCTCCTAAACAACTGGGGAGAATTCCTAAGAGAAGAGGCCAATAAGTCTGAGCTCTTCTTGTGGCTAGCAGAACAAACTTTACTTATCCAAAGTGAGGGAAAAGTGCTTGTCACTACAAGAGATAAACTGGCTCTGTCAAATTCCACAAATGTAGAAAAGATGTCACCTTGCTCACATGAAGAAGCTGACAGCAGATTGCTCCTTCATGCATTGGATTGCGTCAATCAAGGCCTCAACAAGGTGATAGTGAGAACTGTTGATACAGACGTTGTTGTGCTATCAATATCCATGTTTAGCAAGTTGAATGCCTCCGAGCTATGGATTGCTTTTGGAGTGGGTAAAAACTTTCGCTACATCCCTGTGCATGAAGTTGCCAAATCCCTCGGCAATGTAAATGTTTTTCATGTTTTTCACGCGTTTACTGGCTGTGACCAGACGTCTGCGTTCTCTGGTCGCGGAAAAGCAACTGCTTGGGCAGCTTGGATGGCCTATGAAGATGTCACTACATCCTTTGCATTACTCAGTAAAACACCAACTGATGAAGATGTTGAGAATGCTTTACCAGCACTAGAGAGATTTGTTATAGTAATGTATGACAGAACAAGTGATTGTAAGAAGGTCAATGAAGCAAGAAAGATTCTATTCTCACAGAAAGGAAGATCACTGGAAAATATCCCTCCAACAAGAGATGCCCTTCTACAACATGTCAAAAGGGTTGCCTACCAGGCCGGCCACTGTTGGGGACAGTGTTTGGATGCACTACCTGAGCTCCCATCTCCCAGTGACTGGGGATGGACCCGCTCTCAGTCTGGCTCATGGACGCCACTTTGGACAACATTACCAGAAGCTTCAAAGATTTGTCAGGAGCTTATAAAATGTGGATGCAAATCTGACAAAGGATGTAAGGGACGCTGCAAGTGCGCAAACTTGCCCTGCACTGCACTTTGCCACTGTGGTGGTGATTGTGATCGTGAATAACAGTACTGATCATGATAAACAAGTATATATACAAACAGCAACAGGTAGTTTCTTTAGAATCTAATATTTTATTCAGAGAAAACTACCCACCCCTCCCCAAAGGGTAAAAAATTAAAGTATCCCCTTGTCAATTTTTCGGGTGGGCCCGGTCTCCAAAATGAATAGCTTAGTGATTACTATGTCTCTGCCATGTTTGGCACCTTTTACTCAAAGGACACAATTTTTTAAATTTTTTTACAGAGAAAACTACCCACCCCTCCCCAAAGGGTCAAAAAGTGACCCCCCTGGTCGATTTTTGGGTGGGCCCGGCCTTGAAAATGATAAGCTTAGTGAGTACTATATCTGTGCTAAGTTTGGCACCTTTAACTCAAAGTGCACAATTGTTTTAATTTTTTACAAAGAAAACTACCCACCCCTCCCCCTAAGGGTAAAAAAGTGACCCCCCTGGTCGATTTTCGGGTGGGCCCGGTCTTCAAAATGATTAGCTCAGTGAATACTATATTTGTGCCAAGTTTGGTGCTTTTAACCCAAAGTGCACAATACGACCATTTTTCTGCACCATATTGTCCCACTATTGACCTCATGCTGCTACTTGATCTGAAATATGATTTCTTAAAATAATGCTTAAAATATTTCTTCGTGTTTATGGGCGGAGTCACAGACGTTTGTGGGCGTGGCAGTCATATGGGGTTTTTTTTTTCAATCAAAACCATGGTTCGGTGGTTTCCAAATAATCTTACTTCTTCTATGGACAAAAGAACTTCACTCTAATACAGAGATGTTGGTTTTCAGGTGACAAAGGTTCTAAATATCTCTACTGTGCAAAAGTAATCTGAAACAAATTGTTTTTTTAAGAAACTGACAACCTTGAGATCTACAATAAGTATATAAGTCTTCAGAACAATATGAAAAAACACAAAAGCCAACACAACTGGCCCAAAAGAAATACCTAAGAAAGGGCACACAAGTATCAACACAACAATTATTCAACTGTTGATATTGAATATCAAATTCAAAGCCCAACAAAAGGATCAATATTTTTAAACTATACCAGATTTCTTTTGGGTCAAGTCATGTTAGCTTTAGCCTGTATGAAACTCTTTTCTAAAATGGAGTACCAATGATTGAAAACAGTAGCAGACAAAGCTACAGTACCAACTACTAATTATCAGTCAGTTATGTTTGATACCAAAGTTGCTATACATTCATATTAACTCAATAGAAAAGGATTTCTTTATAAAATATTTTTTTAGAGATATGATCTTGTCAGTTGTTAGAGATCGCAGATCTTACCTTGGTCACAAACTGAAAGCAATTTCATTTTTTTTTTCATTACTTCATACTTGGTGACAGTCATGTCCATTGCAATAACATCATGTGATCTACATCCTAATACCATGGAAACAGACAAATTGCTACCCTTTTTCTGTATGTTTTCAGCTTACACCTCTTCAACAATTAACAGGTGTAAAAATTTTGAAAGCATTGTTACTGGTACAATTTTTTTGGAGAGACAACCAAATGTTGAGTAGGTATCCATATCTGCAACAGCTTTTTGACTGCTACCAGCCAGAAATAACTTTAGAGTGTTACAATTAATCTCCTTTCCTGTAAGTTCTACCATTGCTTGAACAACTGTGAGGCAGGCTGAAGTGCCATCAGTGATTTGGATGCAACCACGATGCTTGCAGTTATCACACCCACTGACACATACAAAACTATCAACGCTTTCTCCAAAATATGCCATGAGTAATTTATGCCGGCATTGTACAGGGTCCTCCAACATTACAATTAAGTCATTGAAAAAGGAACATTGGGAAACAAAATGATCTTTCCCTTGAGAATGAAACAATTTGTAAATTAGGATTTTGTCTGAGTATGAATAGTACAGACGGCAGGTAGCAGGTGCTCCATTTCGTCCAGCCTGGCCACATTGCTGAAGATATTCTTCTATGCTTGTTGGTAATCTAGCATGTATTACAAATTTTACATCTGCCTTATCAATGCCCATTCCAAATGAAGAATTGGCAACCATCACTTTAACTTCACCTGATATCCACTTTGCCAAGCTTACAGCCTTTAGCTCTTCAGACAACTGGCCATGGTACTTGACAGCACTAATCTCTCTTTTTATCAACTCTGCATGAGCCTTGGACACATCATGAGGAAGAACACAGTATATTATACCACTCTCATCTTGGTGATTCTTCACAAACTCTTCTATTTCGTCATACATTTTGCTGGAACGCTCTACAACTTCCAGAAATAAATTTTCTCTGAATATAGAGGTGCAGTGTGTTTTAAAGTTACCAAAGATACCTTTAAGATCATTCTCCATTTTGATGGGAATGGTTGCACTTAGTAGGAGTTTTGGTACCTTGGTCTTTGCTAGGCTTTTGCAAACATTTTTGTAAATTGGCCTGAAAGTGTTCCCCCATGTAGAAATAGTGTGTGCCTCGTCGAACACGATCCTTTCGAGATTATCTTCACCAGACAGCGCATCGATTTTATTTCGCAACGGGCTTCCATACTCTAGCATTTCTGGGGTAGAAAAAAGGACACGATAGTTGCGAGCATTTTGTAATTGTTTCGACGATTACTCCTTGCGGAACATCACCGGTGAATTTACAACATGGAATATTCAAATTAACACAGCGAAGAATCAGGTCGTCGATTAAAGATTTCAGTGGCGAAATCACCAAACTTGGCTTTGATGCAAGGACTGCTAGCAGCAAATACATCAAAGTTTTTCCTCCACCAGTTCCCACAACTGTCAAAACATCAAAACCAGCCATGGTCGAAAGAATGGTTTCCTTCTGAAGTGGACGGAAAGATGAAAATCCGAAATACTGTCTCAGTGTATTTTCGATCAATCCGCCATGTGTTGGGTCAATATTTGGAGTGAACGATTCCTGAGACGTGCTGCTATCACTTGAGTCGGAGGGGATATAAATATCGTGGTTCTCAGAAACGTCTAGCCTATCAAGTTCAACAGAGCCCAAATTAACTGCCGCTTCAAACGGCGAACTTGCTACAATGGTAGTTTCGATATAACTACACTTCACGCTGTAAATTTTTGAATTTTCTTCATCCAGTGCGGGTAAAGAAGCCAGTTTTTCTAAGAGGACAACGATTTCACTTTCGGTCGCCATTTTGTTCAAGTTGTGATTTTTACCTCTCCCCACACATTTATTTTTTGGTTATCAATTTTTCACTTGCCTCCTCCCCAAAGGCAGTTTTGACATGCGCACGACAACATGCGCAGATCGGCTTGACTATGTCGATATATGGCAGGCAACTCTCGCCACTTTTACCCACCCCCATTTCATGCCAGTCCTCTCAGTGATCCCACAGGAAACCCAAAAGCAGCAATAAAACTCAAAAGAGTTGCCTGCGGAGGAGGCTAGATCAGAAGCACAGTTGTGGAAAACCTTGCCAAGTTCTTGCCAAGATCTTTCCTGGATCTTGCCAAGATCTTGGATAATCTTTGTAAGATCTTAGCTCAGTCCTGGGAAAATCTTGCCTAGTTCTTGGCAAGATTTTACCTGGATCTAGGTAAGATCTTCGAAGACAATCTTGGTAAGATCTTGGCATAGTCCTGGAAAAATCTTGCCAAGGTCTTGCCAAGATCTTGGTAAATAATCTTGGTAAGATCTTAGCGCAGTCTGGAAAAATCTTACCGAGTTCTTGCCAAGATCTTACCTTGGTCTTGCCAAGATCTTGATAGATAATCTTAGCACAAAGGGTGAATAGCGCTATCCAGCGGATAAATCCTTATCCAGCGGATAAAATCTATACAAAATCTATACAGTGGATAACTCTTATCCGGTGGATAACTTTATCCAACCTTCGTACAACTGGGCCCAGAGCAATATTTTGAAGTGATATTGTGCCCATTGCTTGGTAGGACCTTAGACTGGTCTTGCTAAAATCTTGGTAAATAATCTTGGTAAGATCTTAGTAAGATTGAGGTAATTTCTAAGCACAATTTTAGCAATATTTTGAAGTTATTGGCTACACCTTGGTATGATCTTAGCCTGGTCTTGCTAAGATCTTGATAGAAGTCTTGGTTAGTTCTTGGCACAGTACAAGTTCTTAATTAGATCTTGACTATTGTAGAAGATTAATTTCACTATTAATACTACTACTGCTACAATTGCAATAACTTTATTTTAAAATGTACATTTATTTAATAATCTATGATTGCTTATAAAGCTCTTTCACAATAATCCCAGCAATAATACAGCCCAAAGTACATGTAGCTCTGGGTCTAAAATTTTGGATCAAACAAAAATGGTCACTTTCAATTAATTGATTTGAAGGAATTTCTTGCAATAATCCATCAAAACACAGCAGATTAGAATTTATCACATGCTTTTCGAAATATTGTCTCCTTCTGGCTACCTCTTTTATGATTTTGTTGCTTAAATGTTCATTTATAAATATTCAATTATGTACATGTACAGCTGCCTCAGGATCAATCTATTTGACACATAATTTCTGCTATTGAAATTTCTGTCAATATTATTAAACAAGCACTTTCTTCTATATACTCATCAACTTATGTGCAGACTAAATCTGTAACTGGAGTCAGATATGCAAATATGTGCGGTTCATCAGTTTTTACTTCAATACATTTGGCAACAATTTCCTCACATGATATAGCCTGAAGGTCAGGACCAGCAGGGCCAAAAATGGGTATGTGGTGGCTGCCTAACAAATCATTATTTGCCAAAGCCTTTATTGTCAAACCATGTGGTGATTCAATGTTGATATTGCAGATTGATGTTGCAACTTGGAGGAATTTCTTTACTATTGCAATTGTCTGTGGTCTCAGGAAAACAAAGTCTTGTATGACACCATAGAAATATTCTGTAATCCCTTGCACATTATCGTGGCTATAAAACTGTATGATGTTGCTGCATGACTTTTTTGCTCTTTTATAACGAACACTGTGTACAATAAAATTATTTTTTGCCATTCTTTCTGCAAAGTGAAATTCTTCATTTTGATTTGGTAACATTGGAAGGACACATGTGGTAAGGTAAGTATTTATACAATGAAACTCCTCATTAGTCAATCTTCTCACAGCCATTGGTCCTGAAAATGCCACTGTTTCAGAAAGGTGTGTCCACTGACTCCTATATAATGGAAATACATGCAAACATGATATTATCAAATTATAATAATTAAATTACCAAATAAATTGTATTAATTTGTGGAGTTGTTTCAAAATGATATTAATTACTTTATTACAGCTGACGTGCCAGTAATCATGTCTATAAAACAGACTTACGAGAACTTTTTTGTAGCTGTCAGTCATAAAATCAGATATACTTATAAATATCAGATGTACTAATAAATAATTTATGGTGTACTAACATATTGCAAATTGCAAATTGTATATTGACTTACAGAGGTTTTGATAAAGATAATCTTGTTGATAACTGGTTGACATCAACTCCAGAGTTGGAATTCTGCAGTTCCTGTCTGAAGCATCTCATTTGTTTATCAACCACATAATTCACCATCTAAGAAATTGTTGAGAAAATCACTAATTAGTTAATCATCAGGTATTAATTAGAATGACTTTAATTTTAACACCCTGATGAAGCCGTCAGGAACAGTTAAAGTCATGCAAGTCCCCTTCTTAGTACAATTTATATATATGTTTTGTTATTTATATATATGTCTCTTGTTAACCACCAATATATATAGATACATTATTAGCCAAAAAGATCTTAAAAACCATGCAATCTATTGAGCAATTTTTTTAATACAGCAGGACTCGTTGATCCTTCACAGTGTTTCAAAGTTAACAGACAGGCATGCATAATTATAGTTTATTCTATGCCAACATGAACTAAATACCTGGTCTGCTGCACCCCAACTCTCAACAAAGACAAATGTGAATTTTCCAAGGGCAAAATAATTTTTGCTGGGTACATTATCAATGCCACAGGAGTAAAGTCTGACCCTGACAAAACAGAAGCAGTGCAAGAAATGGATATCCCTCAAACTGTAGGAGAAGTTCGTCGCTTCCTAGGCATGGTGAACCAGCTGGGCAAATTCATCCCCCCACCTTGCTGACAAGACAAAGCCTCTACGAGACCTACTCAGCCAGAAGAACGAGTTTGTTTGGGGAGCTACCCAACAAAAAAACATTCAATGAACTGAAACATGAACTCAGTTGTACCCAGATACTAACACACTATGATCCCTCCAAGCATACTATTCTATCTGCAGATGCATCTTCTTATGGTCTCGGTGCTGTACTTCTACAAGAGGAGGAAGATGGCACAAGAAAGCCAATCGCATACGCTTCGAGATCAATGACAAGCACAGAACAGCGCTATGCACAGATTGAGAAAGAAGCCCTTGCCACTACGTGGGCTTGTGAGAAATTTAATGACTACATCCTTGGGAAAGACATCACAATAGAGACCGACCACAAACCTCTAGTTCCCCTACTGGGCACAAAGAACCTCGACGAGCTACCGCCGAGAATACAGCGCTTCAGGATGCGTCTCATGAAGTACTCCTATCGCATAGTTCACATTCCTGGTAAAGAGCTATACGCAGCAGATACGCTTTCGAGAGCGCCACTTACCAAGCCCCTTACCAAAGAAGATCAACAGCTGAACAAAGACCTCAGCCTATACGTGCTATCGATCCTAGATAACTTACCAGCAACGGAGAGACAACTGCAGGGTGTCAAGCACTAAGCTTGCAAAAATTAATAGGAAAATAGGAAAATTTGAAGGGAAAAACAGGAAGAAAATAGGAAAATATGCTCATAAATAGGAAAAAAATAGGATTATTGGTAGTGGTTAGATAGGCAATCTAATAGCACTCCTCCTATAGAACTGTTAGTAGTGGATAGAATAATGACTCTTTTAGAGTAATAGTAACATATACATTTGTTTTTGAATTTGATATTAACAACATTTTTAGTATTTTAGCTAGCTTCAGAACACTTTATGTGACAATGCATAAAAATTAAATCAATATGAACATGTTTCCACATACATCTCATAACATCAAGTGTTGTCATAGAATCAGCCCTAGCAAAAATGTATATTTTTCAAAAGTTGAGTATCTTGGCAAAATATAATTAAAGCAACATCAAAGATGTAAGGTTTTTTCCAATGTATCTGTCTGTTCAAAGCTGTCGCTCCAGACAAAAATCCGCGTTCTTTGGAAGGCTGGGACGAATTTGGTTGATAATAAACTTTGACATTGTGACGTAATGTAAGGCATATTGTGACGTAATGTCAGGAATCACGGCATTTAGACTCAAAGAAAGAGCTGAAAATAGCTATATCAAAGTAGTAGAATTTGAAGCAGAAGTTAAATATTAATAGTGTATACCAACAACAATATTAAGAGCTTGTAGCATCTAAATTAAACTTCATTCCTGGGTCTCAGTCTCCCAGGGTTCTCACAATTTTTTCCACAGGATGCCCAAAATGTGCTTTTTCTCCAACTTTGCAGCGGTTTTTCCCGATCAACAGAATTGAAAGACCCACTTTTCAAAATATTTTTGTTTGAGAGGCCAAGTTCTTTTGAGAGAAATTATTTCTGGCTAGACTTTATAGGCACTTTAAATTGTATAATTTGTACATGAAAATAAGTGCTAGAGTGCAAACAACATTCTTTAAATTTATTTATATTTTTCTTTGGTTCTAAGCTGAATAAATAGGAAAAATAGGAGGTTTTCTCAAAAAAAGAGGAGGAAATATGAATCAGTTAAAAAAATAGGAAATAATAGGAAATAATAGGAACTTGACACCCTGCAACTGGAAAATATTCGACTCCACCAAGACGAGGATGAAATATGCAGTAAGTTGAAAGAATATTTTGCTGAGGGTTGGCCAGAGAAACATCAAATCGTCTCACCTATCGCTCCATACTGGCAAGAGAGAGCCCACATTACAGTCCAACAGGGCCTACTCATGAAAGACTCGAGATTGATAATTCCTTCATCCATGAGACTAGAAATCCTTGACAAGCTACATACAGGTCACCTTGGAATCAGGAAATGTAGAGAACAAGCTCATGAATCTGTCTGGTGGCCAGGCCTTAACAAACAGATTGAAGGCATGGTGACAACATGTGCAACCTGCTGTAGAGAGAGAACACAAAACCCAGAACCAATGATGTTACCACCTCTTCCTGATCGTCCCTGGCAAAAAGTTGCTACTGATTTATTTCACTTGAATGGAAAGGAATATGTTCTCCTGGTAGACTACTTTTCTAGATATCCTGAAATAGCACTACTAAGGAACTCAACCAGCGAAGAGGTTATTAGTCACCTCAAATCATTCTTTGCCCACCACGGAATACCAGAACTTGTCTTCTCTGATAATGGACCACAGTACTCTGCCGCTGAGTTTGCTAAGTTTGCTGACGAATGGGGTTTTACACGCTTAACCAGTAGTCCAAGATACCCTCAAAGCAACGAAGAAGCAGAAAGGACAGTTCAAACGGTGAAAAGTATGTTAAAGAAATGTATAAAGATCCTACCTTGCATTGCTGACATACCGCTCGACACCCATTCACAATGGGTACAACCCTGCTGAACTACTCTTTGGACGAAGAGTGAGGTCTAATCTGCCATTGAACCCTGACAAATTCAACCCAAAATGGCCTGCACTCTCGGACATCCTACAGAAGGAATCCAGCTACAAAGTTAGGCAAGCAGAAAACTACAACAACACTCACAAAGCAAAGGAACTACCAAAGCTTCACCCAGGTGAGAAGGCGTGGGTCTCCGACATGAAAACTGATGCAACAGTCACAAGGGAAGCAGAAGAACCTTGCTCATATATTGTGCAGACTGACAAATCCTTACTGAGGAGGAACCGACGTCAGCTTTTATCAAGCCCTAATGAGGGAACAGAAGAACAACCTCTGCAACTGAACACACCTACTCCAACTATAACCCGATCTGGACAAGAAGTCAAACCACCAGAAAGACTCAATCTATGAACATTTTATTTTAACCCCAGTTTTACACATAATATATTTAACAATTAGACTACGAGTTCGAGTTTTCTATCGGCTGATAGTTGACGAGGGCGAAGCCCCTAAAAATCTACTAGTATTCTAATGCAAAATTTATAAAACGAAATTTGGTGATAATTTTTAACCTATACTAAAAAACTGAGAAATTTCGGAAAGCTACGCATAAAAAATTATAGTTTCCATGGCAACTATCTTTCTTTTGGGAGCCGAGGAAAATCGGCAGCTAGTCCAGCTGTGAAGCTAATTTCTTCCGCTAAAAGAAGTAATTTTGATCATAGAAGAAAGTCAAAAAGCCCAAAAAACAAAAGCAGTAGGATTATCTGATGCTTGTGGAGATTTCTTTGTATTATTCGGGGCGAAAAGACGAAAAAAGATCGAGCTGACCGATCTGCTCGTCGTGAACTGATTTGGTGAAAGTGAAGCTAGCTTAATTTCAAATTACTAGCTTTAACATGAAGGAATCCTGCAGAAAAGTTATTGAAAGGTAATAAAAAGTTATTCTACACTTATGTATTCCCTGTTTATCTAATTTAGAAAGTTTTTTGTCTCATCTTTTTTTCAAACAATACCGCTTTTGTCCTCACAAGTGACTACTTGCTCGCTTCCTGAGAGTTTGTTTTCCTGTGACTTTGAAGTCATTCACGCCAAAAATTGACCAAAAACGAAAACAAGGTAATTTTTCACTAAATTTTGCTATTGTACTTGAATACTGTTGAGTTATCTTAGACAGTTTAGACTTGAAAGCCCCTTTTTTCACTTTTGGAAGTACGGTCCGTAGAGATCGGTGATTGAGCTCTGTCAGTTTTTTTGTCAAAATCGCAAAAATTTCTCTGCTTATATATCAACATTTGTACGTGTTGTTTTGTATAAATATCACTCGTGGTATTTATGGCAAATATAATTAAAAACCATGATTTACCTATAGAAATTTGCTGATAATTTGCAAATCACGGATCCCTATTTTCTCTACTCACCTTCTATCACTATTAGAAGGTGAGTACAGTAGCCAATCAGAATGCAAGATTTGCATTAGAATACTAGTAGATTTTTACTACATATATATATAATAGCCATAAGACAATTACAAACAAAGAAAGTGATTAATGAATTAGTAACCAGTAATTATTCAAATGATTATATATACATTATATCCTAGAAAGGGAGGTGTTGGGTTTCCTGTGTAATCAAAACTATTACAATTTCCTCAAATCTGATTGGTTGAAAGACTGCTCTATTTTTCACTAATCAAGCTGTAGGTTGTAATTGGATAGTGTAATTGGACAGTTGGCTGTAATTGGACACCTGTAATAGGAAAGTTGTAATCGGACAGTTGCCAGAGCCAATCAGATTTTGCATTTTGTGCGCGCGCAGTTACGTAATCGCTACGCCATTAAGCGCACGCTCAAGAGATTTTTCACTATTTTTTCTCGCTTTTTCAACAAACTTTGGTCATTTTAGTTGAGCTTAGCATTGATTGGCATGAAATATTTTTCTTGGAAGTTGTAATAGTTATGATTAATTGGTAACAGGACTTCGTGTCATCCAATTCTGTCTATAATCATACTCGAAATAAACAAATTGGACTCCCGCTACGCAGTCGTCCAATTTTGTTTATCCCTCGTATGATTACAGACCGAATTGGACTCTACTCGGTCCTATTACCATCATTTATTGTTCTACGTTGTAATATGATACATAGGGTGAGAGAACGAAGACACGCACATAGAAACATCTCTGTGTCTCCGTGTACTTATAAACTTCACAATTACTAGATAATAGATATACCATATAAAGACTTCATCAGACGACAAAAGGACTTCAGAAGCTCTTCTGCCAAGCTTAATTCTTCTTCTGAAATTTGATTTTTTATCAAAATCCATAATGTTGTCAGTAAAGCCAGGTGGTGAAAGTATTCTTCTTTTAATATTCCTTTCAAGAGTGGCAAGCCAAAATAGAGGAGGAAATGTTGCATCTCTGTGGCTTTAATAAAAAATGTGAATTTATCAACCAATTAAGAAATGAATGATTACAACTAAAAATTAAATTATCAACAACAGCAACATTTTGTTCATATTCACATTAAGGGGAATAAAGACTGACAAGTATTGTTTTATTTACATAGTGGGTAAATGAGTTATTCACTCAACCATACTTTGATCTTTTAGATCTTTAATGAACAAATGGTAATGAGCTTCAAATGAATGAAGATTTTTTTTGGAAGAGAGAAGCAAGTTTGTTTACTTATTAATTTGCCAAGAAAAAATATTATAATTGTGTTTGTAAATACCTTTCCATTTTTTAATGAATTCCAAAGATCGGGGCTTTCGATCCATGTCATGTGGTACAGCTATTTTTTGTAGTTTTTCATTCACTGTTTTCAAAGCATTCGCTCCAAGATAAAACTCTTTATCCTTGTTACTAGAGTCAGTGAGGGCCTTAAGAATCCATTTTCCTGTACCTGCAGTTGTTTAATCAAAATCATTATTTCAATAAAATCATAATTTGTACAACAGAATCCATAATTTCCTCATTTATTATAAAATAGAGGGTTTGATTTGGGTCATCAGAATTGAAAACTTGACCATGTTTCTATTTCTCCCATTCATCTTCTACTCTAGCTTACTAATAGGCCCAGTACAGACGTCAAACTTGTCAAATAGTGCAACAAAAGTTCAATGTCTGAACTGGGTCTTAGCTTGCTACTGCCAGTAACTGACAATAAATAATTTGTGGTCAGATTTCCCTTGCTTTTTTCCCTATAGCTATATAACCTTAAAGTGCACCGTAAACCCCATTATTTTCAATTTTGAGGAAAAGTTTGGCCAATTTAATCTAAGGACTTCAAGTTCTAAGGACTGGCGTTCTGTGGACTTCAAACAAACTTTCCCCTGGGGGAGAACATCACACTCTTTTGTGCATGTCTACCTAGACAGTTTTTAGCAGCTTTGAGTGAATTCAGATTATATCAAATTCTATATCACTAATAAGCAATCAAATATTCTTTGGTTGATCACTACAGAAAGTTTCTAGGCCCTTTCTGCTGATGTGTTTGCCCATCCCTGTGTTTAAATTACTAGCTAGGTTAAAGATAGTTGTTTACAAACCTAGAAGAATACAATGCATGTAGTCAATTGGGCAACAAATGGAACACTTAAAACATTATGGAAAGCAGAAAACCCTTTGATACCAAAAACCTAAAACCATTTAAAAACAAAGTTTTAGTTATTTTAATACAGCATGATAGGTCATCCACAAGTTTAATTGCTAGCTGTAAAGTGTCTTGATGAAATAAACATATGATAATTTAAACTTACACTTGCATTAAAATACTCAGTAATCAAAGCTTGTCTTCTTGTTTCTTTAAATGTTCTCATGCGATAGCCATTCTTTGAAAATGGATATACACGTACATTTCCTCTGCTTTGAAGGCGTTCACCAGGGTGAAGGCACATCTAAAATTATAATATTGTAAAAAGAGGTACAAAGGAGTTATAACTGCAATTTTATCTGATGGGTACATATGTATACATTCGATTACCACATGGTATACTCATTGTTTATGTGACTCTCTTTAAGTGAGCATGTACTTAAAAGGATTACTTGCATGCATGATGGTTTAATAGTCAAAATAGTATATTGGAATTGCAATTCCAACATAACATTCATAACATGGCATTCATACTCACAGTGCAACCAAATTTTCCATTATATAGCTTGTGCTTCAGGACAAGTGCCTTAGCTGGCAGGTCACAAATACAGCAGTGAAGGTGTGGATTTACAATGAAATGGAGATTTGTACTTTTCATGAAACATTGAAGTCCTGTAAAAATCAAGTTGAATTAGGCAGTCGTGTATTATATATTTCATGGCCATAACAATCACGAGGTAGCAGTGGCAGATTTTGATTTGTTTCTAACCATCATTTTGGTCTGCTACCTTTTTTGGCATTCTGCTGACCAAGTAGATTGGAGAGAAGAGAGGAGGTAAACAAAAGCGAGGATGAGGACTCACAAGCAACCAATTTAGTCATTGGATGCCAAGAATATGACTATATAAAATTTGAATGGTGTAAAATTATCAACTAGCACTAATATATTATATAAATTTAATAGCTAGTGATTACATGCCTTCTGCCTGAATATTTGAGATTGTTCTTAAGGTTTGCTCTATAAACACATTAATTTCAGGGGTTTTTTACCCATACCATAGGCCAACCAGCAATACATTCTTAAAAGAATATCTGAAATTGTAAAAAAAATATTGGGATCAGGTAATGATAAAGTAAAGATCTAATAAAATCGTTAGAATGAAATGAAACCTGTACAGGGGCCATGGTCACCTTTGAATGTGAGGCAGCCCCTTGATCAATATTTGTAAAATTGATATTTTTCTCTGGTTGTCTAACCTTTTGTGCACAGGTAGTTCCAAAACCACTACATAAAGAGGCCATATTGAAGAATGGGCAGACTTAAACACTGGGGCACCATCTGTGCTTATCATGAGGTTGATGTGGTAGTTTTCACCATTACCATTTTCATAGACCTTTCTGCGGTATTCTTTGTACAACATCCCATCAGTTATATCTTTATAACTGCTTGTTGGTTGTTGGCATGCTGTTCTATGTTTTTCACATGATTCTATGATATCTGAGGAATTTTCTGGAATAGAATAATTACATTTTCAAATGCAGCCAAACAATATTATCCATATACTGAGGAAAAAATACCCTTCCAACAGATTTCATCCGGTATATCATGTATACATTGCATTAAGACTTACCTTCAACTAACATCTTCAACTGTGGCTCTAAAGGAATTTCTATGAAGAACGAATCATCTTTTGTAAGCTCTCCTGCTGGATGTCCATCTTCACATTCTAACCTCCCACCGACTGTACGCAAGCTTTTACTACAAACAAAGCATACTCTCACTTTTTGTATTCCAGTCATTCCAGGCAATGCACTTTTAAGGAGCTTCTTATGTGTTGTGGGTAAACAATTGTTGACTCCCTTTGGGCAATGCAGTCTAATCAAGGAGAGAAGATCTGTCACTCCCTTGGAAGGAAGCTTGTACTTCCTGACGAATTGCAAGACCAATACGTTGCTTGCACCTAAAGACAAGTTACTTCCTTGGTAAATGTTTTCTTGGAATAAATTTCCGCCTTCCGCAAGCTGATTGGAGAGAAAATTGCTTTAAAATTACCTTAATTACGCTCAGAGATCGCTATGATTTACTCATCTTATCGAAGGAAGTATTTTGGGAGATTCATCTGAAAAGTGCGTGTTTCAACGGCTTTTTTAGATAGTTGAGTTCAAAGATGTCAAATTAAACCGATAAAAAATCCATCTCAGATGACCAAAAATGCTGGAAAATTGAAGAAATATTAAGTATGTGCAGTTATCTTAATTATTGTCTACTTTGCTTTGTAATCTTTGAAATATTTTATTATGTAACAGGGAAGTGATTGCTCCGTAACCGAAAGGTATGAAAATTGCATGATTTTTGACATTCAGCGGCACTAAGTTCTCGAGCTCTCAAGGGTTGGAATTTCAATTGCCCCAAAATTTTATTGGATATTCCTAAAAAGTAGAAGTATTTTTATTGTTGGGATATGATATTATCAATGAAAGCCATGTACCAAGTGGCGATATACTCCTTCAAAGTTGTCTATGTATTTGATGGTCAAAAACTGCTCGAAATTAAAACATCTGTAAAATACTAAATAATGGTCCGAATTCAGCGGTTAGCATTTGAAAACGATCTTTATTATCTAGTTATTCAAACTGGATTTTGGTATTTTCATGCGTTAAGTTTTCGATTTTTAGGACGTTTCTGAAACATGCTGGGTGTAAGTCCTCTGAAAACACTCGAATTTGAAATTGCCCTGGTTCACAGGAAAAAAATTAGAAATTGAAAGTCAAAATATTATTTCTGGTAATAGTTGCCCTAGACCTATATCCGGATATGATTAATAAAATTTTGAATTTTTTCATCCTGCATCTCGGAGTCGAAAATTAGAGAGCTTCACTCTTAAAACGGGTTCATCATTGTCATACCGCTAAATTATTTGATGTAGACATCAATATAGATGACAATTTCATAGAAAAATAAGAGATGAAAGAGCGATGGTGTAAGGATGGACTTGCATATGGACGATGCTTATTAGTACACGTGCCACAAAAACTGATGCTGTCGCGTGGTGTGGATTCGTGAAGGAAACCTCATGAGGGACTTGACAGAAATTAGCAGGGTGGGAGGGGGGGAATGGGGAGGGTCATACCTTTCTGAGTCCCAGAAAAACTGAGGGTTATCAAAAACTTCTTGGCACCTTTCTTAAAATCTTAATTTAGTCTCATAAAGAGAAAAAAAGCCAACCTGCTAATGATCCAGCAGGTTATACAGCCATTCAAACATTTTTACAATTTTTAAAGTTTTTGAGTTCATTTTGATGGTGCTGCTTGATGTTACCTCTAAGTGCACATGACCCATCATTGTCATCTTGACATTTTTGTTGTTATAAGTTAATACTATAGTTATTTCACAAGGCAATTGATTTAATGCACAGGACCACATGAAGAGCTACAAGAAGTAGCCAAGGCATATGAGAAGATGATGGCTGGTAAGAATACATTGATAAATTATTGTGCTATTAATTTATAATAGAAAGTCTTGAAATTATGCAAGATTCTTTTCACTTATCTTAGCTGGATTTTTAACTGTCTACTGAAAAATAACTTGGCCACTCCCAATCAATGTACTATATCACTGCCTATAAACGTTGTTTGAAGTAAACAGATTACATTTCAGTTTGATCTTAAGGCAGACGTTATGATATTATCAATGCTTTTGTGCTTGTAAAAATATATTGGAGAAACCATGGCGCAGAATGCCTATTGTTTTAGGGACATCTAGAGTTAACGCAATCAACACTGTTTTCCAGAGTGCCGACATTCCATGTATGAGCAAGTCAGTACGTGATTGGTTATTGTATTCTCATAAGGGAATAAGCAGCATTAGCATACTGTCAATCACTCCTTGCCATCCTGTCAATCAAAATTTCCGAGCGTTTAACGAAAATAAGTAAAAACATTTTGTAGCTTCGAATGAAACTCGAAATCTTGATGCTAAAGATTGTGTGGTTGAGTATTTACAATGATCGCCAATTATTACGTCAAAGGAGAATCAATAACAAACAAGATAGATGAGGCAAAATGACAAGTTAACGTTCAATAAAAGTAAAGCTTGATTTATATGCGATCGAGGAAGATTCTAGGAAATACCTCTTTGATTATACTAGCAACTAGCAAGTGTGTTTCGTTCGTACATTTCGATCGCTGCACATTGAAACCAAGCTTTAATAATCTATCTAGTATATATGTTGATAGCTCAATCGTTGAGAAATATAACCAAGACAGTTAAAAAAATCTAAGCTTTCAGTGTGGTGATTTTGATTAGTCTTTCATTGCTCTACTAAAGCATTGGATGATCGCAAGTTGTTATTTTGACAACTCCCTTTTCTTCCTATGGCTGATTATTTTATTTGATTCGATCTGCCCGACATAAAGTTCAATGATTGTAATCACTGAAACGTGTTTTGCTTAAAGCAACAGTTAAGTTTATAGAAATGTATCCGCTGGTCGTTTCAATGATAAAGATGGCATTGTGAATCAATTTCACTGATGACTTAGACTTGTAGAAGATCGATCGATTCCGCTAAAAATCTGCTTTTCTCTCAGCCAAGAATACCTAAGAATAAAGTTTTCACTACAAAAGGAATTATAAGACAAAATAAAACCATTAGCAGTTAAACAAGTGGTCAGTTTGAATGTGGTTTTCATTGCGAAGTTGGGTTTGTTTACCGTAAGTTGTACGCGTTGCTATGTCGCTTGTCCCGAATAAACTCCTTTACTACACTCTCTCCTCAAATATATCTACTTATATCTTTAATTGCATGCTTTCAGTGTTGGTCTTGCTTGTGGAATGGGTGTTTTATTTTTTATTTGCGCCCGTTACATTGATTAATACCGGTTGTTAGCGCCAGTTGAAGTTTGTTGAATTCGTTTCTATGAATAACAGTCTTTTAAAGTTGAAGTCGATTCTGCTTAAAAATCAGTCCACTTTCACTGCGCAAGATTACCTCAAAGTGAAGTTTACACTATAAAAAATCTTTTTACTCAACCAGAAATAAAGGTCGTTACCTAAAAAGAGGTACAAAAGGCAAGTTGGGTTTGTTTGTAGTCGAGTTTGACAGTTGCTAGGACTGCCAAGACAGCTTCTCTGTTCCCTTTATTCGGCTTTATTCCCTTTATTCGACTTATATTTTTAATTTTTTCAGACTCTCTACCTTAACTCTAGGTATTAATAATAATAATAATATATTTTATAATAATAATATATTTACAGAGGAAGTCCCTATCACCTTAAAGTGCTTTTCAAGAGAGTCCTCATACAATATATACATTTATAAAAACTAAAAAACTAAATAAAAACTAATAAAAAATACTAATTTCAAGCTATGATATAAATAATCCTAAACAAAAAAGAAAAATCAAATCAAACTGTTCTTATATAACCACATATCTATAAACTATTAAAAAATTTCCTTTTAAAATTTAAAAACGAAGATGATTCCTTAATATCAACAGGCAACTCATTATATTCCTTAATAAAATGGTAATTACTTCTGAACTTAGCCCAATTTGTATTACATGACGGAAGTCTAAAAAGACTCTTTGACCTAGTATTATATGAATGGACGTCCTTAGCATAAATATTAGGAAATTCAAAATTAACTAAGCAATTCAAACTTTTATATGTAAAGGCACAACGATGGAATTTGCGCCTCAGTTCAAGAGGTTTCCACTTTAGTACTTCCAGAGCCGCAGTGCTTGAGTCTCTGTTCTTTAAATCCAAGATCACTTTTGCTGCTTTATTTTGGAGTACTTGTAAGCTCTTCATCAGCGTAACATTTCCCTTGTCCCCATAAACTAAGTCGCCATAATCCAGTAAAGGCATTATCAAGGTCTTGACAATCAGCTCTCTCGAAGATCTAGGAAGAAAGTGTTTAATTCTTCTTAGAATTCCAATTCTTTGCGAGACTTTGCGCAGAATCATATCAACATGATCGTACCAGTCACACTTTTCAGCAATGATAACTCCAAGATACTTAAACTTTGCAACTCTTTCAAGCTCATGATCTTCAACATGTAATTTAACATTTTCAAAATCTGCTGTACGTCTAGATGATCCAATGATCATGAACTTTGTCTTTTTTGCATTTAAAGTCAGTTTATTTATGTCCAGCCATTCTTTTATCTTAATTAGGTCGTTCTCCAGATTTTGTTGAAGTACTGCCTTGGATGACTCCGAGCAATAGATTGCTTAAATACTTTCATTCTGTTGTCTTATAACTAAAAAAAAATAAAACATTTTAGGCTTTGATCCATTCTCTACGCCGTGCTATTCAGTATAAAGATGAGGCTCGTGAGAACTGAACGCCAAGCGACTAAGACTAACTTTTATCATCAAATGTGAAATAACGCATAATTTGTTTGTGTGTTTTACTTAACTCTTATTCTTAAATTAATCCATCATACAAGCAAAGAACAAATGACTTATTCACAAAAAATCATACTGATGTCCTTACTAATAGAACGGATCGGAGATGAAGACATTTTGCCCACAGCACGCTGAACTTAAATTCAAATTCTACAACAATCACTCTATGAAGCGTTTTATATGTGTTTGGGCGTATAAAAATTTATTGCGGGCTAAAAAGTCGAGTTTAGATTTTAGGAGAAACTTCTTATAGTTTATAAAGAGTTCCAGAGTTATTAGCCGAAGTCTTTCCGAAGTTTGTCCGCTATTCCCTTGAGTAAGAAAAGAGGCGGAGCTACGTGTTGGCGGTAAATTCGAATCGGTGACTCAAAGGAACTGAAATGGCTGAATTTGAATACTAATGAGGTATTTTGATCTGAATTTGCATACTAATTAGGTGTTTTGATGGGTGATTCTTGATTTCCAACATGTTCCCGTGGTCGGAATAAAGAAAACTTAGGCTCGTTACTGAATTTAAGTTTACAATATTAATAATCTGGATGAACCTGACATGGGTCGTTTGAAAATTCGTGAGAATTTTTGCCTCAAAGATGACCTAATTAGGCTTTCCCCACTAAATTTCCTCAAAATTACAAAAAGTTTAAGATCGATTTCCAACGCGAATTTTTAAAGCAGCACCAAATTCAATATATCATCGTGTAAATTAATATCTCCATGTTGATAATTTGCATGAACCTTGTCGAATTTCGAAATATTCAAGCACTTACAAGCGAAAAGGTCATCACGACTGACACCAATTTGGCCACTTTCTTTGTTAAATCAACCTTAAGATTCGAACTTCGCGCGCTCAGAGGGTCAGTTAATTGAGTTAACACTCCTTGATGTCCCTCAATTCTGCCCTATGCATTCATCCCTTTGACATAAAATTTCCTGGCAAATATCTTCTTCAATCTTAAAAATACTAAAATAAATGCATTTAAGGTCAACTAGGCAAAAAGAAGACTGCACCTAAACGAAAGGGCAATACTGATTCAGGCGAAGAGGATGATGAAGATGAAAGTGAGACGCAGAAAAAACAAAGTAAGTTTACAGCAACTTTTATTGCATTGCATGGATCAATTTGTCTCTCTCCATCGGTTAGGGTTTTTCTTAGCTGTCAATCACTTGCCAATGGGGTGGAGTTACGTTAATCACCAAAACATGTCCAAAAGCAGCTTTGTAGACATTCATAGTCTGACAGTGAAGTAGTTTGAATAACCCTAGTTTTGCAAATAACTATATATAACTTCCAAATTTGGGTTTCTTTGAAATCAGGTCAGCTAGGTACAACCAGCCAACCATGGCGTACATACGTACTTTTAGTCTCTCTGTGAATTTATGTTTTATTCTCTGTATTTATATGTCTTTTGACTGCTACAAGACCACATATCGCTGGAATAACACCTTAATCACCGACAGAGACATATATTTCGTCTCCCAGTTGAACTGTAGAGCTGAAATATCAGGTTCTTTTATGGAACGTGTTCAGGTCAAAAGACACAAGTTAAATGGCTTCGTGAAGGGACATATGCTTTGCAAGTTTCTTCATCGCTTTTCTTTTGCCCTCGCTCTAATAATTTTAGCTGGTGATGTGGAATTGAATCCTGGTTTTCAGACTATTGAGGATATCAAGACTACAAGAGGTCTAAAGATTGGTCACTTAAATATTTGTAGTCTTCGAAATAAAGTCGACTCTTTGCACTTGGAAGGCTTGGATAAAACTATCGATGTGCTTACCCTATCGGAAACGTGGTTAGACAATACAACAAGCGATACGGAGATTGAGCTACCTGGATTTGTCTGCGTCAGATTAGACCGTCAAGGAGCTAAGAAGGGTTATGGTGGAGTCGCTATTTATGTTAGAGAAGGATTGCCTTTTCGTGTAAGGAATGATATCAACAATAGTGACCATGAATGTTTATGGATTGAACTAATTCGGAAAAAATGCAAACCTACATTAATTTGCTGCGCTTACAGAGCCCCAGATGCGAATTTTCAAGATTTTATTTCTAACTTATACAAAAGTATGCCTGTTGTCGATTTGGAAAAGTCTGATCTGGTGATTCTTGGAGACTTAAATGTGAATTTGTTACCAAATTCCAGTGGTAAGAAAGATAAACAAGAGCTACAAAAGTTTTCACGCGTTTTTGATTTAAAGCAACTTATTAAAGAACCTACTAGAATTACTGACACCTCCCGATCACTAATTGACTTGATTTTTGTTAACAATGAACATCGTATTGTTAAATCGGGCATTGTTCCTATTACGCTAAGTGATCATTTCTTAGTGTTTTGCATATTGAAAGCTGGGGTCTTGAAAACGCAACCAAGAACACTTGAATATAGATCATATAAGAACTTTGATGCTACTAAATTTAATAATGATCTTAGAAATGCTCCATGGCATGTTGTTGAAAATGAGAATGATGTTAACGATGCTCTACTGACTTGGAATAAGTTGTTTTCTGAGATTGCCAATGAACATGCACCAATTAAGAGACGGCGAGTTAAGGGAATACCACTTCCCTGGATGAACAGTAAAATAAGTGAGACAATGCAAGAGCGGGATTATCACCACCGTAAAGCTCTCAAGACTAACTGTAATCGACACTGGAATTCTTATAGAAAGTGCAAAAATGTTGTTAATCGCTTGATTAAATCTGCAAAATCGAAGTATTACTGTGATTTAATTGAGGAGGCTAAAGGTAACTCAAAACAAGTTTGGAAAGCAGTTAATGAAGCTTGTTCCCGAAACTCAAAATCCCAAAGTGTGCAGTGTATCATCACCGATGGTGTTCAACATACTACGCCTAAAGCTATAGCATCAGCAATGAATAATTTTTTTGCATCTATTGGGAAAATTTTAGCTGATAAAATAACATCACTCAGTCCATGTCAGACCCTCTATCATAATACCTGTGGTTCCCCGGAAAGTCAGTTCCAGTTGAAAGAATTGGACGAATCGACTGTACTTAAACATCTCCTCTCCTTGAAGCCAAACAAAGCAATTGGTTTAGACAAAATTAGTGCGAGACTACTAAAATGTGCTGCTCATACAATGGCTCCTTCCATCACCAAGCTTCTGAATGTTTCTATTCGCTCAGGAAGATTTCCTGAATTGTGGAAATGCTCAAAGATTACAGCTTTGTTTAAGTCAGGAGACAGGACTAATGCATCGAACTATCGGCCTATCTCAATTTTGCCTACCCTTAGCAAAATACTGGAAAAAGCTGTACACACCCAATTATATGATTATTTGGATGTGAATAATATGCTTACAAATAAACAGTTTGGTTTCAGGCGAGGGTTTTCTACAGTATCTGCTTTGTCAGCTTTTGCG
The DNA here is from genome assembly GCA_029948255.1 of Telmatactis stephensoni. NCBI lineage: Eukaryota > Metazoa > Cnidaria > Anthozoa > Actiniaria > Isophelliidae > Telmatactis > Telmatactis stephensoni. The sequence goes on from JALIZF010001639.1 coordinate 300,762, forward strand.
GACGAAGTGTTACTCAATATGGAACAGGGAAAACTCTGCGGAGCAGAGATCTCACTAAAGCGTTCGACACCGTGGATCATGGTCTCCTCTTATCCAAGTTATCAGCAATTGGTGTATCCCATGGTGCTCTTCAATGGTTTCAATCTTACCTTGGTAATAGAAAGCAGCGAGTATGTTGTGGAAATGAACTGTCTGAAGAACTACCAATAACCTATGGGGTACCTCAAGGAAGCATACTAGGACCGCTTTTATTTATTATTTACATAAATGACTTGCCAAATGTACTGAAATTTTCCTGTGCTTCATTATACGCAGACGACACAGTGGTATATTGTTATGGTTCCACCCCTCAGGATTTAAGAAAGATGCTGAACGACGACCTACTATCTGTGGCAAAGTGGTTGAATGAAAACAAACTGACATTAAATCTAGAAAAAACTAAATGTATGCTAATAGGCAGCAATCGAAAGCTTGGTAATTTATCACTTTCAGTATCGATTTCAAATTATAGTATTGAATCTGTAAGTAATTTTAAATATTTAGGAATTTTTCTTACATCTGACTTTACGTGGTCAGATCATGTTGAATATATAGCCAGTAAAATTAATCAAAGGCTTAGTCTTCTTAGGCGGATAAAGTATTTACTGCCTTTTAAATCGCGTCTTCTTTTTTATAATGCACTTGTTCTCCCTCTTTTCGATTACGCTGATATAGTATGGGGAGACAAAAACAATATTACTATTATGTCTAGTTTACAAGTTTTACAAAATAAGGCGGCAAAAATAATATTAGATAGGCCACTTCATTCATCTGCTACTGAGGCACTTGCCGCATTAAAGTGGTTATCATTAGATAAAAGAAGGTTTCAGAGACGATGTATACATATTTATAAGTGTTTGAATGGACTTGTTAACCATCATATGAAGCTAGAAATGCACCAGGAGCGTCATGAATATAATACTAGAAATAAGGATAAGTTAAGACTTCCTAAAGTTACCAGAAACTGGGGCAAACAAAGAATCTCTTATCATGCAGTAAATGATTATAATATATTAAGTAGAGAAATTAGAAATTCACAGAATATTCAAAGTTTTAAACGTAAGCTTTTCAATTACCTTATGCAATAGATTTTTTGAAGAAATGAAATTAATGTATTGTTTTTAGCTTTTAGATTAGTTGTATATAGAAATTTTAGGCATTTTATTATATTTTAAGGATTTTCTTTTCTAATTTACTTTTTGTTTGAGGTCCTTTTTGAAAATCATATTTATATGAAAAAGTTTTCCTCAATAAAGATTATTATTAATTAATAATTAATTAATTAATTAATTAATTAATTAATTAATTAATTAATCAGGCAAATGTATATGTTAACCGTTTCTATTATGCATGTTTGCATGTTGTTTTATTTGCAAAATTAGAGGTTTTTCAAACTACTTTACTGTACTGTCAGGCTGTAGAATGACTGCAAAGCTGCCAAACCCAGAGCTTTTGTAGCTTGTGCTTTTGGCCATGTTGTTATGGTGATTCATGTAACTCTGCACCATTGAGAAGTGATTTACAGCTAAGGAAAAACCAAACCATCCCAAAACAATTGTACCGCATGATGCAACGGAAGTAGCTGCACAACAAAGAAAAAATATACAGCCATTTTTATGAGCTCTAGGGATGATGATTTTAAACTGCATGTCTATGAACTCAATTCAATAATATATGAAGTTGAACAACTACTCAATCACTCTCAATCAATGCAATATATCACTGACCATAATTTGATTTAAAGTTTACGGTAAATAGATTACATTGCAGTTTGACCTCCAGGCAGACTTTAAATTATAATATCAAAGCTTTTGTGCTTGTAAGAAATCATCCATTCAGAATAAAATTTCCTGACAAGTATCTTTGCATTCTAGGGCATAGCAAAAAGAAGAAACCTTTGACCTCAGATTCAGGTGAAGAGGGCAGTGAAGACGAAAGTTCTAGGCAAATACAAAGTAAACTCAAACGAAAGAAAAATGATAAAGGTTTTGTTAGCTCGAGTGATGATGAGGAGCAAAAAGAAGAACTGAGGATTCAGGCCATGATTGCCAAAATTGATTGAGGTACAGGTGATTTTTGCTCACTAATGCAACTCTTTTTTTTTGGGGGGGGGGGGGGCTAAGTTCTGATCTTACTATTACTTGTATACCACGGATGATCTGCAGACTTAAAACTTTAATATACTGTAACAGGCTATCTGTAATATTGAATCTTAATGTTTGCAGCCTGCAATCGCTAATATTCCTGCCCCACCTCGTCCACCACAACCTGATTTGGTAAAAAAGATAAACAATCTCCAAAATCAGATCAATGAATTGAGAGGTTAGATGCAAGTGAAAGGATAAGGCGTAGTACTCCTGTTAGTACTCCAAATAATAAGGTCAGTTTTTACTGTAATGTGACATCTGTGTGATATGTCTCAATAATAAAACCAGGCAGAGTTCTTACCCCTCCTGAAAATTCTGTAAATCTTGGGTTTTTATTTTATTTAAAGGTCCTGGCTGCTAAGTGAATTCCTGAAGATTTCCTGGAAAGTAGAAACAAAAAAGTGCACATTTACTGTGCATATATATATATATGCTTGTGTGTAAAAGCTATGCAACATTATTTTACTCAGCCAGTATAGTAAAAAACAGGCAAATGGATATTGCTTGAATGGATTAACTAGTGGAAACTCATGGGAATAAATCTTCCTTGAAACTCCTGGATTTATTAATTTTTGGGGGCATATGAATCCTGAACAGGCCAGGAACTTGATGGAGTTTACCTAAGCTATGATTTTAATGGAAATATTGTAAACCTTTCAATTACTTTAATTACATTTCAGTTTATTCCAAGCCCATGCTCTTCCAAAGCGAGTTCTCCAACAGAATCTGTGAAAGAAGAGACTGCTGTTGTAAGTAAACAAAATTTTGTATTCTAAACTTGGGTTTTACTGCATCTAAATCAACCAAGACTCAGGAATGGGTTCAGGCAGTCTTTATTTTACAAAGTACTTATACTATATATTATAATACAAGCTGAAACGTATATATATATATCCTAAACTATTACAAACATATTTACTATTATTCCCCTGAATAATGAGTCCAGAGATACATTTACACTGTTAGACTACCTGTGGAGAGGTGGGTGGGAAAGATTTTTTCTATAACTGCTTGCTTATAAAGTATGTAGCTTGAATATGTGCTTTCTAGTTGGCTTTTGAAGCGAGAGTGATTTAATGTCTTATAGCTCTTCTATTTATACAGTTAATAAATATTCACTGCTTAATTAAAGTTTACTTATCACACTGACGCGTTAAAATACTAATTGGATTGAAAACATGCTTATAAAGTTGTGACTTCCTGTTCTCATCCTGGCCCGCCTACAATGATTTAGATTCATATTAACCGATGTCAATATCCACCTAAATCAACCAAGACTCAGGAATGGGTTCAGGCAGTCTTTATTTTACAAAGTACTTATACTATATATTATAATACAAGCTGAAACGTATATATATATATCCTAAACTATTACAAACATATTTACTATTATTCCCCTGAATAATGAGTCCAAATCCAGAGTGTGATTAATGAGTGGGGTGAGTGTTCTGTGTTGTGAGAGTTAGAACAGATTTACAAAGCATGTTAGCAGAGTTTAGTCTGATAGTTAAAGGCATGGTTAAATATATTAACACCGCATCTGACTGCCAATCCCCTAGCGCCTTGATTAGTTCTATTGGGACACCAGACTGATACGCAAAAGATGCTCCCCCCCTTCAAAATGAGTGGCCAGCAAAGTTAGATGGATTAACTCCTACTAGCGTGAGATGGTGTTTGAGTTTACTGATGAACATGCTATAAGTTAGGCATTTAATGGAGTTACTTGAAGGATCCCACCAGTTGAAAGCTTGGGAGGTAGCGGGCGCAGTGGTAGTGAAGGAAAATGCATGGTTGGTAGCTGTAACTGGGCAAAGTTTGCTACGAGGAATACAAGGAATGGGAATATCGACCTCCCTTTCGCGAAACTGGATCATTTTACTCCATCGAATAGTGATAAGTATTCCCCATGAATATACTTTGAAATCAGCTTTAGTGAGCTGTTTGCTTGGGTCGAATTTACTTGCTGACAAAGGTAATAAATGCGATTTCCGAAACATACCGAAAAAGGCTACCAAACAAACCGTCCAAAAGGATGAATCAAGGCTGTTGGAAAAATGTAGGGTCGAGTATATATCTATTAAAATTCTTGGGGTAATGGGTAACTTTTGTCGAGGAGGGGAGCCTTTTACCCTTTTAATTCCAGTGAGCAATGACTTGAGTGCCCAGTTGTCAAGAAGGGGGTTCTGGAGCCCGAATTCTTTGTGTAAAATGCCGATAATATTCAAATAATTGCGAATGGAAGATGGTTTTAAAAACCGAGCTAAGTAGGCGGCATACTGTAAAAGGTGCGATTGCTGCAGCGGAACTGGGTTGTAACCCATGTGTGAACAAAATTTTAAAAACGTATTGCGATGAGTTTGATACGTTGACTTGGTAGACTCAGCAAATAGATGTGTCCGGTACTCACTGATTTCTTTCTCGAGTTGCATTGCCATAGTGAGATCTCGTGCATCTGTAAAAAATGTAGTCGTGGCTGTTAGCCGACATATGCTGCTCGAGAGGTGAAGAGTTGATGAATTGCTGAGAGTAAATACTGGCAAATATTGCGTAAAACTTAATTACGTGGTGTGGGTCATGCAAGCGTGAGATAGAATCCGCTAACATATTTTTTCTTCCTTGAACATACACCGCTACAATGTGAAAGTTATGCATGGCCGAAAGCCAAAAGAGTTGCCGCAATTCACGCATGATGTACTCGTTGGCGGTTGTACCTTTGTTAATTATATGAACCGCCGCTTGATTATCACAATGAATCACAATGCGTTTATTTGTCCACAGTTTTGCCCAGCGCTTTGCGGCAATAATGATAGCTAAGGTTTCTTTATGATTTATGTGCATATTGGACTCCCGAGGACAATCGATGGGAAAGTTAAAATAAAACCAGTCCCCTCGGAAAAACCCTGCAGCCGCTTCCTTACAAGCATCAGTGACAACATCTTCTGTAGGGAGTGTTTCAAGAAATAAACGCTTTCCGTTGAATGACTTTAAAAACTGAGCCCACCATGAAATGTCCTTGTGAAAATGTCTATCTAGCCTGATTTTAGCCTTTGATGATAAACTGTTCATGGTATCCAGAATACGACGGAGGAAAGTTCGTCCTCCGTAGACAACCCGACAAGCGAAATTAAGTTTACCGGCTAAACGTTGAAGTTGTTATTTGCTTGCACGCCGCTTTGACTGAAAGTCTGATACAACCTGCTTTAACTCCTCGATTTTGCCATCCGGCAACCTCATAGTGCACGCGATTGTGTCGAGTTCTATTCCCAAGAAAGTTAAGCGTTGGGTCGGAGGGACTAGTTTGCGCTCACTTATTGTGAAGCCCAAGTCACATAAGAGTAATTTTTTCTATTACTGCTTGCTTATAAAGTATGTAGCTTGAATATGTGCTTTCTAGTTGGCTTTTGAAGCGAGAGTGATTTAATGTCTTATAGCTCTTCTATTTATACAGTTAATAAATATTCACTGCTTAATTAAAGTTTACTTATCACACTGACGCGTTAAAATACTAATTGGATTGAAAACATGCTTATAAAGTTGTGACTTCCTGTTCCCATCCTGGCCCGCCTACAATGATTTAGATTCATATTAACCGATGTCAATATCCACATCAACACACTGGAGTTCTCGTTATAATAATGTCTCAAACTCCAGACTTCACAATTCCTTTTTGCATGTTTCTCTGCCAACATTTTGATAGAGGCATGTTTCTTATTCACAACACAACATCTATGATACAGTTTGGCCCATTATCACCCTTTAACATTGTCTTCATTATACATGAACCTGATCAACAAATTCTCTTGACTTTCCAGATGCACAATGGCATGAATATTGCTCTAGCCGTAACTGTAAGTCCAAAGGCTCCACAAAAGACTGCTCTCAAGCTACTGGAAATCCTTTTCTCAAAAGAAGAAATGACAGAAAGTATACTATTCAAGACCAGAAGGTCAAATAAGCCAGCCCTTGACGAGGAAAGGGTCGAAAAACTGTTTAGTAAGTAAAAGTAATTCTTCTGCTTGCCAGTAATGAGTTTTCAAGATTTGAAACAAGGATACCCTTGATTATCTTCAAAATTGAAGACAAAAAGGTTTAGGTAATATTGTTACAAGACTATTTGAAAATACTACAATGCAACACATTTTTCTGTGTGAATTCAAAATTTTCTTAAAACAAATTTGTTTGTTGCAAATTAAGAGGAATTATGTTGCAGAAAGTACACATAGAAAGCCATTCTACTTACATTTAAAAAGATGTGGCTTATTTAATTTCAATCCAACTTGTATTGCAGCAATTTTTCCTCGCTAATATAAGAATACAGGATTCTTTAAACTTGTAGCAAACAATTTTGATGTGAGACACATTCCTAATCAAGTGGTAAAATGTGCAGCATTGCTTCTCAACTTGTCTTGTTTTTGTTGCTCATACTTCTCCATCTTAAAGTCCAACTGTAAAGCTAAAAACATACCCATCGTATTTCAACTTTAAGTTTTCAATAAGTATTTACAGCTCAGAAAATGAAACACATTTTTGATGGCAAAAGTTAACATAAGCATCCAGTTGTTTACTTGTTGCCAGTCAACACCTTTAACAATAAAGAAATGTTTCAAGTTTGCTTATTAATGTAATTTTTTGTACTTCATCAACAGATGCCCTTCATTATCATTATGGGAAAGAAAAGATACAAAAGCACAAACAAATGATTGTTGACAGTTGCAATCAGAAGTGCAGGGACATCGGTAAAAAACTACCTGCTGAGGCAAAATCTGCCGAGGAAAATCAACAAGTCAATTATTTTTGTCAATTAAATCAGGCCAGGTTTCATTAAGTATCATTGGTGGTTTTTTTTTCAAATTTTCCTTTCATTTATAAAATAATTTGTAGGGAGTCGATCTCTTTGGCAAGTTTGTGTTGATCGTACAAAGAAATTCATGAAACCCCTGATTTAGTTTGTATATTTTATAATTAACACTTTATTTTTACATTGTTACAGTGCTGCGCCTCGAACCGTGGCCACTACCCACAAAGTTTTTAATTACTTTTTGACATCTTTTTGAAAACTTTGAATACTGCTAACCAATTATATATCAGCGCTTCACTTTGATCAGTTTGATAGGCGGAGTTTGTACGATAATGAACTCCACCTATCCAGACATCAAAGTGAAGTGCTGTTACCTAATTGATTATAGCGGTATTCAGAGTTGTCAAAAACATGTCAAAAAGTAATCAAAAACTTTGTGGTAGTGGCCACGGTTCAAGGCTCATCACTGTAAAGTTCATCATGAATCAATTTGGAATAAGTTAACTGATTTTTAAATCAAGGATTGCAGTTTTTTTATCACAAAATATATAAATTTTACATGAATTGTAAAACAGAATAGAGGTACTTTTTGTACTTCATCAACAGATGCCCCTCATTATCATTATGGGAAAGAAAAGATACAAAAGCACAAACAAATGATTGTTGACAGTTGCAATCAGAAGTGCAGGGACATCGGTAAAAAACTACCTGCTGAGGCAAAATCTGCCGAGGAAAATCAATAAGTCAATTATTTTTGTCAATTAAATCAGGCCAGGTTTCATTAGGTATCATTGGTGATTTTTTTTCAAATTTTCCTTTCATTTATAAAATAATTTGTAGGAAGTCGATCTCTTTGGCAAGTTTGTGATGATCATACAGAAAAATTCATGAAACCCCTGATTTAGTTTGTATATTTTATAATCAACACTTTATTTTTATATTGTTAAAGTTCATCATGAATCAATTTGGAATACGTTATCTGATTTTTAATTCAAGGATTGCAGTTTTTTGATCACAAAATATATAAATTTACATGAATTTTACAACAGAATAGAGCTATAGAACTTCCGCTAGTGCAGGGCTGTTTGCAATAATTTTATCGTTTCTTTTTTAAGTTTTATTCAATAATATAATATTTAATGATAACAAAAAACAATGAGTATTTATGGATGATGTATCAAGCAATTTTAAGCAGTTTTTAAATTTTTAGTCAAATTATAATTATACTATTTAATGACCACAAAATAAATACATTCAGAAAGAAAAAGATGTATGTTTTTGTTTGCTTTTCAAGGTTTGGAAAGTCTTGCAAGAATTCAATTACATTTGCAAGATTTTCCAAGGACCAATTAACTTTATTGTATGTGCATAAAGATGATTGCCTTGCTTTAAAACATGTAATGCTCATAATATTTGACAAGATTTGAGGGGGGGTTAGGTGAAAGATCTTATCAAGAGTTTTTCAGGATCTTTTGTGTTTTGGGATCTCCCAAAAGTTTACATTCTATTGCCTTTTTCCTAAATATCAAGTACTATTGAAGATCACTGAGGGTTGGGTTAAAAGTTTGTGGTTTGATCTTTTGGGATTCAAACAGGATCTTGTCAAGATCTTGTGAAGTTTTCCTTCCATTATATAGCGCTCAATTAACCTTTTGATATTATTTTACATTAATTGGAAAGGTGTTCTCCAATTATATGGATAGTTTGAGAAATAAAAGGTCGATTTGGTAGGATTTTTTCCAAGATCTTGCCAATTTCTTGCAACAAGATCTTGTCAAGGTCTTGTGAAATTTTATATAATCATATCTCTCAACCTTTTGATATTATTTTGCATTGAAAAGGTGTTATACAACTATATGGGTAGTTTGAGAAATAATAGGTAGATATGATGGGATTTTTTCCAAGATCTTGCCAATTTCTTGCAATATTTTTTCAAGATTTTCTAAGCAAGAACTTGAAAAAAACTTGCAGGATCATGCAAAAAACTTGAAGGATCTTGTAAGATCTTGTCAAGATGTTGAAAAGATCTTGCAAGATCTTATTGGGATCTTATCAGGATTCTGACCAAGATCTTGCAAGTATCATGCCAAGATCTTGGAAAGTTCTAAATAAGATCTTGTCAGGATCCTGTCAAGAATTTCAACCTGGGAGACTCTGAATCCATTGTTTTCTTTTGTTTCTTATCAAATGCTACAAACTTAATAGTCAATTTTCTTTCACCATCAAATGAAAATTACTCTAAAACATACATGTGTAATAAAATAGTCTCACAAATGTCAACAAAGGAAAATAGTGGTTGGATTCCACTGATAGAACTTCCACAGTTACAGTGAAATTATTGACAAATAGAGAAAAAAAATGTATGGATATGTCATTCAAAAGAAGCTGTAACACAAAGTGAACATATGCCAATATAGACCTGTTATACAAAATAGTTATCAAGTGTTGGAGGCTGTAGTTGGAAATATGCTGATGTATTGTTACCATATAAACAGGTAAGGGCATTTCTCATTAGTGCACTGGCCAGGTACTGCTTCCCAACAGCACTCATTCCAATCTTTTGGTTTTTCTTGTAGTCAATAAATTTTAAGTAATTGGTCACCTCCCCAAAAAGCCATTCAACAGTCACTCTTAGCCTTGCTCATTGCAGTGTTGAATTCTTTCATGTCCCTTGTTAGTACTGGATAGTCCATTTGGCGAAAAGGGCACAATTTTAACACAAGACAAGAATACTTATTACTCTATTGGCCGATGTTGCATAAAAAGAAATTTTAAGCTTATCTTAGAGACCGTTATAACCACAAAGCAGCGACGAAGAAATATTCCATCCAACACCATAGATTTTAAGGCTTAAAGTACACTATTTATTTCGAAACAAAAAGAAAAAGCGCTCTAGGAAAGAGATAAGCTACACTTTGTCGATTAGGTCGACTAGGCTCGAGTAACTACGAAAGGACTGTGGCGCCATTTCGCCAAGTGCGTGAATAGGTACTTCAAGTGACTTATAGGCCTAAAATCACATAGCTGTCGAGCCCAAAACATTACTGCTACAATTAATAACCACTTACCAACATGTCGTTTCCACAAACAAGCAGTAAAACCTCATAAAAGTAGAAAACCTCAGCCAAATTGCAATCACTTCACACTTTTACATCATGTCTCGGTTGTTCACGTGCCTCCAAGGCTTCCCAGTATGCATTGCCAGTAAAACACAGGTTACCCAAACTCATCTCTACACCCCTATTTGGTTAGTATAGTGCTCGAGGTTGGTTTTGTTTGTGTTTTGTTGTTGTTGTTGTTGTTGTTTTGCTTTTGTCTATTTGTTTATTTTTATTTTGTTTTGTTTTTATTTAATCAAGTTACACTTGTTAATCACTTTTATTTACTTTTTTGTATTTTGAAAAATTGCTTTACTGTGGAAAAACTAAAATGTAATTTCTTTGATAAAAAGGACTAAATATTTACATGTAAACTAGTCAGAAAAATTAATAAGAATGGGGTACCCAGTCCTGATTTCAATCGTTTTCAAGCATTTATCAGCAGTTATGATGTATAGAAAAACAGAGAAACGACATTACATTTATCCCCGACCCTTACCCACACATGTTACAAAATCTACCACTTTGTCTCAAGGCCAGACTGATCATAAATACAGAAAATTTCTGATTTAGAACCAGAAAATTTACTTCGTCGATATAAAAGCCGTAACAAGCCTTGAAAAACCGGGGGTTAGCCGGGGGTTAGCCGGGGATCACAAAGTCACTAAGCATTACGTGATGCATATAATTAACATTTATTTTATTATTATTATTATTTTTATTTTTTGCATTTATTTTATTTTTATCTTTTATTAATTTAACTGTTTTTTTCTTACTCTGTTTATTTTTTAATATTCTCAGAAAAACTGGTTGCTTGTGATTCCCCCCCCCCCCCCCCCCCCCGAAAAATCGCGGAAAACCATTGGAAAAAACGCCTTTTACGACATCTTATAGCTCAGAAACCAATACGGTCACCCCCTCTTTTTTTCTCGGGCTTTGACTTGCAAACAATTATCTTTATATGACAGGATTTTAAAGGAAATTTACTGATGAAATCTAAAGCTCCGGAACTACCTTAACTACTGAACCTCGCAAAAGATTACAAGAAACTGATGCTGATTCCAAGAATGGAAAAAGGAAGGTGTCCCGTGCTCGATGTCAACATAATCAGCATTGAATGGATGTCAATTTAAGAGTTTTTGTGTCAAAAATTGCGCTACCGGAAGTGAATAGAATCGAAATATACAAATCGCGAGATAACAGTTCTACAAAGACAAAAATTTTACAAATATTAGCTTATGGTGTATTCTACGTAATGACAAAAATACTTTTGATGCGATACGGGGAAAATACAATTACTTTCACATATTTTGTTTGTCAGGTCCCAATAAAAAGTATCGTAATTTCGAACAAATTTTGCTACAAAAATCATTTTTCATAGGCTACAGTAATTTAAAATGAATAATATTTTATTTGTCTTTTCAAATAAGTTTACGAAAGTTATATAGTCCCGTTCAAAATCAGCATATTTAATGCCCTTGAAGTTACTCAAAAGGCCAAAAATGCTAGCTATCCAGAGGTGCTGCCATCTTGAAAATGACATGACAATGCAAGTTTAATTCAAAATTTGCGTCAGGATGAAAACACAAGTGTGTGCTATCACTCTTTTTCTTAAATAGAAAACATTTCTGCTCACTTTTTTAATTATTTTGCTTGTTAAAATCATTGTCCACCATTTTGGAATTAATGTTTGAAAACTAACTTTTTGCGGCCCTAGCGTTGTTCTCCGGTTCGCTAAAATATCCACGCATAATGACGTCTTGCGCGCGAGATCTCGAGAGTGTCTATTAGCCTAAAATTTCTATGGTAGCAAGTCACCTTATTAAGGAGAGTAAAACAAAAACAGTCTTTTTTACGTTATCAAAATTTATTCAGCAACAATGAGACTAGCTTGATATATTAAACATAGTTTTGTGCAACCTGCGGTTGACTGTTTAAATATGTTCTTAATATATTTATCTTCCAATGATCATTTTGTATCAGTATCGATAGGCACTTGATAAATATAAAAACTTACAGATAAAATGCTATCTAATAAAATATTTAATATAAAAATATAATATGAAATATGAAATATTTAATTTAGCTGGCTGTGTAGAACGGCTACTTTGAAGTAAGAAAAATTTGTCTGAACTGAACACACGTTCAGTAGCGTCGATGCTGTGGTGAGTCGTTGTTAGATACACCAGCGCATTTGAAGAATGTCGATGATTTTATCAAGAGTAGCAATGATGACGTAATTTCTGTATATTTTGACATTGGCATCAGTTGGGGGAACGCCCTGGTGAGAGTAAAAGAATCATGAAACGTTACACTGGAAACTTAAGACCTTGTAAATTGAAATATGATCATATTAGGTACGGATATGATTACATCAAAGGGACAGTTCAGTGCTTATATACCTGCTTGTGGACGGACGAATGCCAACAATAAGCAAACGTGATTAATATAAACATTGCACTCCCTTGTTTGGAGGGTTTACCTCCCTCCATCCTAAACCAACTGGGGAGTTGAGAGTTGGGTGTATAGAATATTAAACGTGGTAAGCATTGTGTGTGTATTACGATTTCATGCGCATTTGATTATTTTGCATAAGGACATTTGCGCAATAAAAGTGTTAAACATCAGTTTCAAAAACGTATACTTACCAACGGCGGCCTTTTTCTTTGAAGTTCCGTGAGAAACGTCTTTATTTTGCGATTCAAAAACTTTTCGCTAACTTTTTTAACGGTAGGGATGCTCACTTTGTTTTTTATTAAGTACTGCAAAAATGATGATCAAAATGTCAGTAAAAAAGAGTTTATTTTTCGCTTAAGCCATTTCAATTTTCCCTTGCCTTCCATCCTGTCTCTCCCTCCCTCAGTAACGCCGTGCTCTCAAACCGTGCTAAAAGGTGATTTGTTGCGCAGCAAAATTTTGGCTAAACTAATATACTTACCTGATGAAGGTTGAAGACTGCACTAACAAGATGTACTCTGGTTAGATTCAAACTCAACGATAGATCAGAATTTTGGGGTCCTTGAGATGCTTCAAACTGGCAAGCAAAATCTAATGGCTCTATAAAGGTTGCAAACTGACGATAAAGAACTGCAATCTGGTCCTTCCTCTGAAACACAAGCAAAACATTGTCACGACATGATGCACTCCGTGCGATGAAACTCGGTAATAAAATTCATAATTTTGAGAGGAAAATTCAAGTGAACATCAAAAAGACTTTACTCAGGATTGCATGGAATTATTCCCAGAAATGAGCTGTGTATTTACTCAGAAAAGTTTTCCTGAGAATATTAATTTTAATGCTATAACAATAAATCCATTTTTTCTGTTTGTTTGTTTGCGTGCATGAAGTATATAGTTCTTTAGTCACATCATGACTGATGTTTGAGAATTGTTTCGTGAATACCATCAAAACGTTTACACTATTTCATCTTGAAGAGCGACATACATCTGAAATACTTCCAAATAGAAAACCCCTTTTTCCGTCCTCTTCGTTTTCGTCCATTTAATTCAAACACGAAAGCAAAAACCTATTCTGAACGTGCCTTAAATGAAGTCATTCTGGAGGGATCGCCCAAACGGTTTAGATGGCATTTGCATTGCGCTTTTTTGGGATGAATTTGACTGCGAATCTAAAATCGGTTTGATGCCGCGCGTCATCAGAATAGTAGATCAGTCTTTGATATCCGATTTCTGGTTGTATCGGAAACATAAAAAGCTTTTCTTACAAATGCTGCAAAAAAGGAATAGAAGAATGAAAAGATTGTTCTGAAATAAAGTGGATCCGCCCAAGAAACGTGAAAATGTGACTGACTTCAGGCCTAGGATGGCTTATGAGTTGATGCAAGAGCTTACCGACATTGAGTAGCATTGAAAGATATCTGGAATCACAAGACCAACACGGTCGCGAATGATCACAGGTGGACTGAGATGTAGACGCTTGTTTATGAATGGGTATTTTAACTTCATCTGTAAAGGTAAAAACATTAGATATTAGACAGTACATTGACACAATTCAACACAAATGTTTCAGATTGCAGGCCTTTACAGGTATTTTCCTACAGAAAATGGATAAAATGAAACCTAAGATGAAGACTCGTACCCAGTCGCTTCTTCTTATTCGCGAAGTGATTGATGGGAAGGATTTAGCGAGTTGCATCAAATTGCCTTTGCGCGCCCCGATCCCTTTCCCAGATTTCTTTGGGGATAGAAAAAATAAGTGGGGACTGGGTATGAGTCTGCCTAAGATGGCCGAATGTGGCCACTGTGTAGTTCTTTCAGACTTCCTTTTTAACGGCTCAGAGGACTGTACTTGCTAGCGAAACACTGAGCTTTGCTCACATTCGTAGAACATCAAAAACGTATCTTGTAATGCATTGCAACATAAAAGGCCTGTATTGGACAATTTACGAGGTTGAAATGCACGTTTTAACCTGTATGGCTCTAACAATATGTATTCAGTGCATTATCAGTGGCCATTTAGAAAAAGTTACCTTTGCAGATGATTTTTCTACTTGGTCCCAAAGTGTTTGAGTAATCTGGAAACTCAGCCCACTCATGAAAGTTTGCATAAAAGCTAAAGGAGAGTTGTTCGTTGAAGTTGGAACATTACTGGCTGTGACTGTAGAGGTAATTGTTGGAGGTGTTGGCACAGAAGATGTCGATGCAAAGAAGTGTATCAAGGTTAAAAGAAAGATAATGGTTGCCATTATTCTGAAAACAAAGATAAAGAACAATTAATTGATAACATTTCATCAGTTTTTCTAGTTGCGCTTGTACGGAGTTGAAATGGTCCATCTATAGTTGAATAAATACGATCCAAATCTGCCTACAGCTAATTAAACTACCAGAACGTCCAAACCTATGTCATAAAAGACCAAAACGGAAGTAATTTGCACACGAAATTTGGTGGAATTCTTCAAGTTCGCCAATTGCACCAGGTACATAATTTGTCTCCTTTTCCCTCTTGATTTGACTGTTAGCAAGCTTGGATTTTCTAAGGTTTTGAGCAAGAGCCGATCGATAGAATTTGTAGTAATACTGTTATAGTAAATCACAGCTACTTTCTTCAGTGTCGATTTGGTATATTAACAACAAACACTCTGGAAGTTCAACTTAGGAGGTCGTTTTTTACTCCCATTTGTGCCCACCGCGCTCTCCATTCCTTCCCGGCCCTTGGCTACTGTCATTGAATAGAATTGAACGAGTGCTTTCCTTGAATAGTTTGTAGACTATATATAATAGCCATGCATCTTTAGAGCCTCGTTTATGTCCATTTGTGACTATTCAACACTACCACACACTACAGAACTAAGTAAAATCACTCAAAAATCTTACTGGAGTAAGGTGTAGCTAATAACTTATAAATACCTTCAACTTTGTTAAGGTGTCTCGTTCTCCTATAACCGTCTGCACTTTGTAGTTCTTGCTCTGTCTTGATGATTTTAATGCAGAATTTAGTTGGATCGCCATGTTTTATAGGCAGCTAGTTTCTCTAAAATTCCGGCCGTGGATGGATATTCCACGATCACATTCTCAAAATATCTAGTTGCCAAACGGATGAAAATTCTTTACGGTCGCTAGTATATTTCTTGTAATATTCAGTGAATCAATTGATTTTTTCTGTTAATTTGCCATGTAATTTCTATTTTTGTGTCATTTTCAAAATAATTTGAGACTTCGAGGCGGAACACTTCGTTCTTTACGGGGTGCAATCAGGGAGGCATGGCAATAAATCGCCCTGATTTTGTTTTCGTGTAATTCATTTATTGCCAGTATACGTACTCAGATAACCGAGTTTAATAAACTTAGTTATTCGGCTGGTAGTAGTCAGAAGCTGTTTTAATTGTTAAAAATAGCATCTTGACATCACATTGGGCGTTTTTATTACAGTTAAATGTGCTGAAATTTGTTATTAGAATCAACAACATCCTGAGTGGAATACCTTTCTTAATCTCTTAAACAAGCTTTCGTTATATATGATATAACTTCCCTCATATTTTGAACAAACACTTCTAGTAATCAAATAAAAGTGAGTCTTCTTCTTAAGACAATAAAGATAAGTTTTAAAAAATGATAGTTTGTTTGATAGTCAGCGATCGTAAGCCTGTTCATGCCGTGTGACCTATCCAGTGAACTGCGTAGCGATAAATAGAACGGAATGAAAATAAACTTTCGGAAGAGAGAAACACTTATATGAACTTAAATGGAGAATCTTAGATCTGCAAGTGCTGATACAGATTAACGCACTTTGTTTTTATGAGTAGATCATATACAAACTCAAAGTTTTCACTTTACTATAACACTTTCTTTCAACAAGAGTTTTTGTATTTGTAGCTTTTTACTTGGGATTGTAGTCTTAGTATGGGAATTTAGTTTCCCCCTATACTGCCCTCTTGTTTAAAACCATGCATGTGAGTTAAGAATTATGATTAAAGATTAAAGATTTTTCAGTTCAGTTTAACCTTAGCTTAGCTCAGCTAAGCCGTAATGCCTATAGCAATACTTATAGGTCATAATTTGCTTAGTTTGAAGTCGCACCATACGTTGTATTAGGGTAAGTGCCATACTTGGACGCAACTGAAGGATGCGTTGTGTGTTGTACTAGCTTAGCTTTCAGTTTATGAAGGACACGCTTACTCGCAACACAATAGGCCGAGCCTGGACAAAACTTTCAAAACAAGTCTGTCTTATGAGAACATGAATCACTATCAATGTCGGTTCAGTTTGTACGGCCAATACTGACCACCAGGCATTTTCTGATATGGTCTCTTTGTGTACTTAACTCTTAACTCAATGAAAACAGCTTATCATCTAACGAAGCTTATAAAGGTTGTAGATCAGCTTTATTTTTCTTTTGCTAAGCTTTACAAGACATGCTTGCTTGCTACGTGATTCGCCCTCATAATCCCCGCCTGTCTTATACTGAACAAAGCTTTAGTTTATGTCGTGAATTTTCTCTGTTTGTTGTCTTCGTGAACAGTGTATTCTTAATCTGAGTAAAGAAAAACGTTATATCATAAAAAATAGCAAAGTCACTGACGTCAACAATCACTTCCCTTCTTCGTTGATCCTATGGAAGTGATATCGATAGCTTTTGTCAAACGAACCGTCAACTTCCCATTATGGCATTTCTTTCCAATGTCAATTTGTCACATTCCAATAATGAGCCTACTACAGATTGTTGGGTAACTTTTATTTCTTATGTACAGCAAAGACAACTCTTATTTCATAGAATTAAAATATGTTAAAAAACAAAGAAGGAGACGATGGAATCAAATAAAAAACATATGCATGAAGGACAAGTAGGAGGAGAAGCGCTGGGAGAATTGCCATTTTGTATATTTGCGTACTTGGTATTCAAGTCACCAGAACGGGGAATTATTTGCTCACAATCCTAACAACTTTTTGAACAGCAATTCTTGACGGAATTATCAAAATCTTGCGACAAATTTCTGATGAAAAACAATAATTATAATAGATGGGACGCGTTTCTTTACAGCAAGTTTTAAATGTACCATCAATGGTCTCCACAGGCAGAGGGGAAGTGTTAAAAAATTCCACACACGCGCGCCAAACACACCGGAATAAATTTCTCGGCGAATACTTCAGTTCTCAGAACAAATCTAATATACTGAAAATAATCTATGCCAATTGCGCAACAGGGAGCCGCCAAGAAGCGCGTAAAAGTTCCTGAATTATCATAACTACAGATATAGATATGCAACTCAGACTTCCCTACTTTTTTGTCAAAAACTAACTAGTCGTTTGTACAAAGGAAATGTTTTTCATATCATTTAATTTAATAATTTCATTTAAAACTTAATAACAGAAATTGAGACCCTAGTATCCGGCACTGACTGCAGGATGTTAACATTCACGACAGTATTTTGTTGGTGGAGGTCAAGTAAAAATATACTCTGTTGTTATGGCTGGATGTTTGGTAGTATGGACCACTTCTAGTCACGCCATAATTCTTACTGAAGATGTAGTGGTAAGCTCTACGTACACGTGTTTATTCCTAACTGATTATACAGGTACACAGAGTTAAGAGGACGTATTCAAAATGTATATTCCAGCCATGGATCACCTATTTGCTTTAATTATAATTTACTCAAAAAGCATCACTTCAATACTAGTTTATTTTAACCAGTTTTTCTTGTTATGATGTTGCCTCTGCATGGCATTTGAGTGATTATATTTATTTAATTATTTGGATTAAGAAGTAACCATATCTGTCACCTTGGCTCGAAGGTTAGGTTCTCACAAAGCTTCACTCATCGAGGAGGAAGGTTGGCTAAATTGTGCACGCATGTAGTCTACTTGGCCAGTTTTGTTACTAGCTAATCATACGTTTAGAGTGAATTAATATCAAGAGCCTGCATAGTCTGCATAGCTTATCCATAGATTTTATATGTTCAAAGAAACAACAGTTTATTTTTAATAGCTGTTTTTTTAATTACAAATTGATTTCGTGCGTCTTGAACGATGCACAAATTAGATTTGTACGTCTGGACTCTTGGACGCCTATGTGTCTACTGTCCGTCTCTATACGAGACGAACTTAAAGACGCGTAAAATGACGCACGAAAAAAGTTTTGCCAAACTTCTTCCAGACATAATATGGTGGCCCATGGTTATCAATCAATTTTTATTCATCAATTTCATCTTCATCATCAATTCATACTTCGATTTGTTAACTTAACCTCACATTTCAAACATGAAAACAATTCAAACTTCGATTTTATCTAAATATCCAACTACAATCACAAAAGAAACTTTAATTTCATTCCAAAAAGACAATTAAAATCGAATATTAAATCGAATTAGATTTTTGATTTGAGTATCGTTTTAAAAACGTTGATGACATTCTTTGAACCAAAATGTCGATGGGAACCTTTCCTCGTCTCTCCGTTGATTGTTCCGTTTCCCGCTTCTTTTCATCCCCACGCGCTTTTCAAAATCTTCCCATGAATCGCTTTCGGTCGTCTTTCTACGTTTCATTGTATTGATCAGTTGTTCACTACTAGTAAAATTTGCCACCAGAAAAATCTTTACATCAGTTTAGACAACACCCCGAGTACATGCATGCACGTGGCCACCTTTCGAGGCTTCAGGGGTCAAACACCACAGGAAGCCCATTTTTGATATACCTCCAAAGCATTATGGGATTGATAATGATAACGCTGGGCCACACGGAACTTTTTATTTTTTTATTTTTAAAATGAAAATACAAATTGAATTCAAATTCAATTCATTTTTCAATTTCAAAAACGTTTTTAAAATGATACTCAAATCAAAAATCTAATTCAATTTAATATTTGATTTTAATTGTCTTTTTTGAATGAAATTAAAGTTCACGCTTTTGTGATTGTAGTTGGATATTTAGATAAAATCGAAGTTTATATAGGTGGATCTTTGTTTACGATTTTTGCCGTTCTCTTTTGAACCAAATAAACACCAAATCACCTCTGAATATTGAAAGGGCATGGCAAAACTAGCTCTCTTTGGAAATTTGAGCGTGGCACAAGCAATAGTTTTTGCGTGATGCAGTTTTAAAAACTCTGAATTTTACAGAGAATGTATGGGCTCATTAGCAATTTTGCCACCCAGAAATTTGAAAGCAAATTGGAAGCTAGATATCTCGCACAATATTGCATACAAAGAGCTAAAAATTTCGTAGATTACTTATATTAAAAAGCTCTTAAAAGTTTTGGACTCAGTTTGTAATTTTATCGATTTTCAACCGTCTGCTAATGAAGCAGAATGTAAACATTGACGTCAGCAAAGATCCTCCTATACTACAGTTTAACTAGTAATACTATTTCACAGTCCGTTGAAAATCACTCTAAGTGTAATTACTCTAGTGGTTCTATTTAACCCGTGAAAGAAGGTTGACTAACTATTCAGTTCTACTAGATAATGAACAAAAGAAAACAATTTCTGAATCTACTACTAACGATTATGCGTACGATTTTTTTTTTCGGGTTAAGGTGGCTCGACTGGGTTTTGTTTGAGGCGCACCTCCACTACTTATATGGAAAGGTTTTCGAATAAAATGCGCTTGAACTTTTACGCACCAAAAATGTAAATAATTCCAATCATTTAGTTCACTTGGCCAAAAAATCTTACTTAAAGGGATCAGAAACAGCTTCTTTTGAGCTCATTTTATCGACACACTCTCAATATAATTGTTCGTTCGGGGAACAAAATTGGTGTGCGCAATTTTGAGAAATGCGAATTTAGGTCAAGTTGATAGAGCTGCGCCTTTTCATCTTTTGTTTATCATTTCACCTATCTTTATGAAAAGCTAGAAAACTTAAGATTCCCTCGATAATATTTTTTCTACAGTTAGTTAGTTACTTACAAAGACATATAGCTGACCATCTCCACGAGAAAACTTCTTGTAACCAACAGTACGAGTTTCACCTTTCCACGTTAACCAAGTAGCCAACATCACTGTAGCTGTCAGTTTGCTTAATGTTTTGAATACGAACGCTTTATCATCTTCTCGGTTCGGCAATGATATGGCTGCATGGAGCTTGGTGACCTCCCCCCTCCTCCCCCCCCCCCCCCCCCGCCCCGGGGAGAAGGGCGGGAAGGGGGGTCATTGCTGCGAAGTGCGTAATCCCGTTGAACTATGATACCGTTTCAGAGGATTCATCGTTTAAAATTCATGCCAACGCTAGATGTGATGTAATACAAAACTGAAATGCGTAAAAAGGTCCCCCAATGTACTTTTTTTTCGTGTAATGACGACGGGAGCGTTCATTTCAGAATTGCAAATACACATACATTGGGTGCCTTGGATGAGCTGTTCTGTTTAATATAACATTCACTTCAAGACATAACTTTCCACATTTAATAGAGATAATTACACAAATATGACCGTATGAATAGATAAATTTACCGATCAATAAATTTCAGAATAAAATTCCTAGATATAAATTTAAGAATCAAATTACTACACTTTTTTTAAAATTCGCTTTCATTTACAGTTCATTTCCCTCTCTTGTTTTTTCTCTTTTTCTTTGATATAAATGTATTTATTTTAAATCATTGTCTACCATGTAAACAATGTTCATTTATGTACAGCTATTATTCTAGTTTATGTACAGCTATTATTCTAGTTTATGTACAGCTATTATTCTTGTTTAATGTGGGTCTTTGTCTTCTTCGCGCAATGGATTTTTCTATGGATAAAACAAGAATGTTGAATATTACATGTAAAATCATAATTTTTCTTTAGAACCTCGTTTTTCCACAGGTTGACCTTTTCATGTACCGAATCTACTAAACATGTTGGCACATGAATCTTTTGAGACCGACTAATGAATTTCCAGTAGTCCAGATGGGCAGCAATGTTAAAGTCTAGAAACCAACATTTGAATTTTCCATGGAAAAACGGCCAAGTTACACAAGGCTGTAGCTTTTAGCTAAACGAGCTTCAGAACCTCATAAAAGTGTTGCCATGATGAAACCTTTTTCGTGCTTGATGACAGGAGTGCAAAATGTGACAACAGACGCACAAACGAAGTTTTGACTCGAGTAAAAGTACATTGTAATCAAATATTCCACTGAGAAAAAAATCGACTTTCCATTGGTCGAAATCCATTGGTCTTTTTTGAAAAGGAAATTTCCCTGCATAAATGCATCTTTTGAATAGATGTTCGGCGGCCTCTAGCAAATGGAAACGGGGGTATTTCTTGCAGCCATGTTACACTGCTACACAATTGTCGAGTGTAACATCACCGTTAGAGGAGCATCTTTTATCTGACGGTGAAAAATTATACACGGTCAAACGACACGATTATGATATGATTCGCTCATAACATGAGCCTTGGGAGACATCCTCACGGTATGAAATCTCTCCAAATATATAATGGTCGTTTATTAGGGTTGGTACATGAAATGAACGTTGCTTGTTTACATTTCAAGTAAATTGCATCTGCTCGCATGGGATAAATAACAAAAAGCCTTACCTCTATTGTTTGCACTTCTTCATGATCAAGCACCTCTTCTTGTTCTTCTACTCCAAGTTCGTCGGATTCATAAAGAGTGGACAGGGATTGTGTGTAGTCCATTAGAAGAGAAGAGTGTCTTTGACGTAGTACAACATTATCGTCCTGGACAACATTATTGATGGCGTCCACATCGATATAGTTCAAACCATGTATCGTTCTTGATTGCAGTAGGAAGGAACCTGTATTTAAATTGTCATTATGTTCCTCATGGGTTGATAGTGTCGTATGCAAAGTGGGTACTGCAGTAGTTTCGTCGTTTTCTCGTTCTTGTTGTGTTCGTTGTGATGAGGTTGAGATGTCGCAAACTGCCTCTTCCTCCTCTTCGCTTTCCGATTCTTCGAGGCACTCCTCTGAGATATTTGATATAACTCGATCGTTACCAGTGTTGCTAATCAAATCCTTGATCTTTTGCTTCTTAAGCGCCTTTCTGCTCTTCCTTTTGCCCGTGCGCTTATATGCCAATATATTGTCTTTTGCAGAAAAAGCATCGTCAACGATGAACAATGCAAAGTTTCCTTGAACTTGCTGAAGCTCTTTCATGGCAAGATCGGCATTTGAGTAAAAGCGAATGGTCTTTGGGGATGTCTTTGTGAGGATTTGGTCTTTTTGTAGTTGTTTAACACATTTCTCAATGTCTCGTAGCATTTGTGGAATACCTACAAATGATCCCGAATAAGTATCATCCGCTTTGTCGTCTGATTCTCTAAGTTTGTTGTTCTCAGCTTTGAGACCATTTAGTTCCTTTTCCACGTCACTGAGCATATCATCTTGACGTTGCATACATTCTTCCATTTCTTGAATTCGCTGCGACGCCTTGATGCATTCCTTAAGCCAATCCACTTCATCGTGTGATCCTTCGTCGGCACTACAATCATTGGAGATCTTCTGCAGAAGTTTGTCGAGCCGCTCCTCTTTTTCACTAAGGCGTTCTTCTTTGTTACTTAGTTTCTGGACTTTCTCCAGTGCTTTCAAACGGCACTCTGTGAGTTTACTAATTTCCTCTAATTTTTCAAATTCCAGGATTTCATTTTGCTCCCTCAGCGAGTTCATGATATCCTGGAATTCTGCTATTTGAATATCTCGTTCTTGAATAACAAGTTCAAGGTTCATGATCCTGTTGGCAACTGCGTGTGGAACGGTGAACTCGTATTCTTCAATTTTTATCGTGCAATTGTTGTCTTCAGCCTCCTGCTTGTCGTCTGCACTTGGAATATCATTTGTATTGATATTTGTATTGGCTGGTTCAGTAGTGTTTTTTTGGAGGCCATTTTGTAACTGTCCTTCGTTCAAGAACATCACGTGTTCATTTATGCCAATATTGTTGTTGGCTTGGCTGGGTTCCTCGCAGCAATTACCAGTAGGACAATTACTTTTATCTCCACAACCATGCTCTTTGCAGGGTTCCTCAGGGTTCGTCACTTGTCCTCCTATAACAGTAAGGCTGTTACTTGCATCACTGGAGTCAAGGTCTTGGCAGAGCTCCTCCAATTCTGGCACTTGCCCTCCCAACTCCTTAATTTGTAGCTTAAGGTTTTCTAACTGATTTTTGAGTTCATTATTGTTGTAATCAATGTTCATTCGTCGATTCTCTGCTATATTGAGATCTGATTGTAAAAGAGTGACTTGAAGGTTCAATGTATTCCGCTCTTTCCAAAGGTTGTGGTACTCGTCGAGAAGTTCAGATGAACGGATGTCTCGTCTTTGGACATCAGAACGAAGATTATAAAGCTCTCGCTCACGAAAGCTCAGCTCCAATTTGCATTTCTCGTTTTCCGCAATGACCTTTTCCTTATTTTCTTCTAATTCTCGGCAGCGGAGCTCTAACTTTTCATTCTCTCCGTTCATTTTATCGACAAGAGCTTCAAGAGACTCAAAATTGCAGGCTTTTTCTTTAATCGAGTACTCCAGTTGAAGGTTGACATTTTTCAATCTCTCGAGCTCTTTTTGTTGTATTTTGATATCTTTGCTGAGCTCCTCCTTTGTCTTGTCAAAGCGAAGCTGTAGCTCTCCCACGATATTTTGGGCGCTCTTACGAACACACCCGATGTCAGTGTCCAGCTCAACAACCATCCTGGACATCTCGTTGGCCAGGTTTTTCAAGAATTTGATGTTGCTGGTCGCGACAGTCTCAAAAGAACTTACAGTTGGTGTGTTGGCTTCGTTATCTTTTTGGACAGCATACTTTCTGTTTAATTGAAATAACAGCTCATGTACTTTGCCAAACTCTTTGACAATGTTACGCATGGCAATTTCGTCAATGAGTTCTGTAGTTTTTGCAAGATTTCTTGCTGTTTTTTTCTGGATTTTTCTCTCCGAGGTAAACCTGGAAGGGAGGATCTCACGTAGCTTGCTTAAGGTTTCTGGATTATCAAATCTGGACAACAAACGACCAACCAATCTTGAATGTTCTATACCAGCGACCAGATCACGACGATATCGTGCGTTGGTATCAACTCGTCCAATGTTAATGGCCTGGAGTGTAGATGTTTCACGATAACTAAGTACAGACGGTGGTGATTTTCGTGATGATTGTTCTTCTGTAGCAATTGCGATCACCTTTTCTTCGCAAATCTGTGGAGTTCCAGAGTGATTCTCTCCGTTAGTAGTGATATTGTCCACCAAACAGCATGAGTTCTGTAAGCAAGAATTGGCATAGCAATAAAAAAACAGAATGTCAATTCACCATATACCATCTCCCATACATATGATCAGATTGTCATTTGTTTGTTCTCAATAGATAGATTAAAAAAATAATTCATTTAAACTTGATATGTACAGTGTGGGAATTTTTATACATGACATGTACACTGTGACTGGTAAAATGCACAAAAGGGTGCTGAGTTTGAAAACCGGACTTAAATTCACAATGGACTAAAATATGAAGCCGATAAATGAGAAATTACATTCTCTACTGAAATGCATTGTGTTTCCTGTACTGACGTCAAGTAGTGTTGTTTATTGTTTAATTCGTCGTGACATATTTCTTTTTGATTCAGATAAGAAACCCATCTATCTACTAAACAAACATCTTTTCCCAAATCTATAAACAAAACAAAACAAAACGAAACGAAACGAAACAAAACAAAACAGCGACAAACAAACAAACAAACAAACAAAAAACAAGAAAAAAAGAAAAAAAGAAAAAAAGAAAAAAATAGCACCGCTACTTGACGTCATTGACCACCATAGGCAGCGATTTAGCGATTTTCAAAATCAGCTTTTATATGCAAAATGTTTAGATGTCATACACTCCCTCGGCGAGCTTTCCACCCTCCTCACTGGAGCGTGCGCACTAGAGACCTGTATGCATTTTGTGATGGAGACAGCAATGAAAAGAAATAGCATTTTATGACTTGGCCGGCTATATCCGCCGATCTCAGCACCAATAATTACCTTTAGTGGCTCCTCAATAAATACAGGGTCATCGACATCGATAAAGAAGTTTTGTGTGACGGCATTCTTTTCCTTGGTGATGTTGTCCACCAAAGAGCGTGAGCTCTGTAAGCAAGAATTGATTGGCACGTCATTAAAGATATCAGGAAATACGTCGACGTATCTCCTTGTGCAAATATCAGTCTTATATACGAATGTGTCGAGAGACGACTCGTTCATTCATGGGATGGATATTATAGGTATGGAATCAGGGTATGAATTTAGTGGTTTTACAAAGGGTTTTAGATAGGTGTCCCCAATTAGTTATTTGTAAAATAGCTAGAACGATGTGACACATAAATAAAGTCATTATTATTACTCAGCACTCTAGAATCATTCTGACATTCACTAACATTCTACAATGGTTAATAGAATAATCTCTGCACCATAAATTACCTTAACTTGCTCCCCAATGAATACAGAGTCATCGTTAACGACTTCGACATGAGTGGTGTCATTCTTTTCCTTGGTGATGTTGTCCACCACAGGGCGTGGGCTCTGTAATTAGCAAACATTGAAGCATAAATGGAGAAACGATAACATAAAATGAAAAGTCATGTGGCCTATCGTTATTTGGTTTTGATTGGTGAATTTGTCCAGACTCAAGACACTGGAGTTTGACATGCGAAATGAATTACCTTGACGAGCTCTTCAATGAATACAGGCTCTACATCTTTCAAATCCTGAGCAATTTCATTTTGAGGTAACTTCACACGACTCTGTGATTGACTAATAGGTGAGGGCTGCTCCCTGTCAAACATCATTCATAAATAGTATGAGAAATGTAAATACAGAAAAAGAAAACTCTTATCTGAAAAAAGTAAAACAAAACAAAACAAAACAAAACAAAACAAAGCAAAAAAACAAAAACAAACAAACAAATCAAACCAAAATAGAAAAGAACAAAACAAATTCACGCACGTTTAGAAACATTTCACTCCAAGGAAAACTCTGAGAGAAACAAACCATAGGTACCTTTGTTGTTGTGCATGTTTGACACGAATTGGGATCCTGCTCCCTTTAGCTAACTCCTCAAAGGATCGAGTGTGAGAAATCTTGTTGACAACAATTCTTGTGGAAAAATAAATAGTTCCATAAATTAGAGTGGATTTCGTATGACTTTGAAAAACTACGGCACGGTCACGGCATGGACACGGTACGGAACCTCGCCTGCTGATGTGTTTACAGATTTGTAAAGAAATCAGCAGGCGAGGTTCCGTGCCGTGACCGCCGTGCCGTACGTAGTTTTTCAAAGTCATACGAAATCCACTCTAAACAGAGGAGACAGAGAAAATAAAGAAGGGAAAAGAAATGAAGATAGGGAATATTCATTTAAAAATGCATTAATCAATCAATCAATCAATCAATCAATCAATCAATCAATCAATCAATCAATCAAATCAATCAAGAAATCAATCAAACAAACAAATGAATCAACTGACAAACATACTTAAGGTGACTGGCTACTATAGAAAAAAATGAAGAGAAATATCAGTCAAATCACAATTTTCTGAAGTGAAATGCTGATTTCAAAAATGAAAAGCAAAAATGTTGTCCAAAGCTCGTTTTTGAGATACAATCAGCGTTGAATGAACGCCTATTTGCGAGTTTTTGAGGCAAAAATAGCGTCACCAGAAGTGATATAATAAGAAAAAAAAATTACAAATCGCAAGATAATAAACTTACTGCTACAGAAATTACATTTGCACAAATAATAGTCAATGGTATATGCTGCGTCATGGCATTAACACTTTTGATATAAAGGCTAAGAAGAATACCTTCGTTTATTATATAACTATGACGTAATTTTACCATATAAGGATGAGAGAACTAAGCAAATATGAGGCCGTATTATATGCCGTATTACATAGTTGAAAACTGGTTGTCCATATTTTACATAAAACAATCGGAGAATAGGAAACTAAGAAGCAGTTATATAATAAATCCTTTATTAGATATTTTCTTGTGTATTACGGGCTGACATTTTACTCATCGCTCGTATTTTATTATATTTAAAATACATACGTGACTCGTAAAATATCAGCCCGTAATACACAAGAAAACATCTAATAAGTGGTATTTCTTATATTTCGATAGGTAGAAACAAATAACAAATAACAAAAATGTTGGTTTTATGTTGCTAAAAACAGGCGTTTCCCCTTGTAAATAAAGGAGTTTGTTTGAAATGAAATACAAAATCTGAAAACTGATGTCAAACTAAAATATAAAAGTGAAAAACTATAGCTTATTATTTCTTACTTGTTTTTTAAATCTTCCAAATTTCTTAGAGTCTTTCTATCTACTGCTTCCTCCTGAAACGGAAAAAAATTTACGAGTTTTTGAAAAGAGTTAACACAAAAGAGAGGGAATTCTTGCACATTATAATTAAGCTAACTCAAGCAATGTTTTTATACTAAAAATGTTTTGATTATTAAAAGACAGACTCAGATTGAATTATTTAGCATGCAAGTTACTTTTCTCTAGACTAGTTCATATCACAGAAAGCTCGGAGGCAATCATAACCCCACAATTTTGTTTAAAAAAGATGCTGCCTAATTTCATTTTTATTGAAAATTCTGTTAATATATAAACAAACATTCATATTGATTAAGGTCAAAGATAAATATTGAATGATATTTTTTAATATGAAAGCCAGCTTAAGTTATATACCAGTATTTTTACAAGTCAGTTGGTCGAACGTTGATGAAACGAAGGATTGCTTTGTCCAAACGTTTTCTCACAACGTTTTAGTACTTTTCGATACGTCTGAATGACAATATATATAATTTCCATGTTTAAAAACATACCTTGCTTCTTTACCAACTAAAAATTTATTATTTCTCTTGAAAATTCTGAGCTCTCTGCCTCAGCTCAGCACAGAAGATCCCCGATTTGAATGTCAATGCGCATGCGTTAAATTATGCAAATCACTAACCTGATGAGGACTAGCGATTTTTTCTTCCACAACTTTCAAGCTCGATGCTGGTGTTGTTACGATATTTCTTTTACTGACTGTTTTTCCAACGATGGTCAAACCTGTACTTTTACGAGGATAGTTGTTGTTTGCCACAACAGAGCGTTTTCTTGCCACAGGTTTCCCGGTCTTTGGAGTCGTCGGCGGATGAGGAAGTAAGCGTTTTGTTACAAGGGCTTCCTTGGACGCATCTAGGCCCGAAGGCAGGGAAAAGGCTGATCTTGGTCGAGTGCTCAATCGAGATTTCCTCTCAGGTATTTCTGCTGGAGCAGGAGTACTTGAACGGACCAAAGACCTCAGTGTTGGAATACTTGACTGTGGGCGTTGACGAAGGACTGGCGAAAAGGACTTGGGATTTCCAGACATTTTCGCAAAGGTTTTCTCAAAAACTGATGATCTCAAAGTGTTGAACGACTAAAACTGAACGTTTTTAGTGATACTCAAAAGGCTTCCAAAGCGTAAGCTTGACTTACTAGACTTTTTGAACTGCGCACAAAAGTGACAGCGTGAACCGACCAATTACTCGGGGATTCTGATTGTTCTGACTTTGGGCGTTGTCATAGATACCATTGTCGACGCATTTGAGAATACACAGGAAGCCCAACATCCGCGCGCATATCTTCTACTTTACTTTATATTACTTTATTTCTTTTCTACTCTTTTTTCCTTTTGTATTCTTTTCTTTTCTTTCCTTTTTTTTCTTTTCTTTCCTTTTCTTTTCTTTCTTTCTTTCTTTCTATCTTTCTTTCTTCCTTCCTTTCTTCAGTTCCATCCTCCATTTCTTTTTTTCCTTCCTTCCTTCCATTCTTTCTTAGCTTTCTTCCTTCCTTTCATTCTTTCTTAACTTTCTCAAAAGTTAAAGCAAGACAAATTAACCCTTGCATGACCACACCTAGTTTTTATAATCATGTATGATCTTGTATTTTTCACGTTTTAAGTCTCATTATGTTTTTATTACAGTACGTATAAATACTGAAGCTAGTGTTTTATACTGCATAGATATCAAACGGATACTTATTCTATAATCATATTATAAAGGTGAGTACGTACCTGTCACCAAATAAGGTAAAAGGTTCTATTTAGGCCCGTCTCTACGGACAAATTTTCTTTGATGAATATTCCCCCCCCCCCCCCCCCCCCCCACTTGGTTAAAAAAAATTCTTAGCAAATTTGGTATGACAAATGCATTTGCTCGATCGAAAGCTAACTTGTTAGCGTTTTTATTGCAAAGAAAATTCAACACATGTGAAGTTTGCTGGTATAGAAAGCAGCAAGTAATAACATCTGCGCATGTCTCCAACTTCTATTGTCTTAGACAAATGGAAAATATTGAAAGGATTATTTCTAGCTGCTCATATATACTTCTGCACTCCAATGTAAAGACGGCGAAATACGAGACACAAAAACCCTCAACTTGTCGCGCAACATTGTTGCGTTGCAGGTTTTTGATCGATGTTGCGCGTTTTTCGCCCTTTTTTGTTGCGTGACAAGTTGAGATCGCGAGGTGAAAAACGCGCAACATCGATCAAAAACCTGCAACGCAACAATGTTGCGCGACAAGTTAAGGGTTTTTGTGTCTCGTATTTCGCCGCCTTAATGCTCCGAAAAGCTTTGGGATGGCTATATCCGACTCTATTTATGAGCCAGGTAGCCCTAAGCCAGGTTAAAACCGTAATTGAAGCAACTTCCGTCCAGCGGCTCGCGCATCCTCGTCATGTTATCACTTGCTGTTGGTTTTGAACATTTCTCAAAGGAATTTGTTAAAGCTATCGCCACTCTCGATCAACCAGAGCGTTTTGTTAGTCATCTTCTGTCTGAACAAGATGAGTTTCGGCTCATAGCAATTTACTATATTCACATGCCCCATATCGCCTTTTGTTTTTTGGGAGCAACTATTATTATGCAAAACAAATAAAATGGCGTCGATGATAAAGCAGCATAAAATCTTATAAAAATGTTTACATGATGACAAAAGCAAAGCGAAACTACTAAAATCAAGTCTACAAACCTTTTGCAGGTAATTTTGAAAAAAATTATTTTAAAAAGCGACTATCTAGGTGTTAGCTGCCCCTCAAGGCGCAAAGCATTTATGGACATGTGAAAGCGGTAGGGAATAGACTATATCGCTATTCTGCCACTGCAATGTATTCTGGCACTGTTATCTCAGTTAGTAGAAATAGAAAACGAGGCAGCTGCTATGTTGAGCTATAGAAGCACGCGGGAATTGTAAGATGCGCGTCCATTGGCCAATCAGAGCGCGCGTTATATCATAGTTATTTCATAAAAATAATTATAACACCAAACAAAAGACGTCTTGGTTTGTATTTCTTTTGTTTAGTATTAGTTTACTGAGATAACAGTTCCAGAATGCAATGCTGCGGCAGACTAGCTAGCGATATAGTCTATGAAAATGCCAGTTCTTCTCCTAGCGTTTACTCTGGAGACTGTCTTGGATCAAAATATCGATAGCTTTGTAGTAGGAATCAATCAAAGCAAGCGCTAGCCCATATCCAGTATAGAATGTGGATATAATAATTCGGTGTATTCGTAGGTTGCAATTTCTACATGGTTTCAAGATGCATCATGTGACTAAAAAGTAAAACACTAGCTCATTGGCTTATCACCTCATGAATAATTAATGATATTTGAAGAATGATTTGTTCTTTAATTAGCTGAACTTTTGTCACCGAAAGGAAGTTTGCTCAGTACGTTTTGTTGAGACTTTCTAAATAGTACTCCATTCAGGTCTTTTCTTCGGCTCCAATAAAAATCTTTCCGTTTACGACCCAATAACGTTTTCAGTTATCCTCATACATTGCATTTGCTTTGAGGCTTGATCATGCTAAATGAATCAAAATAGAAGAAGTTAAGAAATAGATGTATATGAACCCCAATCATATTTTTCTACAGCTATAAAGGGATTTCACAACGTCCATGTTTGTGAACAATGCAAGCAAATTTCTGAATAACAAAAGATTCCATTTTCCTTGAGAGGAAAGAAGTGTATATTTGAACCACTAACCGTGAAATCACTCTATTGAACATTAGTTTGATTTCTTTATATATTTTTTTAATTCGCGTTATCGATTTAGTCTAGATTAATAAATGGACAAAACAGGTAGTGTTGCTCATGGGCGGAGCTTTACCTCCATGTTCGTCTTTGTTCGGGGTATTTTTATTCAAAAATCATTAATGACCAGTATTTTACAACTGACGGACTCAGAGGGGCTTTGATTCAACGCCAAAAACGTTCTATAAATTGAAAAACAGGCCTAGAATTACTGTACCTAGCTTTAAGTCACTCAGACTGTTAGAAATTACTGCGACAAAGCTTATGAAAAGAAAACAGTGGGTGATTATCGTAAATATTTGAAAGGCATATAATTGAATGTGATCAAGGCTCAGCCAGTGATAGCTGATTTTGTAAATCAAAATAAATCTAAACGACCACTAGGTAAGTAAATGATTGTTTGTTTAGATTGACTAATAACTATCTAAAACTTGATTAACCTCATCAATTGATTCCAGTTTGGACAAACATCTTACGCTCACGTAAGGATGGATGGGGCTGAAAAATGAATCAAATTTCGAACATAATTCCAAATGTGTGGTTAGACCGTTTCTCTAGATAAAGGAGAGGCAAAACCAACCTTTACACTTGTCAGTTCTGATTATAGTCTGTACTTAATTGGATTTTGTGATTTTGTTCATTCCTGTCATTTGCATTTTCAGTGTTATTTTCTGTCAATTGCATTTAATTAATTTTAGTTTTTCTTGAAAATCTTGCAAGAGCATGTGTTGAGTTTTAGCCCTGTATGTTATAATCGTTGTACACTCTATTCAAAAATAACATTGCCTTCACAACAGTAATATTCTTGTCGTCCACACACAGGAATCCCAACATGCTGCTATCATCTTTATTGATTATGATGGCTCTAGTGAACGTCAGCCTATCAGGTAATGAATTTTTCACTTTCTTTCCATGATGACTTCTCTCTGTTCCACTGATCCCTTTATCATCTATATTCGTACAGATAACGGCTTACAAACAGTAGCCATCAAAGGAATCGCTAAATTCCGGCCAGGAGGTTCTACAATGATACTTAACCTATTGATACAAGGACAGCCTGGTTTGATGCCTGGTGGACCCAAGAATAGTCCTGGAATGACGCCAACTGCTGGACAATCAACTGGTACGCTTGCACCAACAGGCACTCCTACAGCTGCACAATCTTTTACGGGAACCATTCCAACTGGGCCAGGACAAGCTAACAGTACAGGGATACCAAGTACTCCTGGACCTGGACAGCCCAATGGCGTACCAAACACTCAAATTCCTGGAGGACCTGGAGCTGGACAACCCAATGGCGTACCAAACACTCAAGCTCCTGGAGCTGTACAACCAAATGGCCTACCAAACACTCCAAATCTTGGACCTGGACGACCTCAAAACATTGGTAATGCTCATCGACCTGGACAACCCAATGGTCGACCTGGACAACCTAATGGTCTACCTGGACAACCTAATGGTCTACCTGGACAACCCAATGGTCTACCAGGGCAACCCAATGGTCTACCTGGACAACCTAATGGCCTACCTGGACAACCGAATGGCCTACCTGGACAACCCAATGGTCTACCAGGGCAACCCAATGGTCTACCTGGGCAACCCAATGGTCTACCAAATAATCAATTTCCTCGACCTTTGCGACCTAACAACAGTTTTCCTTGGCAACAACCTGGCGGTTCTCAAGGTTAAGCATTAACTATTAGTTATACTTTTAAAGTAATCAATGTCATGTGGATATTTATATCAGTTGTTCTTTTTCAGTAGGGGAGCGTTCTTTTTTGGCGACAACTCGACGTCGCTGGCTTTAGTTTGCTTTGGATAAAGTTTCATTATATTTTTGGTATTCGTAGTATTTTTGGTGACAACTCGCCGTCGCTGGCTTTTGTTTGCTTTAGATGAAGTATTCACATTTCAGAGAGAATTTTTTTGAGCTGAAAAGTAAACTTTTCAAGTGTATTCTTCAATTTCTACTTACGTCTCTTTAATACTGTTAATGCTCACCATAATTAATCACTGAAGATTTTTGCCCATTTCTATCAGAAATTGCAATGCTTAGCAATATATTTCTTTTGAAAATGTCAATTTCCATTCCAACTGAGTTAGAGATATATTGAAAATTTCATTGTCTAACAAATTTCCAACAATATTTCTAACAAATCAGCCAGCTGCTATCGATTAGAAAATCCAATTTCTATCTGTTGGAGATCCTGAAAATTTGTGAGAAAATGGCATTTCGAATAAATTTCTGTTGGAAGTGAGCAAAATGTGGGAAATTTACATTTCTTTCAGACTATCAACAGAAAGGACTTAAGATGCATAACAAGTTTCGCAAAGTACATGGCTCGCAGATGATGAGATTGAATAACCAAATGAGCATAGATGCTCAGAAATATGCCAAAATTATCGCTGCCGAAGGAAAACTTGAACACTCAGGCACTGATAAAAGACATGGCCAAGGAGAAAACCTATTTGTTGGATGTGGCTCATCAAAGGGGCAAACAGTAACAGAAGCAGTAACCAGCTGGTAAGCCGGATAGATATACAGTATGTTGATTCTTTGATATAAAATACAAACACGAATTCATTCATAATAATGCAAAGTACAAAATAAGCTAAGCTTAAGTTCTCCGCTGTTTTTAGGAGTGACTTCAATAAAACGTTTGTACTTGTGATTTACAAGTTGAGTTATTGTTTTGTCTCAAGAAAAAAAGCTACACTTGTAATTAAGATACATGTCATAAACGTTTTTTGTTAATTCACCCTATGTCACTAAACTGTGACGCGTGTTAGAAATACAACCATGCCTAAAATGCCAACAATGGATAGATGTAGTGGTAGCACCTAGGTTGGTAGAAGAGGTAGTGGCAGACTGTGGGTGAAAAAATCGGCGAACTAGAGTGATTTTCATCGGACTGTGAAACAATTACTAATAGGCAGTGTTTAATAGTGTCTAATAGTTGTATTGCAACAAAAGAAAACAATGGGTGCAGAGTCTATTAGTGTGTATTAGCTTAGTAACTATTTCACAGTCCGATGAAAATCACTCTAATAGTTAGTAGTAGGCTCTATAGCTCTTTATCAACTAGTACTCTCTAGTATAGATAGCAAATTTTTTCCTCCGGTTTAATCAATTGTCTAGTGGTAGTGATAGTGGCATAGCTTTCAATTTCAATTTTATCCCACACCATAGAAAATACAGCCAATCAGAAAGCAGGAAAGCCGTTGTATATTCGGCGGTATTCAACTGTCTCTTCTCATGAGACATTGCAGTAATTTGATATATTTTCTATGGTGTAGGAAAAATCCTCAGGGGGTAGGGGAAATACATTTATAGGACGGGGTACTACATGTATCTCCCCTACCCTCTGAGTCAGGTTTTTGTTGCATAGCTGATGACTGCGGATATGGTCACGGCGAACTTTTAGCCCTCTCGCGGCTAACTTCATAATATTATTTCTCGAAAATGTGAAATAGGAGCAGCGATCGAGAAAGCGAACGTTTTCATGCTTTGTTTAAAATTATATTGATTGAAAAATAATTATGATATTCCGGTAATGTCATTTCGTTTTCCACATTCCAAAGGTACAATGAAGTTTGCAGCCCTGGTTATGACTTCAACAAAGGCAGAGGTCAACGTGGCGCAGGACACTTTACACAAGTAGTGTGGAATGAAAGCGTAGAGCTAGGAATTGGAAAAGCAGAAATTGAAAGAAATGGCATGATCTGTACGTATATAGTTGGTCGATATAGACCACCTGGAAACTTCTTCACCGGAAACAACGATTACGTGAGAAATGTCAAGAAAGGAAGCTTTAACCCCAATGTATATTGCTCGACTGTCAACAATAGTTAGAAGAAACTTTGGATGGAGAATTGTAAAATATATTCAGCTACCGTGATGCAATGCATTGTCGATGATAGTATATACTTCCTGATTCAAGTCAAATTCGAAACAAATACTTAAATAAATTTTCCCATTATGCTCAATTATGTAATGTTTGAGTTAAACTCAATGACGAGCAGGAGCGTTTTATCAGAAATAAAACTGCCGCATGGCCAGCATGGTTTTAGACTTGACAAGGCACGATTTGCGAGCGAGTTGCAGCGAGTGTTAAATACTACTAATATATTTGCAAAAACAAACATAAACACAACTGATTTATTCAGCGTAAGAGCGTATAAATGCCTCGTGAGTGCTATCACATTGTTAACGCCATTGCATATGTGAGAGGGCCTGGACCCTAGTAGTGTAAAACACGTGAGCGTGTGTTAAGTTTTGTCAACGTTTCAGTGGCGCGATGTGACTTGAATAAAGTTGGTTGTGAAATAAATAAAAAACTGGCAACCCAAGCCAGAACAATTTATTTATTTATTTATTCATTTATTCATTCATTCATCCATCCATCCATCCATCCATCCATCCATCCATCCATCCATCCATCCATCCATCCATCCATCCATCCACCCATTCATTCATTCATTCATTCATTTATTTATTTATTCATTTATTCATTCATTCATATATTTATTTATTTATTTGTTATTTTGTTTGTTTGTTTGTTTGTTTGTTTGTTTGTTTAATAACTCTTATACATTATTCTAGGGATTCCATGGATGAAACGATGCAAGCTTATTCGTACTACAGACCCCCAATACAACCTGTTACATACAATGAAAAGGAAAAGAGCTGGGAGCAAGACAATCATTTTGTCGTTTTTGATTCGGTTGAAAATGTTGCTTATAGTGATTCAATTCGTTCTTTTATAGTAGTCTATGAACTTGCAGGCGTTCCTGCTGGTAACATAGAAGAGGGCTGATGCCAACTTTTTATTACGTACATTTAAAAAAGGGTGCTACATTTTAAAAGTTCCTGGTTGTACCATAACCGTACCTTGAGTGCGTCCGTACCATAATTTACATAGTACGTACTAACCTACCAATCCCTTTCAAAAAAAGTGTTTGGATCATTGCAAGCGCTCTTTTGTCAGTAGTTCCCCTCCCTCATAAAATGCTTACGAAATATTAACGGAAACTAGTGAACTATAGATTGGGCTTCTTCTAGGCCTCTTCATTCCACTGAGAGCATTTTAATAAAAGTCTGTGATGAATGGCTGGAAGCAATTGATAATAGCCAATTTATTGGTGCAGTTCTTATTGATTTACGTAAGGCCTTTGACGTTGTAAACCACGACCTTCTCTTAAAGAAATTGCTTGTTTATGGATTTTCTCCTCCAACTTTGGAATGGTTCAAGAGCTATCTGATCGACAGAAAACAACAAGTAGCCTACTGTGGGCTACTCTCTGAAACTGAACTGATCACACATGGAGTCCCGCAGGGCTCCATTTTAGGACCTGTACTTTTTTTGCTGTTTATAAATGACTTAGCTTTTAACTGGTTTAGCAAATGTGGCTTATATGCCGATGATGCTACCCTCTACAACTGTGGGGAAAAATTATCAACAATATAAGAAGAGCTACAAAAAGATCTTGACATCACCGCCAAATGGACCACTGACAACTGTATGGCCGTTTATCCTGATAAGACAAAGTATATGATCATTGGAACACGCGCGCCAAAAACTTGATCGCTGCTTGGATCCCAACCTCTCGCTGTTTCTTAATGAGTGTCAAATATCTAAATCATCATCAGAACGTCTTTTGGGAGTTGATATTGACCCGAGCCTCTCCTGGTCCGTCCACGTTGAAAATCTACGAAAGAAAATGCTGAAGAGAATTGCTGTCTTTGCACGGATCAAAAGATTTTTTGACACAAAGCATAGGGTCCTTTTATTCAATGCAAGCATCAAACCTGTAATGGAGTCATGTTTATCTGTCTGGGGAAATTGTGATACTGGCAAGCTCGACGAGATTTTCAAACTACAGAAAAGATGTGCGCGCCTCATACTAGATGTTTCAACCACTGAAATGAGATCACGTGAGCTCTTCATAAAACTTGGATGGTATCCCATAGATAAAGTTTGTTTAGCAAGACGATTTGAACAGTATTAAATATCTTGGTCTTTATCTTGATTCTCACTTGTCCTTCAAAGCTCATGTTCAAAACCTGTCCAAGAAAATTAAACGTAGTATTGGTATTCTTTCTAAGTTACGCCACTATGTTACTTCCAAGGTGCTTATTCAATTGTACTACTCACTTATTTATCCATACTTTATCTATGGTATCCCTGTTTGGGGAAACACATATCCCACCACATTGAAACCCTTATTGATACAGAAAAAAGCAATACGCATAATGACTTTCTCAAAATTTGACGAGCACACTAGCCCTTTATTCAAGCAACTTGGTATTTTAAAACTACCCGATCTAGTTACCCTTCATAATGCCTTGATTATGTATAATTTTCATTCAAATAGTCTACCTAGTGCTTTTAAGAACTTTTTTATCTTAGCCAAGAATCGACATCGTTACAATACAAGGTTTGCTTCTAAACTATCCCTGTGTCCCCCCAGTGTCAGAACTAATTATGGCAAATTTTCACTTCGCTATCAAGGCCCCATTATATGGAATGACATTGATGTATCAATTAAAACAAAATCAAAATCTATTTTTAAATCCAAATCGATTTCAGAACTCCTCAAGAAGTATTAGATTATCATTCATCCACAATTGTTGTTGTTGTAGCGTGTACTTGTGTGTACTGCGTACTCAATTTTGTGATTGTTTTTCTTTCACCTTGATATAAAGTTGTTTTTTTCTCTGACCACACAATGCTTCAAATTCCATATTTGGTTATCTGACTCGATTAATGCCAAGTTATTTCAGATAACCCGTACTATCAATTTGTTATATTTTGTATTTATTCCTTTTCCTATATACACAATATGTATATATGAATATATATATCTATATATTGTATATTTTAAACAGTGTGGTACAAATAAAGAATCTTGAATCTTCCAAGGCGGACAAATTGTTTAAAAAGAACATTTTTCTATAATGTTATTACATTATTGAACACTTTGAACGACTTTAACTATTACTCAACCTTAAGTCCTAAGAGAGCAAGTAGAACATATCTCTCTCATGTCATTTATACACACGCATATATTTGTATTCCTGTAATGCAATTACATTTCTGAACATTTTGAACATTTATTATAATACTCAACTTTAAGTCCAAAGATTGTATCTAGAATCGTATCTCTCATGCCATGAAGTAATATAATGTATTATAGTATTTACTTTTTACGCGCGAATTATTTCTATATAATTATAAAAGTTAATATGAGAAGCCACTTTGTAAACATGTTGATTTACTTGATATTTCGGTCATCATCCGATGACCATCATCAGAAGAAATACATAATTTGGTTCAATGCAAATATATCGTTAGTTCAATAGTCCTATGGGAATAGATTGACCTTGTTCGTTCAAAGAGGGCCTTTGTTGTTTTATACATAGCGCCTCAATGATTGGCTTCAAGATTTCAAATAAAAGACAAAACAAAAAAAGAACATAAATACGATGTAGTGTACAAAGCTGTGTGCCCGAACGAGAATTGTGGAGCAACATACATTGGAGAAACAGCAAGAAGACTGAGCGAAAGAGTCAAAGAACATTGCTCACAAGATAAAAATTCCGCGTTACTCAAACACAAACAAGAACAGGGACACCTTCCAATGAATATGGATAACTTTCAAGTACTGAGTGAAGGCCATGGATATTACATAAATAGAAAAATCATTGAGGCGCTATGTATAAAACAACAAAGGCCCTCTTTGAACGAACAAGGTCAATCTATTCCCATAGGACTATTGAACTAACGATATATTTGCATTGAACCAAATTATGTATTTCTTCTGATGATGGTCATCGGATGATGACCGAAATATCAAGTAAATCAACATGTTTACAAAGTGGCTTCTCATATTAACTTTTATTACTAAAATATATGCCCGAACTAACATTTTCTATGTAATTGTATTTATATATTTTCACTTCAATCTTTTTTCATGTCTAGTCTAGTGTCAAACGTATGGGAGAGTACACTTTGAATGTAAATACGTACCCTCTTTAAATAAAGTGTATTGTATTGTATTGTACGGGCCGATTAATTAATTTTTGAACGGTTACTGCATTTGTCATTATCATTTTGTACTATCTGTCGCGCTTTTTTGTTTAAGCGTTCCAAGTTTTACAATGCTAAAGATTTAGGGGCGGCATGCCATAAAAAGTTTTGTCGTGTTACAGGTGCTAATTACCACTACAGGTTTAGAGTTGTTCTCACTGGTCAACAAAGATGCTCAAGTCGAGCCACCATTTATACACTTACTACTCTACGTCATATGTTTCATCCAGTTGGACCCAAGCTACTACTCGATCACAAACTACAGTAATCCTTAAGGAGGCTTCCTACAATTTTTCTAGTGCTCGACCGGTCAACTTGAAATGGCTGTAGTTCTTACATGAAAGCACCACCAGTCATGACCTTTCGTCCACTTACTACATAAAGACTGAAATTTTTATTGGTGTGTATTTTAATTACATCAGGGTTACCATAGCGACGAAACGATGACGTCACCGTTTTAGATTCCAAGCAATTTTACGCGTTTTTCGACCTAAACTTTTAAAATGACACACAAGACGTTAATATATAGGACTTTGCCTAGCAGCATACGAATTTTGGAGAAATTCGTATAGACAGATTTTGAATTATTCGAGGCGCAATTTTTTAACCCCAAAAATCACAATTTCTAGTCTTCGATTCCATAATTTTAAAAGCAAAGCAGCATGACAACTCTTCGACTGTCCAAATGTTGTTCAAATATCAGACTACTTCTCTACGAAGTTGCACGTGAGAAAGTGCTTTGGATCTCCGTCAGCATACGTCCATTTAGACATGAAATTGGGCGAAATTTTATCAAAATTTATACACAAAGCGTTTAGTGCTCCTAAAGAAAAATTTCTCGGTCAACTGTTTTCTCCCTTTGGTGAGTAGAACTTAAGTATATTTGCAATAAACTGTCCAAACGCCGATTCAATTGAAGCTTTCTAAGGTACTGAAATCAAATTTCAAAGTTGAGTATATTCGGTGTAACTTAGCGCAGCAAGATTCTAGGTTCAAGTTGTTGTTTTCATTCTCACATTCCTGCATGCAGGCATGCTTCAGTATGCTAATTATAGGCAATGGTCACCATGGCGTGACGCGCTACTTCACTAGTGTTGTCATGCTGCTTTGTTTTTTAAAATTATGGAATCGAAGACTAGAAATTGTGATTTTTGGAGAAATATTCTATACGCAGAGCACGCGTACGGAAACGCAGTAGTGAAGTAGCGCGTCACGCCATGGTGACCATTGCCTATAATTAGTATACTGAAGCATGCCTGCATGCAGGAATGTGAGAATGAAAACAACAACTTGAACCTAGAATCTTGCTGCGCTAAGTTACACCGAATATACTCAACTTTGAAATTTGATTTCAGTACCTTAGAAAGCTTCAATTGAATCGGCGTTTGGATAGTTTATTGCAAATATACTTAAGTTCTACTCACCAAAGGGAGAAAACAGTTGACCGAGAAATTTTTCTTTAGGAGCACTAAACGCTTTGTGTATAAATTTTGATAAAATTTCGCCCAATTTCATGTCTAAATGGACGTATGCTGACGGAGATCCAAAGCACTTTCTCACGTGCAACTTCGTAGAGAAGTAGTCTGATATTTGAACAACATTTGGACAGTCGAAGAGTTGTCATGCTGCTTTGCTTTTAAAATTATGGAATCGAAGACTAGAAATTGTGATTTTTGGGGTTAAAAAATTGCGCCTCGAATAATTCAAAATCTGTCTATACGAATTTCTCCAAAATTCGTATGCTGCTAGGCAAAGTCCTATATATTAACGTCTTGTGTGTCATTTTAAAAGTTTAGGTCGAAAAACGCGTAAAATTGCTTGGAATCTAAAACGGTGACGTCATCGTTTCGTCGCTATGGTAACCCTGATGTAAACAAAATACACATCAATAAAAATTTCAGTCTTAATGTAGTAAGTGGACGAAAGGTCATGACTGGTGGTGCTTTCATGTAAGAACTACAGCCGTTTCAAGTTGACCGGTCGAGCACAAGAAAAATTGTAGGAAGCCTCCTTAATAGACCAGTTTCGAGTTCCTCTTTGCTCAGGCTAAGCCTCGAATCCAAGTAAAATATTCATGAATTTTAGCAAAAACCCCGTGGAATTCTAAAGTATTCTCTTTGTTTAAAAATTTGTTCATTGCATTCCATCGGACTGTTGCTAAAATTCTATGGGATGAATTTCGCGTAATCGAGGCTTAGCCTGAGCAAAGAGGAACTCGAAAATGGAGTATTGCTTCGCGACCCTCCCTCCCGTGGGAGCTCTCCTCGCACCACAATATCCTCATGCTACCTGGCTGTTAGAAAGACTGTTTTAAAAATTAAAAACATGGCATACCATTTCAAATAGTTCAAAAATCTACGGTAAAGTACATCGAAAAAAACTTTACCTTTCACTTTTATCGAGTAAAATTAGGGAAAGCCCCGGAAAGGAAAGAAAACAGAAAAAGTTGCTTCAATCAAAGATACATCAACTGCAAACAACAATGTTCTTTTACGATATATGATATATAGCTAATTCAATTAACGTTGTCGCTGAAAAAAGCCTAAAGCCTAAAGCTTTGAGAGCAGAATCATGAAAAATTTTTTCCACAAAACGTGACATTATTACAATAAGAAACTCACTGTATGCTTGCAAATCCTACAACTTGGACACATATTCCTTAATTTCTTAGATAGCCTACAGTGAAAGTTTGTTAGTACACAAAAGATATTTGAAAGGCTTTAGCCTTTAGGCTTTTTTCAGCGACAACGTTAATTGAAATAGCTATATACTAATTTACATTGAACAAAGAACGTTTTCATAAAAAAATAAACATTTTACAAATAATTAACTTGTGACTTCACTATTTCGCAAAATGCGTCTAGCGTTTGAACTGGAAACATAAACTATCAATTTCATCTTTAAAACATTTCAAACATCAAGACCTTACTTGGTTGGCTCAATGTTCACCGGGGTTTAAATTAATTTTTATAAATTAAAATGTAAAACAAAACTAAAATATACAATTGAAAAAAAGCAGGTGAACCTAGCTTTTTGAATTTCTTTTCCATCGACCTGTCCACCTACTGAAAGGCCTACGTTCGGCTTGCGACTGAAAATTTTTTTCTTCAGCCACGAAATAAGCTTAAGTTCTAAAGATGACCTTTTAAAAGTTATTCTACAGCAATTTTCTATCCTTTTTCAACTACAAGACATACGTAAGAAAAGAAAAAGAAAATGCACGTTAACTGATGGTCACGTCATCTATTACAGAAATGTTCGCAGGTCTTTCCTTGATGCCACGATGTTCAGTTTTGTTGCTAATTCTATGGAATAAATTAATAGACAAAGACGTTTTAGTAAATATTCTATTTCTTCTAAAAAGCTATCGAAAACCAGAAGCAAATTACTCATCTCCAAAACTCATCTCCGGCCAACGATTCCTGACCAAATCTTATTTTATTTGGCGTTTTTCTTTAAATTCTTTCCATTTGGTTTTATTTTGTTTTCTTTTGTTTTGAAGAGTGTTTTGCTTTGTTTTTGTATTTTTATTCTTAAAATCTTTTAGATGCATTGAGATTCTATGATATTCTATGATAGTTAAAGGTTTTGACTATGACTTTTTGCGCGCTTTAGTTCTACAGAGGTCTCCGATCCCTTGATCTCACGACGTCGGTCTTCATTAGTCTCTGTTTTTATCATTGACATCTACAAAGAAAAG
The DNA here is from genome assembly GCA_029948255.1 of Telmatactis stephensoni. Taxonomy (NCBI): domain Eukaryota; kingdom Metazoa; phylum Cnidaria; class Anthozoa; order Actiniaria; family Isophelliidae; genus Telmatactis; species Telmatactis stephensoni. Next base: position 344,129 of record JALIZF010001639.1, read on the forward strand.
TTATGGTTTCAATCTTGATTCTCAGCTGCGGGACAAGACTTTCTTTAAATTTAATTTCTTCACTCTGTTCTCGTAAGTATATACATAAAACCATTCAGATTAAGATTTGTTAGCGCTTTTTCTTGGTTCTTCATCTCGTTTTAATCAGAACACTTAGGCATGGTTTGTACAAAAGAGATTGAATGGGAAAGTCTTTTTCAGGTATTTACAATAGTTACTGCTGAAGATAAAACAAATGAACGGATTGGTGAAAAAGCTAACGTGTAAAATAATTCTGGAACATCTAAACAAGAGATCGTAAAAAGGCGCAATTGCTGCTGGGATAGTTCCTTTCCACACCATTTTGTACAGGAATATAAAGGTATTATTTGGAAACCAGCAGGCATAAAAGCACGCCACGATCGTGAGCGACATCTTGATAATCGAAGTGTTCTCTTTGCGTTTCCTCTTTTCGAATTCTGTCGACTGTTGCTCGGGCAGTTTCTCTGCGCGTTTGAGGCTACAAGCTATGGCTAGATACAGTAATGTAATGATGATTAACGGTGCGATGAACTGGGCAATAAGGAATATTAGGTAAAAGGTATTCCTTGTTATACCAAAGCTTGAAGGCCACTTCCTGTTGCATATGTTCACACCAAAGTAAGGGATCGTGATCAGTTGGAAGATGAATAAGTCGACCGCAAACGTTGCTGTCGCAATGAACCAGATTGCAGGAAGGACTATACGATTTTTGAGGAATCGTGGAAATGGTTTCATGGGGAAAACAACAGCGAAGAAACGATCTAATGCAATAGCCACATTGCTTAAAACAGACACAACAACAGTAACATCTAGAAGAAACGAATGAACTTTGCAAAGGATGTTCCCCAAAGTTCCTGCAACTCTCCATTCAATGGAAAATGTCACCAGCCTGGAGAGATGAATAGGTATATAAACAATGCAGCCGATTATGTCGGACGATGCCATGTTGAGGATGAGATAATTGACTGTAGAATGCATTTGCTTGTTACGAAGAACGATAACAATAATGTAGACATTACTTATAACCGACAACAGAAGCACCAGGCTACACGAAACCAAGAATGCGATTCTTTGACTTTCTGGAATGACAATTAACCATGGCGCAAAGAACCGTTCTCTTGATGACAAATTGTTCGATGAAGAAGTTTCATTCACGAGACTTGAGTTTCTTGTTAGGTTCATGGTTGACAAACGAACAATAACACTCAATTTCTACAGATATTTGTACGTTGTGGGAGGGAATTTACCGGTGAAAGATCCTTTTAACACTGAAGCTGTCGTGTTAATTAATTGATGTTATTAAAATGAGCAGAGATGTAAAATCTCCCTTTTAAATTAAATTGGCTCGGTTATCTTTGATCTTCTCAACGGAATGCATCTTCTAACTACCGCTTTGAACTATCAGCTAATTTAATTTCAAAACTAATGTCTTCAATAAAATGCTATTTATTTTAGAACTAAATCATCAAAACTCCTGAAGACAAATGTTTGCCTAGATATGAAAACCACGGCAAAGAATCCTAGCGAGTAATACAAACAAACGTGATTTTCAGTAATAGCGTCTTGAACCAGGCCTTAACATACTTAATTGTTTGTCAAAAAAGATTTGTTCGTGTAGAAGGGGCCTTAAGGTGGTTAGAGAATGAACACAAGTGCCCCATGCGATGTAGAGTCGCTCGCACTGGATATAGGGGTGCGCCTTCGCGGCCTTTTATCTAATGCTCTGGACTCTAAAAGGTAAAGGTAAAGCACTATATTTAACGTCGGTAGTTCCTTCAGCTGAACACTGGTCTCCCAGGAAGCCGACGGTGCGCTCTTTACCCCCTCTTTCCATCAGTGCTCCGTTTTAAGGGTATTTAAAGCTAATTAAAGCTACACGGAATGGAAAGAAGTCGCGCACTAACCAACTGTGCCATCCTTGCTCCTTAACACATATCCCATAGGTCACTTGTGTTCATTCTCATTAACCTTTATATGCAAAAGTGAGTGAGACTTTGACTTAGCAGATTTTATTCCCATGTTCGATCTTTTAATCTCAAAAACTTCATTTGTTAAGTCTATATTACGCTCTCATGAGCTGGGGAATATCTTTTTATAAAGGAGCACTAACCTAGAACCATATTTTAAATTTTGGGGCATGTTGACACTTGGCGTCAATGAGGCCATTTTCACAGCGTTTTCATTAATTGTTCTGGTGTGGACAGGAGAATCGAAGTGAAAACCATTGTGGGGGCGAAGAACGTTTTAGTCGTTTACATTTAGTGCGAACGCAAACGTTTCTGTTTGAACGGTATGACAGTATTCAAATGGTATTCTATGACAGCAGGATAATTGAAGGGTGAAGATAAACTCAATTTAAGGTTAATATCTTAACATACAGGTTTCTTATTCGTTCTTTGTAAATGGGATTAATAACAAACGTTAACTATATTTTTTTCTTATTTCAATTATAATGTTTTATGCAAGGAAGTTATTACACGTGTATTTTTACGAGTCAAATACATATACAGCATTACACAATATTTCGTGTAATAATTTATTGTACGATTCGGCCAACATCAAGAAAAAAGACAACCAACTTTGCTTTGCTTTTTTCCGTATTTACACGCTTTAGCACGCACACCGTATGGTGTTTCATTCAAGCAACACTGCAGTGTGTACAGCCATGAGTTCGAGCCAAATATTTTAATTCCTGTCCTGCCCTCCCACACAGTGAATAAAACTGACACCTGTTACACCCATTAAGAAAAGATTTTAATTGTTTACTATATTTCATGTTTCTTGCAAAAAAGACTGAAGCAACTGAATTCTTTAATCAATAAATAGACTACAAATCATACAAATACAGTTTTAGTTATAGCCGGTACTGAAAAAATGGATTTGTTTACATCATGAGTTAAGTGGTAAATACTGAGCCCAATCTAAAATAGCCAACAAAGCAGGTACGTTAGTTCTTTAGTATATCATCCTGCAATCTTTCATAAGGGTTGATCTCATCTCTTGAAAAACGCCGTATGCTGAAGTCATCTCGCAGAGACTGTCTTTTGCCCTCCTACAATATTAAAAAAGAACTTAATTCTAAAACCCCTCTTTTGCAGTGTAATCAAATGAATTAAAGTGTAAGGAGTAAAATATGTAGGCTAGGCTAATAAACACGTATAAACTTTATCTTCAATGTCGCTGATTATGGCGATTTTCCAACTACAACAACAATAGGCAGCACATGAAAAAATACGAAAAGTTGTTCATTGTCATTAACACATGCAGTGATAACTGGTCATCTGTAAAATATCTGAGCTTATTTAGAGTATGATAAATACATACGAACCACAATATTATAACAACTGGCTGCTCTCTCCATCCGTCTGTCCCACGGAAGTAAAGGTGCAGTCAAATTAGGGGTACCAGGGCAATGAATGTAGGAGCCCATCCTTTTGATGAACCCGAGTGAGGCCGCTCTGTAAGTACTTCATGGCTGAATGCCATCTTCCTACAGTCGTATTCATAATTTACCCTAAACTTAACCCTTAGAGCGAATATGTGGACATTCAGCCATGAAGTATGGCCGCTCACCTAAGAACTATATTGTTGCTATTTCTCCTACTCTTACTCGCAACATTTGAAATATATAGTTCGATTTACGAGTGAAATCCAGAGTGAAATCATGTCATTTATGTCGATTTGCTTGTTTGCTGAAAGATAGTTTAGAACGATGTGACTGGCGCCAAATGTTTGTTCGGGAAAACTGCACATAACTAACTTTTAAGTTCAGGTTTAGCCGTCTGTTCTCTCTTACCTGCATTTCCTTCGTCATAGCGGGATATCCCCCAGCACACTGTCTCAAAGATACTGACAGAATAAACATGACCACACTCAATATAACAATTGCTTTGAACGACATTGTGGATTGAATATGATGCTGCAAACACCCAATGACCCAATGATTCTAGCCATTCTTATATAAGGACCAAATAGTTTTTACCTTTAATTGGAAGTGACGCTGGAGTCTTCCAGAAATGACACGTAATTGTAAAAAGTAATAACTTGATGTGAGCAGGTGTTGTTTAGTTGTTCACTTAATAGAAGCCCTCATTTTTATGACTATGATTGGAAGGTCATAAAATTAAGAACTTAATCAAGTATTTAGCCATCTATTTTAAAAGTATTGTACTTCCTATAATGGACTTGACTTGGGTCCTTGATTAGCTTATACCTACGGGAACGCTATGTGTCATAAAACATCTAGCCAGAGAAATAACACAAACGGCAAGACTGGTGGTACATATAGAGTACTTCATAGAAAGTCTGCGCGTATGGTTTTTAATCACGAGCTGTGAAGTAACAAAATGAACGAGCGAGAGATTTTGATGATACGAAACGAGTGAATAAAACTGTACAAAGCACTTTCCATGTTTTTTGTTTGTTTGTTTATAATATTCATATTGAGTTTTTTGAGTAAATGTGCGTCCTTTTGCTCTGAAAATGGAGGGCTTTTTAAGGACAAAGTTTTCGTTTCAAAAATTAAACACACTAAGACGACAAGAATAAATTCAAAACAAACAAAAAAACAAACAAACAAACAAACAAACAAACAAAAACAATGAATTATCTGTATCTACAGTGGATTACAGTCTAAAACTGATATTTATTATTTAATTTTTATGTATAATTTGTACATTTTCTAACTCAGTAACAGCCGTTTGTTCACAAGGTGACGCGCAAAGACGACGCTGCGAAGAATTTGAGTTCAAATTACGGTCAACTTTAGGCTCGTTAAACTTACATGGCGTTTCTAATACGTCTCTGAAAACTCGAAATAGACTAGTACTTCGAGCTTTAATTATCAGTGTTTTTTCAAGCTTTTGTCTAAAAAAGAGTAGTTGGACCAAATAACCATTCAGAGTTTCCGAAGCAAGTGCCGCGCCGTGAATCCTCGAGCTCCTTCGTTTTTTGCAGCACAGCATTGTTTTGAACGTCGTCTTGCTCTATTAAGTTCTTGCAAGAGACTTTATGGTCTCTTGGATCTTGTTAGTCTTCCAAGACATCGAAAAGTATAGGGTTAATAAATTTTTATGTACTTGAAATTAAAACTGAAGCTAGTACCAAGACTGAATTTCGTTTGATATTAAGCGCGGAGAGAAGCAAGCTGTTTTAAGAACATTTTTCACCAGAAATGTGGTAACGATACGCGCATTCTGATTGGTTGAATATAATGTCACTTTTACCTCGTCAGTTTTCCTTTGAAATCTTTAGTTGTCCTCCACTTAAATTGCTAACTTCTGTCCTAGCTCTTGTCATCTAACTAAGCATTCTGCTCATCACTCTATCAACTTGCCAACAAATGAACATTTTGGCCAAGTATCGTTCAGGACGCCATTTTCCAACAACCACGACCGCAAAGCAGGGAACTAGTTCCGATCCGGTGACAAAAAATCTGCAAGAAATATTTGAATCTTACCTTGGTCGAATGCCGATGCCTTTCTTTATGAAGCTCTTCAGAACAATCATGTCGGACAATTACTCTCGTGACACAGTACAGCGAACGTATCTCACATTACATAGTGGATTAGATTGTCCAAGCACTGAACTTAGTTTGCCCAGACAATGCAACTTAATTCATTAGTCTGTCACAGGGTTTATTGATTCCCTCCCGAATTTCTCCATGGATCCAGAAAATGACTCTAAAAAGCTCAATACAGTAGAAAACCACATAAAAGAACCTGTTATTTTCTATGAGATTGTTTTATATAAAGTGTTTGCATGTCTGCATGGTTGTACCTTATATATTGGGTGCTTATTTGCCCATATTTCAGCCTGGAGTTTCTTAATATCCATGAAATCCTCAGAAAAATGGAGCATCTTGCGAATCTTGAAGCCTTGTCAGCGTTTTTTCATTGTCATTCAAAAATGCGAGCCCTCAATGGTCATGCACAGCAGAGATTTCCACAGGAACCCCAAAATTCGAAAAAATAGAGGGGATGTACGGGCGAGTAGGTATTCGAGATATTTTTAATGACTTCGACAAGCAGTAAAGCGTTAAAAGGTCCTGACATTTTAATCCTTTAAGGGGGCACGCAACTGAAACCCGAGATGAGCAAACTGCTCTACAATCAGTCATTAAAAATGCTTGATTATCTTTCTTTGTCATTGCGAACGAAAGGGAAACTTTTCTTTCAAAAACAGTCCGGTGATGAAAGTAAAAGGTAGGACCTCGTGACACAGTCTCCCTGTATAAAACATTATTGACTGTATTGACTATCCGAGCTTCTCCCCTACCCAAACTTTTCCGGAGTCTCGAAACTTAGATGTCGCTACCTTTTTTAAAACAAGTAGATCAGGCATCGCGCGCGCGGCTAAATTCTGTGGTCTGATGAAACACGACTGGAGCGTTGTTGTTGTATAGCCTCAACAGAGTACAAAACATCGCTACCCTTGCTATATTATATTTGCTCTATATAATAAAATTTCACGAGCAAAGGAAAATATAGAGAATCTGGTGATGTCACTTCTATTATCCATACTCTCATACGCTATGGCCAAACAGATCGCGCGCTCGTAAAATTCTATCATATAATGAAAATAGATATGCAGGAATCGATAGGAATTAAAACTTGACGCTTGGCTCTAAAACATGTGCGTGTTGTAATGACATGAGGAACATCTGCCTCTATCAATTATACGGCTATGCAGTATTAACGTGGCTCTTAATTGGTCTATTCCTCATTCAAATTACGTCTCTTAATTCATTATTTAGAGTAGATCGTTTCGAGTCTTCTGGGTTAGTTTTCAAGCGCATTTCAGTGTACGTATTTTGGAATCAGTTTGGGGGGGTGGGCGCTCATATCCACTGTTTTCTTTTGGTTGAAAACTACAGTGCACGACGCAATTCTTTCATATAGTTTCTGCCGAAGCTTCGCCCCATTTACTGCGGGGGCAATCGACGAAACGCTTGAATCTAACTTCAGTCTGAGTGGTACGTGGTTACTAAGGGAAAGTACGTTGCTAAACACGACTGAGGTTGTCAGTGTCACCTACGGTCTATAGCAAATTAAAAATAGATTTGCTAGAAAGCAATATCTTTATCTGAAATACCAATACTTTTTTTCCTGCAGAACAGACAAAAATCAGAAAACGACTTTTCAAAATCAAGGAATGAATGCACAAAAGTTTTCAAAAATTCAGCCACATACCAAGGAAGGCTGAACAGCGGTACAGAAAAACGTCGGCTGAGTCAACTGGTCGCTATAATTCGTCATCCAAACCCTACACAGTAAAGACTCAATATACAATACATTTTCAGCAAACAAAGTTGCGTGGTCTCACAAGTTAATGAGCACATCAGGGGCATAACTAAGGGGTTGCACCTCCCTGAAGAAGCTAAAGGTCCACTTATCTATAATTTTACTGAGCAGTAAAATGTTGTGGAAAGGTACGGTCAATTAGACAAAGCAAACTTAGATACAGTTCCATTTCCATTTCATTTGCACTGACCCACTCATCAAAACCCCAGGCTACGGCCCAGGTTTTCTTGCAAATTTTTGAGTTTTTTCTTTTTGTTTGATATGTAAAAGATAGAATAGCTTTATGTTATAGTTTTATGTTTTGTTGAGTTGTCAATTATTATCTGAAATGTCGGAGCGCTTTTTCAGAGAAAATGACGATACTGCTAAATTATTCTTTTAAACGCGCCGACAACAACAAAATTATAGCCTCTAGAATTTATATCTCCGTGGAAACATTGCTATCGGGCCTATCCACCGCACACTTTCAACCTAGCTAGACTACTGCCTTCATTTTTGTATGATACTTTTAATTATACTCCTAAATATTTTTCACCACTCATCTGTACTTTTGAAATTACTTGAAGTTGAAAGTATGTGAAATGAAATAAATTGACAAGAAATGATGATAATTGAATTTCCTGGTAGATTTTCCTCACGCTGGCATGACTATACAAAATATTTGATGTATTGATAAATTACATTCAGAATTTGTTCCATTCAAAGCAGGTTTATAAAACGCCACGCTAGAACGCCAGGTAATTTTCGACATCATTGAAGTAATTTCAACTTGTCCATTTACTTTTCCACTTAGTCTCAAGAGTTTTTCAAAATGAGAGAAGTAATGTATAATAACAGTAGAAACTTTTCATTTCCTATTTAGAAGGTAAATTTCAACTTTACCTTCCGTTTCCACTATATAATATACGGACAGAAAGGGGAGTAGGCATAAAAAGTCTGATTTAGGGTATGATGTGCAGGTGTTGGCGTTGTTGTATATATTATATATGGTATCAAAGGTCATTTAGGATTCATTGAAATAAAACATATATCTGACAAGTAAAAGAAGAAGAAGAAGAAGAAGAAGAAGAAGAAGAAGAAGAAGAAGAAGAAGAAGAAGAAGAAGAAGAAGAAGAAGAAGAAGAAGAAGAAGACCTACTAGTATAGCTCATAAGTGAATTTTATTTTCCAGCTTTACTAATTCATAGCGGTAGATAAGAAAATCTTGCTTGCTAGCGCAGTCAGTCTAAATGATAAATAAGCCCTCCCACCCCCCCCCCCCCCCCCCCTTCCACCAAAGAAGCAATCACCCAACTGTTTGTAGCATTTCCAGTTCTATCATATTTAGCCAGGCACCTTGCTTGCCAATCAATGAGAGAGTCTCATGCCATGATTCTCTTGGATAATCCATAGATAATCCTGTACTTTTTCGGTCAAAGCTTCTTGTGCATTTTCCCAAACCCAATGCAAGTGAGTCCTGTTAACAGCTTGTAGATGACCAAATCTTTAAGAAATTAAGCATCGATAATTATAAAATAACCATTACATAACGCGCGCTCTCATTGGCTGAAGGATGAGTATACTGCGAACTCTAAATATGCACACATCACATGCGCGCCCTTATCGGATTTTTGATTAGTGTAAATGAATACTGAATGAGCTCGAAAACAATGTCGTAGTTTATAAAGGAAACAGAAAACCTGCCCGCTATGCTGTGTTAAGATTTAGGGAACTTAACGATCGATTGATCAGAACACTTGAGAAGCATTGAAAAGCTTCTCTTAACACTTCTCTCTGATCAATCCCCGCGTGCTCTAAATCTGTGCAACCAACACGCGTGCGCGTTTTCAGTTTGTTCAGTACAAGATTATAAAGCCGAGATCAAGCGCAGCTACGTTTTTCACCATTCACAAAATCAACATATATTATTGCATAAAGTTTTCGCGACTTGTCGTATATTTCGCAGTATTTTAATTTCGCGATTTTAGTGTTACAATTTCGCTTATTTTGTTTTGATAAGAACGAAAAAGGTAAGGCTGTTCTAAGAGATTCTTACCCATAATCGAAGACGTGAAAAGCGAGGTGTTCACTAGGCCCAAGTCCTTTCGAAATTCTTTCTTTAGATCCAGCAGACCCAGCAACCACCACTGACATGTACTTGGGGTTTTGATAGACATGAGGATCACTGGGTTTATCGACATCATCATTATAATCTGGGAATTTAATTGTTAAGACAAACATGTTGGAAAGATAAAAGTAGCCCGAGTAATTGAAAGTGTTGAACCTACAGTGGTGTAGGAAAGAAAGTCACAGTTAAGTTATCCAATAGAAGACGCTCCTGCAAAGAACTCTACTATTGGAATATTTGATCATAGTCGATTTAGAACTTTTGAGTTCAATTCCACATTTTGGTCTCCCTTTGTTTTCCCTATATTTAAACCTTGTTAACAAAGGACTGTTTTTACAATGACGATTAAAAATCGTGCGTTTGAATGGTTGGCAGTCAGGAACTTATTACAGCTAGTGAAACATGACGGCGATTTACGCTTGAAACAAACCAAAGACGCTACCATGCATACCCTCCTTAAGCTACAGTAATACGAGCAACAAAATCACTCAACTTGACTCGCAGCATTGCTGAGCGTTTCTCCACGCGAATACAAACTTGTATCGCAACAAAATTGTTTGTTGCAAGTTGAGAGAATCCTGTATTCTCATTGGCCGAGAAAATCATTTGCTGCAACACGAATTGAGCCGAAGTGGTAATAAGTGCAACATTTTAAAATTTTGTTGCAAGAAGTAGAAAGACCTTCTACTTTCTGCAACAAAATTTCTCAAATTGCAACAAATAATTTTGTTGCGAGACAAGTTTGAATTGGAGTGGAAAAACGCGCAGCACTGCTTTTCATGCAACTCGTCTCGTAGCAATGTTGCGAGACAAGTTAAGGAATTTTGTTGCTCGTATTACCATAGCTTTAGGAGAACAAAGGCCTTTTCCAAGCCACTGATTACGCGCGCCGTATTTAAATTTCTGTTCGTCAGATTTTTAGTAAGGTGCACTACTTGTAAGAAACGTTACATAAAATCGCCGCCAATTAACTGTTGAAACATTCAGACGCGCGATTAGCCTGGTTCACACTAGCAAGACAGACATAAGCGCAAACAATATACGCAGACTCAGTAGTGTTCCACTGCGTATGTCGCTTGCGCTTATGCTTGCGTCGCTATTATGCACCAGGTATTTGTGGTTCTAACAAAATCACTATTAAAATAGTCGCTCTTTTTACGCGACATAAACGCCTGTGTATAAGTCGACCCTCAAGATGTTTTATAACTCACATGGGAAATGTCGTTGATAGTTATGAGAATGACCACAAAAATGAATATCCACTCCGTACTTATGGAGAAGAGGTGAAATGAAAGTGAAGTTGGTTTTATACATGAAGTCAGACTACAAGAAATGCATACATGTATATTAGTATACAATACATTGACAATCTAAACGATGCTGCATGTTTTCTTATAGTAGGAAGCGATGCGGTGGTCCAAAAGCGAACGAAGGATTCGTAGTCTACACTTCTTAGAAATATCTTAAAGTAGGAAAGGAGGCAAGCAACGTCATATATATCTTAAGATTTGTGTATATATCAATGAGCTAGAACAATTTCAAGAACGTTGTCGGGCAAAAGGCCACAAACCCATGCAACTCACCCGAAAGGGAGTATGGGTAGAAATGACTAAAATTGTAAAACCATACAATAATCAACACGAAAATTTACAGGTAGAATTTCAGTCTAGACGCAAGCGCTGTACGCCTCTCATACGACAATGATTCTGAAATAGGTTTATATTTAACAAATAGAACAGCTTTTTTCGTGCTCCGTTCAGTAATACAGCACGCAGGAAGTGACGAAAGCACGAAAGAAGTGTAAGGAGAGCACGAGCCGTAGGCGAGTTGTCTCCACACTTCTTGAGTGCTTTCGGCACTTCCTAAGTGCTGTATTACTGAACGGAGCACGGAAAAAGACGTTCTATTTGTTTCATTATATATTTTGAGGTAAATATTCAAGGGAAAAAGTTCGATTTTCTCCGTACAAAATTTCAAAAGGTGCGCTGCTGACATCAGAGCTGTGCTCCGTTCTCTGATAAAGCACAGCTTTTAGCCAATCAGAGCGCGCGTATCGACAAGGGTATATAATAAATACAAGTAGTGGTTTGATCGCTGTCTCATTCTCACATCGCTGCTTCAGGAATCTGTTGCATTAAAAATCACGTGCTGTGACGTAGGCTCCCTTATTAAACAATAGTCAACTCTCTCGTAAGCTACAACCCTATTTTACCTTGTGTGCTAATGATACTATCCACGGCACCCCGTCTCTGTTTGCATTTGCCTGTAAATGATAGATTTTTGTTCAATTTTCTTTTTTATTGAGGAAAAATAATAGTATGTACATATGGTTCTAGCTCCTTGTAGCCGATTTGATACAAAAATGTAGTTTCAACGTAAAACGATGAATCCTTGCAATGTGAACCATTGCAAGCATCGAAATGTGGCTAGTGGGTCCACAGCCTTAAGAAATGGCAACGCCCTTACCAAACATTGTCATTCCTTAATAAAAAGAGCTAGACTACAAAAGAAACATTTTTGTGTGGGGATATGATTATACCTTTGCAAGATCTTGTTCCAACCACTTAAATTGCCTTTGGATTTGACCCTGTAGTTCAAACAAGTAACACGTTAAACTTGTGTCCTTATGTATGCTTAGTAACTGGAAAAATGTAGGCACGATTTCAGTTATCCCTATGGTAACTGTACCGCACCGTAACTTCGGACTCTGATTAATTGGCTCGTGAACTTATTGTGGACTCCTAATTGGCTGAATCGTAGATGTGACCGTACCGAACGTCCTTACTGTAGAAAACCCCACTTATGCGAAGTCTGCTCTAAAATATGGATTATATATTTCCGTGTCTTCATTCAAGAGGGAGCACGTACCTCTTACACTTAGCAACAAGGAATAGAGAGGGTTAGAAATAATAATGTAAAACGCACAAGGAACTATTAGTTCATGTAAATAAACCAAGCACCCCTCTATATAATATTACAAAGAAACGGAAATTAGCGAATAATTTAACTAGTTTGGAATGCATCGTGTATGAAGATGCAACTGATGTATGAATGGAAATCGCCGTATGAAGAGAGTACTTTCTTTGAGAATTCATCACTCTGTCTTACTCCACCGAAGTGCTAATGCTCAAAACGTCAATGATGTAGCTAGTTGTAGCTAATTTTTGAATTCAAGTCGTCTATACTTGCTAAAGTAAAATACCATCAATCATTTTAAAACATTTAATTAATGAAGGGAAATTGCGCCTCCATCAACCAGGTAGCTCTCCTTGTGCGTGATAAGGTGCTTCTGGCTTGATATCAAAGCTGATACAATTTGAAGAATTCACAACTTACATCATCGGAGTAGTAATCAAAGACTTCAGTGTCAAACGCCACAAAATGTATCAGACCGATATCGAAACTGTACCTGCAAGGAAAACACATCTCAGTCGGACACACTCTATCGATCTCTAAGTGACAGTGGTTGAAGACTGAATAAAAACATACACCTATTTCATAAAAGGTTGTCGTATGAGAGCTCTCTCAAGCCCACGCGACTAGACCGAAAAGGAGTATGGGTAGTAGCAAAACTTCACTTCCCTTCCGCTTTGGTACTGACTTCAGCATCGGTAAGTGAAGTTCTTTAGTGTATAAAGTCAGAGCAAGCTGGATTTGAGTAATTGTGTGGGATTTATGTGATTTTATAACTTTAGTAAATTCTTCCCATACTCCCTTTCGGGTGGGTCTTTAGGCTTGATACTGACAACGTTTATTGAAATAGGTGTATACAGCAGCTTGGCAAACTTTGAACCCAGACGTCCCTTATAGAAACTATATAGGCTTATATGTAGAGTCTACTGATTTAAGTGTAAGTGGCGCCAAAGGTATAGCTCTAAGAGTTTTGGTTTGAATCAGGGTGTACTTTTAAATTAGGGAAAACCAATTTTAATTTCAAATAGTTTAGGAAAAAAATCACATGTAGGTTTGAGTTAGGCTAGAGATTCATCGAGCAAGCTCGGCTGCCCAACCCACCCAAATTTTCGGGAAGTACCCCTTCCCCCCCCCCTAATTTTTTTCTATGATTTGTTAAATGTATTTGCACTGCAGAGATCGAGAAAAAATGCTCAATTTACCACAAACTTGTTTCACTTCCACTTGTTTGTCCTGCTCCAAGGTTCATGTTGGAAAAACGATTCTGGTAGTGACTGAAATTGAAGCGGTGCTGAAACATGCAAAAAATTGCTAGCTTGATCGCCATGGCAACCACCATCATCATATTATCATCATCATCCATCATCGCCATCATCATCATCATCATCAGAGATGAATAATTGACATGTAAAATTTACAGGAATCCCTACCTCGTGATTTCCTGGTAATGCCATATAAGGAACGTGTACGGCAATTGGCTGGATAGCATTCATGAAGCTAAATGAATGATAAAAATCTCATAAATCGTCCGCAGTTTGCGTTCAAAACGATTTATTTAATATTCATTACGTAAGTTAATAAGGGCGTGGGGAAGGGTACGTAAGGAAGCTGCGGTCTGCGCGCAACGCCCAAAGTGCGATCATTGCTGTACAGCGTGCTAGGCTTTTAGAGGGCACGCACGTTTTTGTTTCTTCTGAGTTCAAACATGTTCAAACTACTTGCAGAGATTCACTAAGTGAAACGTTCACATATAACAAACGCAGGTTCTCTCTGTTCTCTTATCCTCTTTTCTCCAAACCTTTAACAGAGCGGAGTGCATGGGGATCGGGGAAAGATAGTTGACCAATTAAATTGCCAAAAGTTTAGAGTGACGAGAGTGACGGTAATGAGAGAATCCTGCAAAAAAAATAGCATTCGCCGGTCTCAACTCTTGTAGCTTAGTACCATTTTTAAAGAGCTAACCTTTACCTCGAAGTTGAATTAAATGGTCGCATTTCCCTTGCGCACACTCCCTTACCTTACCATCAAAACATCCTCATTCCCCCTTCTGTTTTAGCCATATCATTTCATGAATTTTAGATAAAGACTGTCCATAACATATTCTTAAAATACAGACTGTCCATAACATATTCTTAAAATACAGACTGTCCATAACATATTCTTAAAATACAGGAAAATGCTTACTCGTCACCATTATTGCCATCGTAATGATATTCATCAAAGTCATAGGCCAAATCTAAAATAAGAACACAACAAATTGCATTCGAATATATATTGTCGGAAATCGAAACAGTGAATGAACAATAAATGAAAGAAAAACGAAGGAAAAAGTCAAAGGATGGATGGACGGACGGACGAATGGATGGATGTGTTTTCTTACCCCCTACATGAAGTACAGCTTGATATGTGCCTTCTTTGGCCTCTGTTATCAATCGAGGTAGACTCACGGCATTTTTGTAGCCCATATCACCATACACCTAAAGTACGAACCAAATCACATGTACAGGGGCGTACAGGGGGGTCCTTGTCACGAATCACGAAAAATAAAAAGCGAAAAATCCCGAGTCACGGGACGCCAGTTTTTATATTTTGGCTTTTCACGTGTCACGAGAGAAGTGCCATGCACGGATCACGAGAAATGATTTATTAAAATCCCGAATCACGAAAAACAAAAATGCTCGATCACGCGTCACGAGTAAACCCCTGTACGCCCCTGCATGTAGTACCCTGGACAAAGTTCTACTGGATCGACTCATTACTGAAGTCGTCTTTACTAAATAAAACTAGAAAATGTTTGGCAAATAGATTCAATTTTTCCGTGCGTCTGTAATCTAATAGATTCACAGGACTTGACTGTAATTGTTGTCACCACATTTGACGTCTTCTGTGCATTAGAATGTAGACTCATAAAATAGAATGCATTTGTTTCGTATAATAATCGCAACATTTCAACCAATCAGAGCGCGCGTAAGATTCATTGACATGCATGCGAGTGTACTGTTATCACATACGGTCCTCAACCAATCAGAGCGCGCGTAATATACCAATAATTTTACTATGCTATTTGATCAATAACCCACTTTCGATATATGGTTGAGATGCCACACACAAAAGAATCAGTTCGAGGCTCTGCATGGGAAATAATGCTTAGTGGTGCGCGACTCAACAATTGTTTTATTATGCACTACTAAGCATCATTCCCGGAGCCTCGTATTGATTCCTTTGTGTGCGGTAACTCAACCATATATCGAAAGTGGACTATTGCTTACCGCAAAAGTCATGGGATATTCATAGGTAGAAAACGAAAAGACATCGCTAGTCCCTTCACCAGGATCACCAACGCGGTAGTAATATGTAGTGTTGACGCGTAAGCCTGTTAACTATGAAATGAACCAATCAAACATCACTAAGATAAAACAAAATATATAAGAAGTTGACACTGTTCTAAAAATTTCAAAACTAGCATTGAACGTTTCAGTTTCGTCTGAAACCTTCATCAGCAGATGTGAAATGTAAAACAAATATTTACATTTTGACTCGCACCATCCTGTTCAACATACACGAGCTGTTGCAAGAACTCTCTAATGTGGATAGAATTAGGCCGGAACATACCGTCTACAGAACAGAGGCAATTGGCAATTGGGGACAACGATTCACTCTTGGCTGAACATGTAAAAAGAACAGACCATGAATTTGACATTGATAACGTGAAGATTGTCGACCAATGCCAACAATGGTCTGGACATTTGTTTTTGGAAGCTTGGCATTCAATTAAGAACAAGAAATCTATTAACGAACATATTCACGTGCCGAACGTTTATAGGGTCTTAAGTAATGTTCAGTAGCACAGGGACTCCATTTACATTTTACATCTGCTGATGAAGGTTTCACTGGCGAAACCGAAACGTTCAATTTTAGTTTTGAATTTTTTAGGTCATTGTCCACTTCTTATATATTTTATGTTTTATAAAAATGCCTGACTGTAACCCAAGTATTTCTTTATCACTAAGATATCTGCAATTCTTGTACAACTATTACAACCTTAACCCCTGGAGTGGCACTATTGGATAAGTAATTATTTCATTGCCATATATATACGGCCCCAGAACTGAGACTGATAACCGCTAGAAAGTCTTTCTAGAAATTGAAATAAAGAATCACAGCAGCGCAGCTGTTCAAATGTAATGCAATATAATGTGAGCAGTTTGTAATCAGCACCGTATCGTAGAGAAGAGAAGAGAACGAAAATAACAAGAAAAGAAAAAGAAAAGAAAAGAAAAGAAAAGAAAAAGAAAAGAAAAGAAAAGAAAAGAAAAGAAAAGAAAAGAAAAGAAAAGAAAAGAAAAGAAAAGAAAAGAAAAGAAAAGAAAAGAAAAGAAAAGAAAAGAAAAGAAAAGAAAAGAAAAGAAAAGAAAAGAAAAGAAAAGAAAGGAAAAGGAAAAGAAAGAAATTCTTGAGTCAATGCTTGGTTAATTTTGGGAGTGACAACTGATACCCGGGCAATATATCAAACTATTTATTCAGGTCAATCTTTCCGCGATCCGGAAATTTATTATGAACTATATCCCTATCCCTCCCTCCACAATGGTTGGTGTCACACAAAAAAGTAGATTATTACCTTAACATTGTGAATAGTTAAAGTTCTTCCTTCTCTAGAATCAGGTACTTCATAGAAATACGCGTGTCCTTCAGCTTGTTGGTCCAAATGTTTAGCATCTGTTCCATACTGCACAATTGTTCGTGGCATTGACGAAGTATTTGCAAAGCTCTCGTCAGGCAGAGTAACGTAATTTACGATTCTCTCACTAGATATTCCAGTAAATGCAAGATGAATTTGTTCAGGATCGCCGTCTCCATGAACTATAGGAAAAACTGTGATCAACGCGAATACAAAGACAAAGTAAGCCATGTTTTCTGTGTTCACATTACTTTGGCGAAGGTCATTTCCGTTCAAGTTGTCATATGATTTAATGATGACTACACAGGAAGCCCAAGCCTTTTCGCTCATGCAGGGAGCGTTGTGCGCGACGAGTAAAAGCTAGCTAAGGGCTGCGAAGGAGACTGTTCTCCCTCTAGGCTTTTTATTCCTAGTCCAACTTTCTAGGCTGAGGGAGTTTTATGTAAATAGACTGATTTAGCTTCCTGCAATGTTTTACCCAATTCAGTCCTCTTCTACATCTCCCGGCATAGCTAATCGAACGTTCTGTAATCGAGCTCAATCGTATTTAAGTTATTATTACCACAGGCACCCCATTATTGAATAAAATTTTTTTTTAATATTTACTACATAACAAGGCGAAAATTTATTTATTTATTCCAGGATTCGAACCCGGAGTCTTACATAGGCTAGGTTCGCATTGCTTTGTACGCTGATCACTTACGCGCTGCTCTAAATGATTGCCTGGGGTGCCTGTGTTATTACAATAAAATTATTATATATATATTTTTTAATTTAGCCCAGTCCCCTCTCCCCCCCCCCTCCTCCCCTCCCCTCCCCTCCCATCGTTTAGGACCGACTCTTATCTCCACTGACTCTGAACAGCCGACCATCCTGTGTTAGCAGCGTTTTTATAACTTTAACAGATTCTTATTTCAAAGAAGAAAAGAAAATGTATGCTTGCTTTGTTGACTTTCGGAAAGCATATGATTCGATCTGGAGAAATGGTCTGTTTTATAAACTTATTAAATTAGGTGTAAGCAAACAGTTTCTTTCATTAATCATTCATATGTACCAAAATATAAAATGTTGTGTTAAAACAACAGAAGGTATAACTAGTTTTTTTGATTCAGTTATAGGAGTAAAACAAGGATGCAACTTAAGCCCTAATCTTTTCAATATTTTTGTAAATGATATTCCTCATATATTTGATCAAAACTGTGACCCAGTGATATTAGGGAATACTAGCACCAACTGCTTATTATATGCAGATGACTTAGTTTTACTATCGGAGAGTGCAGAAGGGTTGCAGAATTGTTTAAATACATTATATCAATATTCAAAAAAATGGAAACTTAATATAAATACAAAGAAAACGAAATCAATGGTGTTTAATAAAGCAGGTCATAAAAAAGAAGTTAACTGCACTTTTGGAAATGAAAAAATTCCTACAGTTTTCTCTTTTACTTATCTGGGAACAACTTTAACTCCTTCAGGTTCTTTTGCCGTAAACCAGGAAAACGCTTACAACAAAGGTCTCAGAGTTGTTTTCAGTATTTTAAAAGATTTTAATCCACAAAATGGTACCTCTATTCAATTACTTTTGAAATTATTTGACACTCTCGTACGTCCGGTTTTACTCTATAATAGTGAAGTATGGGGAGGATATATAAAGAATATTAATTCTTTTTCAAAGTTTAAAGACAATATATTTACAGCTAATCTAATAAGTGAAAAGCTACATCTCAAAATGTGCAAAATGATTCTTGGTGTTAATTCAAAAACCACAACATTGGCAGTTAGAGCAGAATTAAATCGTTTCCCTTTACATATTTCTATCTATATCTCAATGATCAACTTTTTCACTCATTTGATTAGTCATCAAGAAAATCCCATTCTTTCACAAGCATTACGAATTTCTAAAAATTTGAATGATAGTGGACATTTTTCTTGGTATACTACTTTATCCTATTTAGTAAAATTAGGTCAATTTAATTTAATGGAAATTCATGACAAATCATTTACCAGACAATTTAGTACTTTTCTCAAAAACATTTACATGAGTGACTGGGAAAAAGAAACAGGGAGAATAAGATCAGGGGAAATTAAATCAAAAGTAGAATTATTTTTAAGTGTAAAATACAAACCTCATTTTGAGGAATATTTAGATATGATCAAAGATTTTAAAGTACGATCATCCGTTTCAAAGTTTAGAATGTCTGCCCATAGCTTCCCAATTGAAAAAGGGAGACATTTGAATATTGAAAGGGATAAAAGGAAATGTGACATTTGTGAAAGTGGAGAAATTGGCGATGAATTTCACTATTTTTTCAAATGTTCCAACAATAATTTTATTGAAATTAGAAAACAATTCATGAATAAGATATTAGAAACAAACTCAATTTTTGAGATGTTTGATTACCAAAATGTATTTAAATATATAGTAAATATGAAGGATAAAAATATAATAAAAATAAGTAGTCAATATATATACGAACTACTAGAATGCTATAGGTTAGTTAAATTAGTTACAAATACAAAATGAATATAATTATTATTGTATTACTTACAGTTACTGTTAATATTTTAAATATATATCTATTTATATATACAAATAGAACTAATTTCAAATAGGGATATCAAACTCAATATAGATTTGAATCAGACCTGAAGTTAGATGATATACTTATTTATTATATGACAATCAGTGGTATACTGGCGGATAGCAACATCGTAAAATCCATATCAACACTGCTTCCAGTGGCCAGTGGTGATATCAATGATATCTTCACATGTGAAGATATCATTTTTCGACCAATCACGAGCCATCATTTTCCCGCTTCTCGCGGCTTTCAGTTCAGGACGCGTTGTGCGTTTTCATTGTTTACTTCACTAAACTTCGGCTAAATCCTGCGAAAATGTGATCAAATTCAAGTTTATCTTTGCTGATTACTGGGCTACCTGTGGTAGGCCCAGTCTTAAATTAGCTTTGTTTTGTCTTCTTTTTTTTTTCCTGTTTTCGTCTCGAGAAATGGCCATTCTTGCGCAATACCGTACACGCGCAATGCATTACTGGGTGCTTCAAGCATGCTTCAAGTGACCAAGCTCCGCCATTAGACATGAGATTTCGAAGTAAGTTTTTAGCCTTTTTCTTCGTGATTATTGTTGTTCTTTCCATATGTCAGATAGAATTACCGTTTACAAATCTAGAGGAGATGTCTTGTTGAATATTTTGCTGATTCATAGAAGATTTTAAAGCTTTATCGATCGTACTTGAATTATATGAGACGCGGGACCGACGCAAATAAAGCTAACCAAAGCATTCTAGAATCTATCGGGAACCACATACAGTTCCATTAGACATAGTACTTTTATTGTCAATAACAAATTTAAGAAATATACATGGAAATAAAGCTTTTGTTTTTTTTTCTGAAAGTCTTGTTTTGAACAGTACACTGATATTTTTATATGCGTGATCGAGAACCCAGCAGAATACCAGTCAAGAGAATTACACGCTTCATAAATAAATCCAGGAAAATAATAAATATTCTAGGATTATGACTGCACATCATAACTGTCATAAGAGTAAACTTAACTGAGAAAAATTACATAAGCTTAACATGGATATTTGGAAATAGGAGGTATGAAAAGTCAAATGTAAAGTGAAATTAGCAAGGATTAATCTCAATCCAGTATGCTTAATAAAGGGTATAGTACATGATTCGATCCTATGCATGTAAGGAAAACTACAAGTCATCTGTTTATAAAAATTTGAATCATACTAATTTTATTCTGTCAAGTGATATAGAAACAATTCCTGGTCCTATGATCTCATCCAAGCACCTTATAGTGACAATGTGCTATTCGGTTTATTGGGTTGAATGCAGGTACCCAGCTGTATATTCAATACTATCTTTAGATAAAATTGACTACAGTCCAAGCTTCGGTCATTATTGTACGGCTAGAAACTTTTGATTGCTGTACATTTTGGTTGAAATAATATACAATGCAGTCTTTAATCACACAAAATTATACCTCACTCATAATACCAATTGGTTGTAGTACTGTGGCCATGTACTATACCTCAGATGGTAAAAACTGATTTGATTCACATGCTATGCCTCCCCCTCAAGGAACCTATGTCCTTTATTAGAATGCTGTCATGTGCTATATCTTTGTATTCTCTTTGTTTCTCTCTGATAAAATCTATTCAGAGAATAAAATAAATTCAGAGAATTTAAGCTCATTTTTAGAACATGGAACAAAATTGCACAGTTCACTGTATAATACTTCTGCTGAACAGCCTATAATTAGATGCACACTGATATCTGTACCACCCAATAACAATAGCCACAGGTAGCCCAGTTACCCTGCCAACAGGGTCTAGTTACTCGTGCCCAGGCCTTTAGGCCGGGAACGAGTTATAAACTGCAAATGTTTTTTTTTTTTTTTTTTTTTTTTTTTTTTCCTGTGTTCGTCCTGAGGGACCTCTGATTGGTTAAGAACGTAAAAACAATGCCCTTCATTCATCACCTTTAAGCGACAGCGAACGCAAGCCAGGAACTTTAGGAATGCAAGATGGCCGACTTCAAAGAAAATAGCTTTCAGAGACGGGCTTTTCCTGCAGCAGAACAATGTAATTTGGAGCTTTTAACTCGAGATATACCTATATACTTATAAGAGCTTCAGAATGGGCTGTTATTTTGAGCTTCATCTCCAATACTTTGACCAAATATCGAACTCTAAATGGAGTACTTGAAAGCCGAGGCCCTCGCGATAACGACTATTTCCTGTGAGCTGGAAAACTACGAATTTCTCATCCTACATGTTGCTAAACGAACATACATAGAAGCAAGTCAATTATATTCCTCATTCAAGCATTGAAGAGATCTTGAGAGGTTTTTGTAGTGAATTTTAATTTAATATCGGAATGGCATGAAACTAGATTCCATTGACCTTGTATTTCGCGTTTGGTCACGTAACGTCTTTTATTCATATATATAACATCCGAAACATGAACGAAAAAATACACGATTTGTTATTGTGTCAAATATGCCGTTGTAGAAGTCTTTACAGCAAACAATTGAGATATATAGTGAAATAAGAAGTTGAATATAAAACTGGTATATTTTTGCATGTTGGAGATATCTAATACCTATGCATGATAATAGAAAGACAAAGGCACTAATAGCTGTTGACAGACAAACTGACTAATCAAGATATTTTTTAATTTAAGTTAGCCGATTCAAAAAAGGTCATTTGTTACGGTTAGCTATTTCCCGGAATGGTGAAGAATGCGTGAAACGGCTAGGGGAAGAGTACGAACGGAGCCGGTCATTGGAGCCTCCAGGGCTCCAGGGGCACGAGTGAACGCACGTGTGCGTCTAGTTTAACTTAAAATGCTTAAGAAAATGGACTTTTGCTTTCACAACTTCGAGGATAATTGAGGAATCGTTTTTTTCTGAACTCAAGATATTTCGAAACTCAACTTTTGAGCCGAAAAACTGGGCTTTCATGCAAGTCCGCTCAGCAATGCGAAGAGATTGATAATACTAACTTACTTGGACTGCAAGTTTCCAGCTTCACCTACCACTTATCTAACTTGAAGACTTTGGAAATACACCGAAAGCTTGAAATTGAAAATATTACAGCCATGGTTTGGACTCCAAAACAGAAAAAAGAACGATTCATTCGCATAGATGAGATCTGCTTGCTGTTTTGCCAATTCTGTATTTTCAAGAAAAATTCAAGCATGGATTCATAAAAGACGGAGGACTGGGCGATTCAAACGAGATGTTTGGTCAAACTGTAAGTTAAACACTGTATTTTATGATTCTCTGTGAAAATTAAGAGTAAGATTGAACTGTTTTCATTGAAGAAATAGCAGGTCATGCCGGACAAACTCGGCCAGTGAAACGCGATAACTCGCTTCTTTCGGTCATTGAAGTTAATTATTAATTTTATGAAATATTGAAGCTTAAACAAAGAATGATTGTTCATTTGATTTTGCTGAAGTGAAAGCCTATTGGCAAACGGTACATTTTGAATCAAGATTATATATAAGAAGTAGTACGGCTAAAAGCAGTTTAGTGTTCAATACAGTCAGGTAAGCTTATAAATTTTCGAGTTTGCTCCTTCCTTATTTGAGCACTTTTTTGTTTTGAAAAAAGTACTCTTCGTGAGAAATGTTCTTTTCACAGTTCTAACAAATGATGTTTACTGCAATTTTTGTTACAAAATAAACGTAAATAAACCTTCAAAAACATTCAAATGTTCAACTGTTGTTGGGCCCTGTTTCGGCGCGCGTTTATGGTTATATACTCAGTTATAAAACTAAAAGAGAAAATCTGTGTGTTAATTGTACCACTGACTGTCATATAATAAAAAGTAAAATACATGGACGCTTGGAGATATGGAATTTATCTTCTCGTGTTCAAATTTGATATCTCACTATTTCGCTGCGCTCACTCGTGAGATATCAAATTGAACACTCGAAGATAAATTCCATATCTCCGCGCGCCCATGTATTATTCTCTATATATATGAGATATATATATATATATTTAGAAATATGCATTTATTCTCTGTTGTTATTTTTTTTATTTAATTATTGGACCATACTCATGTATGAAAATACCAAAGTACCAATAATAAAGTTATTGTATTGTATTGTATAAACCTAAGATATTTAGAACTGACTATACCTGAGTTACGTTCAAGTAAAATGTTTGGGAAATTTCATCAAATATCAAATACTTCGTGACAAGATTTTGAGTCACCGAACAAAATCGAACTAATATAATTTGAGTCAGATTTTGTTGGTGATTAAGTTCGGAAATCGAAGTCACCAAAACGTCCCAGTTCGATTATGTTCGATTGCCGAAACAATCATGAAACAATCGAACGAGTTTGATTGCTTTTTTGTTCGATTTTGTTCGATTAGCTATGCCTACAACTTTAATCTATAATGGTTTCCCATAAGATTTCTTTGTCCAAGGTGAACATTCTTCCGTGCTTTTCTAAATATAGTATTTCATACAAATAAAATTATTCCCAAAGGGATTTTACTGGGAAACACTGAGCCAAGCTAAATCGGTCAATAGGAGGGAAAAACTGAGGGAAAAACTGAACGAAATCTAAACCCCTCATCATTTGTACTGATAATCGCGGCTCCGCCCATCCATCACAACTGAAGTACTAAACCAAGTCTCTGAAGACCCCGAATCAGTCTGAACAGAGATTTTTGCTGAAACATCTCAGCTTTCAAAGGTTTGAACAAGAGAGGATCGATCGATTCAGATGAAGGCGTCGAAACCTGAAAAGAACCGAAACCACATATCCGCACGTGCACAAACATGCCCTACTGTCCCCTGCTGTAGGTGACGAAAACAATGAATTTGACCAATCACAGCCAAGGTACAGTCCTGTGTCGGCATTTGACTGAAGTACGTTCAGAGTAAAATGTGTGGGGAATTTCAAGTATCAGATAGTTCGTGACAAGATTTTGAGGTTCTTCAAAGGTATGTTAAATAGCTTTTAAGCTTAGTTTTCTTTCTAATTCAAAACGAGGAAGAAGTGTCAAGAAATTTGTTATCAGCTAGCTTACTGTTTACTTGACTATACACGCCGGTAAAGTCTGCCCATACTGTTATCAGGTCTGAGAAATTCCTGGCGAACGTGTAACTTAATGTAAGCTTAATATATTATTCAGATCATATAAGATTTGTCCCCTTTTCGTCTTTATTGATAAATTATTCTTTTCCATATCTCCCTTGAGTTAATTGGGCGGGTCTTTGTTTGGAGGTCATGAAACAAAATGAAAATGAATTCGTTGACCTGCATGTA
Organism: Telmatactis stephensoni; assembly: GCA_029948255.1. NCBI lineage: Eukaryota > Metazoa > Cnidaria > Anthozoa > Actiniaria > Isophelliidae > Telmatactis > Telmatactis stephensoni. The sequence continues at coordinate 368,973 of JALIZF010001639.1, forward strand.
GTAATGACATGCAAGCTTGGGCTACTGGTATCCACAAACACCTATCGAGGACAGGAATTTTTAAACCTGAGTTTAATCCCCTAATCGAAGAAATCTATATTCATATTTTTAGCATGTGAATACTGCAAGTCGAAGGAGCAAATTAAATGTTTAGAGCGGGTGAGTTTATAAGCTTAAACCCCAACAAAAATCGCTGAAACTCTGTCAGGAGATTATCAAGAACAACAAGGAAACACTGTGAGTATTTTCCTAGTTGAATTCTGTTAAGATTTAAGTCAAAAAAATCATATGTTCAAAAGTCCCCCTATGTTCTTTAGTAGTGAGCTTGGGCTATATGTTATGCGGTGAGCAAAAACCTGCTCAAAAATGTTGTCCACACAAAATACAGTAAAATAACTTAAAAGTTCGAGTTTCATTCACACTACTCGATGACATATCAGAGGTTAATTGGCTTTACAAGCCAGTAGCCTCAAAAATGGCAAGGTACATGGGGCATTTTGGCAAACCATGGACTCAACTGGATTGGACTGTACTAGTGGACCCAAAAATATAATCTGCATTTTACAGGTAACGTAGACTATTAGACTCATGATCCCAGTGGGGGGAGGGGGGGGGGAGTACTCCCATATATTTGTTATATGGGTATGCGCTGTGGGATAGGGTATGGTTTTTGGCCCTGCTGTCTTAGACAGGGTATACATTTTATCCGAAATTCTCTTAAACAGGATCTATAATTTTGACAAGGAATCACAAGCCATATCATGTTTTTGTGTCTTAGATAGGGTGCTGTTCTTAAAATAAACAAAAAAGCGTCTCATCGTGCGAGATTTCCACTGACTTGCTGACAAAGTATATTGTAGTTGACGGCTCTGTTATCTCTTTCGTAGTCATTTTGTCTCATCATGCGACAGGTCAATTTTCTTCTCATTTGTCTTGAATAGGGTAGGATTTTTTCACTTTAGAGTGTCTTATATAGGGTCAGGTTTCTAGAGCTCTGGTGGCACACCCCTATCCAAAAGGGGGCTGACTATCCCCCACCCTCCTCCCCCTAGGCACATGTTACCCAAAATATACCTAATTGAGAGATTTTTTCCCCATCATAGAAAATGCAGTCAATCAGAATGCAGAAAAGCTGTGGCTGTATATTTGTCAGCATTCAATTCATCCTTCCTATGTATTATACACTGTACTCTCAGCCTTTTTCTCATTTTCTGGTATGCCATCTCAAGGCAGATTTTTTTCACGTTCAAGCAATTTCGGCAACAAAAACTATTCATCTAAGAATAACTGTTGCACAAAGCTTAAGGTATTACTTTCAGAAAGTTTAGGTTGTTTGTAAGTGATGTTGATTAATAAAAGTTGGATATAAAAGTGTCAATCCAAAGTAAAAATTTGAATCGAAAATGAGTTTTAGGCCTTCTTTCACGCAATTGTTGTATAAGTCCTTACATTCAGCTTGAAAGTTGTTAAAGTCTGAATAAAAATACAGGAAAACCACTTCGACAACTCAAAAGACAAAATTGATAAAATATAATTTGAGTGACAGTTAATCCAAAATGAAAATTTAAATTAAAACTTGCATGAGGCAGTAGTGTTTGGCACCTTTAGCCATGATTATTCGATATTCAGAAAAATCTCCTCTTAAATAATATACTGCAGTTGTATTGGAGTGAATACTAATACTAAACTTGCTCAAGGGTTTGGGGAGGGTACTGCCAGTAGTGGACTATATAGGGATGCTGTGTCTGAAAGGGGTTACTTTTTGAGGCTAGCTGTATACAAATAGGTAGGAATTTTCTGATTTTATTATTGAAAAGTACAGACCATGTTTATGTATTCTGAAAAATGCAGATGTGGTGGGTCCATGTTTTCAGGATTAATCCAGTCCAGTTAAGTCCACAGTTTACAACGTGCCACAGTATGGTCATAGTCACAGTCAAAACAGCATGGCATTGTTACAGTGCTCCTGACTGCAGGCTGGCTGGTTTTCAAGTACTGTCAGTCAGTAGCACAGGAGCACTGCTGTAGTAGCTTCAATTCTGATTGGCTGGTGATCTCAGCCAATCACAATCAAAAGTTACAGTACTGTTAGACAAAATCAGACTGTGACCATTTCCCACGTTCATGAAATCTGCTATCTAATAAATGCTTTCATAGCATTAACTGCTTTCCAAACCAAAACCATAGACTGTCTAGTAAAAGTATAAGAGCGTAAAAAGTAATGTTAGTAGTTATAAGATTGTGGGTTGCTTAGAAAATAGCCTGATTTTCAAATTTATGGCTCATGTGTCATATGCTCTCTGTTCCTTGTTATTTCCAGTTTGATTGCCCTAGTTGGATTTCATGTTCTAACAGCATATGATGTGTACACGAGCTGTCTGAAAATCATGCTACACAGAAAACTATTTAATTAGTAAGATGTAATGAACTTCATTGGATGGAAATGGATGCAAAAAAATCATAGCCAGTCACTATTACTACTATTACTGAACTACTGGCAGGGGTATCTGTGCTGGTTGGTTAGAGCTTGGATTTTGTCCAAGTCAATTTCCACACAATGAACCTCATTACATCTTACTAAATATTTATTAGTTACATTCTTGGAAATATGATCAAGCAATGTGTGTACACAATTTAGAGTAGCACTGCTTATGGGTGCATGCAGCTGCCAACTTGAGTCTCTGTAACAGATGTCAGTATTACTGTTGAATGACCCTTTATACACTTATTTAAAAAATGATTGTCAAAAGAGAGACTGAACTAAGGCTATACTCTTAAAACAGAACACAATGAGGGCCGAGGGCACATTGACATTGGCCTGAAGTTAAAGTGTAAAACTGTACAAGATACTGATGTTCAAAAAGGCTGCTTTACCTTTATACTAATATTATATTACTAGTCAGAAGATCAAATTGTAATTAAACAAATTCAAGGCAAAAGTGATTGAGTCGAAAAATCAATCTAAAAATGTATTTAATAAGACTTAAAATCTTATAAGAACAATATTATTGCTAAATTACAGCAGCTAAAAGCTATAGTCTCAGATTATCTGTACAATTGACAACTCTTAATACTAATGCGCATATTAATTTTCAATGACCAAAGTGGGAATAGCCTTGTCTTTATACCACATGAAAATGAGTCTATTCCAGCTTTGCCCTTTGAAAATAAATATGTGCATTAATATTAAGAGCCGTCAATAGGGATCAAAGATGTTCCTCTGCTACAACATGAACTATATACCACAAGACATCTAAAATACTATTCAAGCAGGACTTTCTTTATATAACAGGCTATATGACAGGCAATAAAATAATTCACTGATTGGCCCCTAACCATATCACATGCTGTACTTAATGTTATACTCACCATTAAAAGATGTACAATACAAACTTTTCCATAGTTTATCAACTTTGTTCATTCAATCTAAAGTTATCTAATAATTGTGAAAATGAATATAATACCAAAACAAGATTAAAAATTTAAGAATGTTTGTAACATCTTTCCATGATGATGGGTCTCAAACCCGAAAGCTCGGATTTAATTAATATCTGGAAGAAAAAAGTGTAGATGAGACGTCCATCTTATGAATTAAAAATTAAAACTATATTTCATTAAAAAATAACTTACTGTAAATCAAGTATATCAAGTCAATAAACTATGGAAAAGGTTTGTGTGACAATTCAAGGACAATGTTTTTGGTCATCCTAACATGAAATACACCATGTGACAGCTTGGGGGCAATTAATTGGTGAATTATTGTCTATTCTGAAGAACCTTTACATATAGACAGCAACTCTTAAAAACTTTTTCATAACAATAACTTTGATAGACATTAATAGTTTCAGTGGAAATAATTATTGAACTCTGCAGTTTTTTCCTTTATTCTGCTTCTTCAAAGCACTAGCATTTGTTAAATCCCTAGGTTTGGCATCAACAGTGTCTACATATGCAATCCTTGGTCTTCGTATTGGTCGAACTTGCTTACTCTTCTCAACAGGGTTAGCAAATGGATCTTCCCATGGAAGGTCTAAGGGTTTTTTAATAACATCCTTGTGTTGCGTGTCTCTAGAAGTTCTAGAAGTTTGACTTGAAGATCTAGCTCTAGTTTGAGCTGGTTTAGGATGTTGTTGTGAGATCTTTTTATTTTGTTCTCTGCGACCTGCAACTCTTGTTGAGGAAGCTGTTAGTCTATGATTTCTCACAAAAGCGTTTTCTGGAATAGTTCTAATAGGTAAACACTCAAGAGACCTTGAAATGGGTCTCTGTAATAAGGTGTCTCTGTACATGTTAGTCCGACTAGTGTATCCATATTCTCCACCTTCCTCATCAGACATAACATAATAATGTTTAAGAATTGGCTTTTCTTGAATCACTTTTGGTTTCCTTGATGAAGAACTAGTTGATTTGTCATGAACTTTTAAATTAGATGAACTCTGACTGCACGTCCTTTGAATTTCATCCACAGCGGATGAAGATTCAGTTCCATAATTACTGTCCCTACTTTCAATGGTTCCATAATTGCTATCATGGCTTTCCACATCTTCCACAGGAGTAGCTTTAATATATTCATTATTATCAACACCATCACGATACTCATATGTTAACACCCTGTACGGTTGTCCAATGTTATCACTTGCATGACTATGTGATCCATTTTCAGAAGATGCAACTCCAGAACTCCTGCCTTCATCACTCTTGACATAAAACTGTCTTTCACAATCTCCATCTTGAACACTAACACTATCAAATACATCCTTTCCATAAGGGGTTTCAATAACTCCAAACATTGTCCCAGACAACCTATTATTTTCCAGTGTAGAGGTTATAATACTCTTTTGTGTTGGTGATGTAAAAGGACTGTTTTCATGATGATTAAAAGCAACAGAAGTATCCTTGATTTTGTAATTATTTAAAGCTGATTCACTACCATGGAGCTCAGATTCCACAGTTTCAAGATCTGAGGTATATGACTCTGGTATAGCACAGGGTGAAGAGTTTTGCACCCTCTGTTGTGAGCGGGGGGCAATATCAACAAGTCCAATAGGGTGAATTCCATGGCTACACTCTGGAGAGCAGTAAATTTCTCCATTCTTTGGTAAAAAAGGCAATCCCAGTAATGGCTTTCCACAAGTATAACAACTAAAGCATTGCGAATTAGCATGCCAGTGTTGTCCATTATGTGCCATTTGACTGGCATCAGGTTCAATAGGCTCACCACAAGAGTCACAAAACTCAGCATAAAGACTTTCAAAACAGTGGCAACAAAATGGACGATTGTCTCGCATGACATAACGCATTCCACCAAGAGGACTGTCACATTCAAAGCAACTGAAGTGTTTCACATGCCAGCATCTGTCTTCAGCTTCAGTGCATTGTTCAGCAAAGATAATCTGCAATGATATGAAAAGAATAGCAAAATTAGCCTATGACACAGATACATGCAAATACACTGTACTACCACAGAGGGATGCTGAATGATGTACTGCTAGGAATTAGATGTGAACCCATTAAAAATATTCTCAGCAGATGTATGGAAACTATTTGAATGCTATGTATAGTACTTAGTGCTCCAAACACTGGTAGACTGTATAAACTCAGTGCCTGACACTTCTGAAGAACCATGCTTCAGTCTTTGATAATGAATTTTGTTTTTTTCATCAACTTACCTCATCACAAGCTGAACATCGAGGCTTTAAAGACTCTGCATGGTGCCGTCCACAGTAGATCTTAGAATCCTTGTAGAAGTAGATGAGATCCACTAACAGTTCTTTACATGTTGTGCATATAAAACATGAGGCATGCCAGCAAGTATGTTGACCAGCCCTAGCAGCAAATACAGCCATGGATCCTGCTCCAATGTGGTCTCCACACTACAAGACAAGTCATGTACACAATTAGTATACGTACCTAAAGGCTGTAATATATGGATATTGATTATCTCGTATGAAATTCTACATACATACAGTTTATGTAAGGTGAATGCATGTATGTTCAAACAGTCTTTGTTATGTTAATGGAAGAAATGGATAGAATTTTTATGGTCACAATGAATAGTATTTTGTTATATTAAGTTGTTTGAATACATTGAACACTGAAGACACATTCAAACATCTTACAGGAAAACTGGAAGGACAGTGATTCTTTAGTGCAAGCTATGAAAAGGATCAACATGAATATCGGGAACCTGTAACTGGAAACTCTTTGGGGCATATATGAAAGCTAAAATTGTATCTTATATTGTGACTTAATGCGTGCTCAATTTGATGTTATCCTGAGGCCTTTAACGTTTGGTTTTCATGAGAGACAGAAGCAGATCTAGAAGTGGAAGAATTTATGTTCTTGTGAAAACAGCTTGATGGAAGTGGAGATGGAAGCATAAGAAGATGGAACTGTCCCTTTCCTTCTGCTATATCTGCTTCTATCTCCATTTTTTTATGAAGACAAGAGTGCTTCTGCTTCTGTTGCTTGTGAAAAACAGGCTTAAACTCACTTAGAATTATCATTGAGTCAATTTTTTTCAAATGGTTGTGTATGTAAGTAGATTGAATACCATTGCAACATCAATATCATACTCCCAAATAACTTCTGAATAAGTAACACTTAGGCTCAAAGTGGGGAACCTTTCTATTTCAAGATATGGATTGGAATGTGGTTTTCTATATGTACCTCTTTGCAGGAATATCCTTCTGACATATCAGGAATTTGTTTCACTACTCCTCTTCCCAAAGCATCACGTTTTCTAAGTGCTACAAAGAAGCGTAGTTCTCTCTTTTCTTCCTCACTAAGGCCACTACAGAATCTTGCCTCATTGTCATGGGGTGGTAGTTGAAGAATGATTTGTCTGTTACGATATTTTTCTCCAACACTGTCAACATAGGGGATCTTCTCTTCAGTCAGTGAACTCATATATAAGTGAACCTGTAAGATTAAGCACATCATCTAGTCATTATACATTATAGCACATCATTCAGTCTGACATTACACCATAGATTAAAATACAGGAGCCAAATTACTCATAGTAAAAGATGAATATTTTGAGTCAAATAATTGAGTGAGCATTTTATTACTAGCATATTTTGCTGCATCGGTCATGCGTTAATGTACCTAAAACTTTTGACATTCAACTTTGGAGTGACTATCAATTATTGAAACCATTTTAGTGTCACAATGTGACAGATCCCTGTAGAAATTGTGATAGTAAAGTCAGACCAAAAAACCTGCTGTATAAATTGATTCAGACACTGCTCTTTTGTCAAACCTAATCAGCAATCAGGTACAAAACATGACTAATGTGATGAATGGAAAGGGCTTCATCCAACAATGTGCACTAAAAATATCTTGAAAAATTTCCTGGTTTACCAAAATATTTATTCTTTAAATTTCTTTAATTATTCTTTATTCCCTATTCATTTTTACTTCCTAAATGGACTTGAAAGTACATGTATTCGACTTAACAAGAAGCCATTAAAATGAGCTGAATATGAAGTAATATCATGTAATATGCAGTACATCTCACATTTAGTGCATTTCATCTTATATATATTGTGTGCCTTGTTTAAAGGATTACAAATTAATGAATTTTCACAAACTTTAAAGCTAATGTATTTCAGTTATTCATGACATGTTGGACATTAAAATTAAGGTTCTAAATTTGGGTCAAGGTTCAGGAAGCTAGCATCCTCACCAAGTAAGGAATGATGAATGCAGAGTTTGTCCTTGTTGAGAATTATTCATGTTATTTTCAAAAAGATATTGCATTTTAAATGAATGTAGAATAAAATGATAAAAAAGATAATCTTATCATTGACACATGAAAAGCTTAGCACCTTAATTGCAATCCATTAAGAAAAGAATACATTGTAGGAAGATTTTTTGATTCAAGAAAAAAATAATGTTTCTAATGTGTATCAATTACTTTGAACATAAATTTGAAATTGAAATGACAATATCCTTGTCTAGAAGAAAATAGTACTGATAGAGAAGCATGACTGCTTAAAAACCAAAATTCTAATTCAGAGTAAAAACTTGGCATATCTTGATTGAAGTCTAGCCAAATACTGTACAATCATATTCGATGAAAGAAAGGTGTCTAGGCAATCTGACTTTTAGATGATATAAAAACTGATAACTCCTTGTGTTTTTGCTTTTTTTTGCTATATAGGAATGTTAGACATTTGACTTCAAAGGAAAAACCTAAGGCCTGTAGAATATCACTTAACACATTTCAGCATACTTGACCTTTTAAAATATATTGAAAATGTCTCCTGAATCCTAAATTTATTGCCAGACACTTTCTAAAGTGTGAAGTGTGTGCTAAATATTTTTCTTAAAGAAATAATTTTATAGCAATGTACTAAATTAACATTGATACCACTTTTGTTTCATCTTAAATATTTACTCCATGACATGATTAATTTCATTTCCAATCTAGGTAAAGTTGGATCCACTTAAAAATTAAATGTACATTGTAGAGCAAAAAAAAAAAAATAATAATAATAATAATAAAACCATGCTCTTGTGCTTCAAGCATTTATAATTATATGCTTAGTACTCTGTAGGATAATGTAGTAAAGTACATGTGGTTTCTGCATATACAATTTTAACTGGGGATCCCAAGAAGTTAAAAGAAATGAAGTGTATAGAAAATTGAATCAGTACCAGTACATGAAAAGAGAGGCTCAGTTGTGCTATTACATTTCTACATCTAAAATACAAAATAATATAGTTACTTAACCATTATATCCTAAACAATGAAACTGTCAACAATATTCTCTGTCATATTATTTTTGCACTTTAGCTTTATGACTTATAGATTAGCTTGCTTATAGTCAATGCATTTTAATGAGATTCTAAATGTACAGAAGGCAGGAAGATAAGTTATCATAATTTAACCCTACCTGCTCAGGGCTTAGACCTGGTGGCACCCAAGCATACTCATCCAAAGCACATCCACTGTCATCATCGCTTGCTAAACTTGAAGCCCGATGAACATCTGCCATGTATAAACTACGACCAGCCTTTGCATCATCACTAATGATGTTATGATCCTCCCTAGGGCACTTACAGTTGCGACAAATTTTCCTGGAAGAAATTCAAATGCAAAATATTAATGTTAGATTTTATGTAAATTTCCACACATTTTCTTCTGTGTGTATACAGAAAAAATATTTCTATAAATAGTGTTAGATTTTATTAGTTAAAATCTAAGTTATATTGTGATGGTAGATTAAGTGTAATATTGTCAGAGAAATAGTAAATAGTATACGGGTATAATATTTTTCCTATTTTAAATAAATAATAGTGTCTGGTCCCAGCTAAACAAATTTCAATTTTATTGTTGAAGTACATTTACGAAGAAAAATTATGATATGGCTTCAGCAAGGGTTCAAATAAAAGTCAAATACTGTAAAAACAAATCAAAGTTGGCTTAAAGTCAAAAAGTAAAGTAACTTTTTCATTGCAAAGCATTCTCAAAGAAAGTTATTGAGGGTTTGACAGTTTGTGATGATGTAAGAACTGAGGTTCATTGTAGATGAGTATCCAATATGGCCAACTGTTGTTCTGTGTACATGTATTATGTACATTGTACCTTCAGTATGTAACCATTTCTCTACATTTTTATAAACAAAAAGTGCATAGCTAAATAGCACTTTCAATTTTCACTCTCAATGACCTTGGATAATTGTTACACATGGGGTATTCAGCGAAGGGCTCACATATATAGAATTGAAATAGCCTAGCAAGCTTCAAACTATGAATTTGAGATCAAAGGCCAACTTGTACATATTTGCTCCACATCACCCTTTCCTAAAGAATTGATATCATTTTAAGGAGAACAAAATATTATGTACAAAACACATGTATAATGTACCTTACTGAATTATCAAGCATGTTTCCTTCCATGATTCCCAGAAAAAATGAATATGTTGTGTTGAAATTGAAGGTATATAAGTTCTATCTACAACATGCCTAGGCTTGTTTTTGCTAACACCTTATAATATTAGGGTACTTGACAGATTTAAGTCTTATCTGAAGTAACATCAGTTTTTTGATGAACTATCAGTTGATTCCCAGCTCCTTTTAGAGAATCCACATTTCAACGGCCCAGTAACTCCATTGTGTAGTTAGTTTTAGTTATATATGTGAGTTGCCCAATATCATAAAGTGGAATTATTATGAACAGCTGTTCTATCTATTTGTATTGCTGTAATAGCAGGAGGCAAAGTGAGAAGATCTTTTATCTTCTTCAGGAATAATATGACTTCAGAAAACTAAATGACTTTTTGTATACAAATGCATTTATTAGTGATAGTAGAAAATAAGATATGATTCAGGGAATTTTTATATGATAGAAATGATAATTGAAAGGCCATATCCCACTGTTTGATTAGGTGGTTATTTAAAACTGATCAGGTTAGAAAACCCCTCCTGTTGGCCGAACAAAATTAGACAAACCTGCCTAACTAGGAAACAAAAACCACATTTCAATGGCCCAGCTTCCCATCTTTTTCTCATTAATAAAAAACCCTAAATCATATATTTTCTTTGTTTCTTTTTATAAGATCATTATAATATTTCATTTAGCTGCATGCATGACATCCTTAGGGTCAGGAATACTAAAACCATACTGTATGCCCTGCAGGGAACTAGAATACCTTATGGCTGTCAAGAACTATAATATCAACAAAAATTTCTTTAAAATCATTACCATGGAGATGAGCTTTCATTTGTTTAAGGGTTTGTGTTAGAAAAGGCTTCTTTTGTTTTAGAATGGATAAACAAAGACAGCAACAGGGATAAGGTCAGTGGAGTCTAATTGTCTAGTACAAAACAAAAGTGAGCATGACAAGGGCTAAAATCCTGCTGAGCACATACAATGCAAGATAAATTGGGGCAAATTGCTGGTAAAAATTTGAATAAATTTTAAACATTCTCCTTCTGCTAGGGATTTTTGCGAAAGCAAGGGTCATGTAGTATCCCATTTCTCATAAAATCGTGAATTCCATATTAAGCCTTTTTTATGTGATTTTATCAGCTTGTCACCTTGATTTTGATGAGGTTGAAAGAAGAACCAGCCAAATTGTTTAAATTTATGGACTTTCATCAGGAACTGTGACAGAAGTTCAGATCTTACCATAATAGATCAGAAATCAGGACAACAAATCCTAATGCATAAATCAGACTTTATAAAGAGATAATATAATTTAAAAATACATGAACTGTTTCATTTGCATACAAGCAAAGTGCTGACACTTCTATCATATCTATGGTAAACTTATTGTTGATTCAAAGGCAAGAAATTTACATGCACCTTTGCCTGTCTTACATTGAATTCCAAAGCAAATGACACTGCAATTTCAAGATGCTAGTAAGTGTGACACACATAGTTCCAGAAATATCTAGCTTGAATGCTGCTGTGTTTCCATATCTGAAGAGGTTTGTTGCTTGCTTTGGAACGTAAATAAATTGTGGAAGTCTATTTTCATTTACTTGGCTGCTATAATTCCATTTGTCCTTTAGAAGACCACACACATTGTAGTCAAGGAAAATAACAGAGTAATCTTCGTAAGATTTTAACAGCAAAACAATCAAAAAAATAATCTTGGTACTTAGGTAGAACCAATAGAGTCAAAGATCCTAATGTGGATAGATAGAATGGAGAAGACTAGTGGAAGATCTCTAGAGTTGAATGCCTTCCTACTTTTTTAATCACCAAAGCGTCGGAGGGAAATGAAACATTCCCATGACGTCAGTTACAGATAAGAACAAATCTTCGATTTACAGATTCCTTGACTTTGTCAATTTCATAAAAATGCTTTGTCAGTTTCATAAAAAACATTTTGTCAATTTCATAAAGAAACAACTTATCAAACAAAAAAACATAATAGAAACGTCGGTGTTTATTCCATAACAATTGTGCGATCCATAAACATTACAGAAAAACGCCCAAAAAATCAGCATGCGATGATCAAAAAAATCACAAAGACCAGCAGCATCCCGACTTCCGTTCCAATGGTAACCGATGGGTGTACAGGATTAATTCCATGCGTTTTGATAATGAGTGTGGTTATTAAATTATATATAGCTGGTCGGATTCACTCAAAGGAACTTGGAAATTGATACGAGCAGAATGAAAGATCCTTTGAAGTTGGAAAAACATGAACGAAATTGGCCAGACTCACGCCGAAGACGTAATCGTCTGAGGTAACGGAATCAACCCACTTCACCAAGGAAAATAGGAAGTGGACATTTACTTAGAAAACAAACACTTTATTTTTTAAGCATTCCTTTACGTACAAAAGTAGAAAGAAAAAAAAATGAGGTCGACCTGAAATGGTGTTTTGATAATGTTTGCGTGAAGATGTTTTGAAGGCAGTGAGTGATGGATCATGGTAAAATAGGCCGATTGTAGATCGAAACCTGACTGGTTTTAAGTCACGAGGTTTGACCGCATAGGGAAACTGCTTGCCTTAGGGTACACGTTGAACAAAATTGACGAAAGCCTTTGAGTTCAACTACCCCGTGTTTCTTGCTGGTTTGAAGTCGTTTTCACTCGGCGCCTTTAGGACAGGAAGATAAAACGTCCATTGGCTTCCGGTTAAGAAGAGCCGAGAGCACGACAAAATCGTTAAGTTCAGATTACCAATAATTAGAAGGAATATTCACTTAAAAGGACTGTGTCAAAGAGGTTATTTGTGGATATTAAATAACTTGCGCACATAAACTGCAACAGCAGCATTGTTATCCATAAGCCTCACTGTTTGAGAACTCACAAACATCACAGTAGAAGTGAGCACATTCCTGGATATTTGAAAGGGCCTTGTGTTGTGGTTAGATAGATCCAAGGGTCTCCATTAGCTACCATGTTCCACCTTATAAACGTCAGACCAACTAGACTTAATGGCTCCAGTGGTAACCCTTGTGAAGGCGTACGTAACGAAAATGGGTTTTAATTATATGTGTACAAGTATCTGCTACGTCTTAACGTTATCAAGCTGAACCTTTCGATCTGTACGCTTTTCTTCTGAGATAAGCACTCAAATGTGCCAGCCAAAAGACGCAGTTCACTTGATCGATTTATACTAAACAAACAACTACAGAAATCATACTTAATCAATTATTGAACCAATAATAAAAGACAGTAAAAGTTTTCCAGGCCTTTGTGACGAAAATAGTAAGGTATTGAAACGATTCCAAACTTGAATTTTCATCAAGGATTCCAAAAGTAAACACAGAAAACCAATAAAGAAAGATATGACAACGGACTCGAAGCTAACTCGTCCTTTGTTCATTCTAAGCTATGAATTTCTAAGAAGTCTTAATTAGCAAAGCTTAATTTAAAACAGAAGCAGTATTAGGGAAAAACACAAATGAATAAAGTTTTCTTGGTAGAAGCTTAAAGTGCCATCTCAGATTCCTATCTTATCTTGGATAGGTAGTGTTGGCTTTGAAAAGAATCGAAACTTCAATACCAGAAGAGAAACTTGAAATTCCTGATACCCTGTTGTCGAGCACGTAGTTGTTAGTCACGAACCTCCTATTGCGTATAAATGTTCTTGCATATGGTACGACATGCTACTAAGTTCTTAAAGGGTCTCCACACGTTTCGAGAGTGTTCTTAACGCTTTATTCTTAGCTATGTCACTCGAAACCTGTTGAGTTTCACCACGCACACAACACGTTGCCTTACCTCCAGTAATGTGCATTAAAACCTGGACAAGTATCTCCACAGTTGTTGCACGCTTTCGTTGTGTCATCGTCATCGTGAGCGACCATGTCCTGAAATTGAAATGAACAAGAATCAGCTACCAGACCCTATGATCATGATTAAGACCAACCAGCTCTGACGATTGGGACAGCTTGGTAAGTTCATCTTACCTGAGGGATTTCACCTCTCTCCATTGTCGAAATGCCAGTTCACTAGCCAAGCAAATGCCAGAGTTTTTCTATATGAGTTGTGTTAGTTGAAAGAATACTCGAGCCGTGACATGGAGAATCAACAGTACGTAAAAGCCCTCGACAAGAACTAACCATTTGCAAACGTGCAATTATGGTTGTTCAACTGTAAAATCAATACAAACTATTCTCTTGGGTGATTGACGTTTCTTGACGTTAATTAATGCGTAAGGCCAATCAAATCACTCTTCTCGCATTCTTGCGTGTCATCACAATATCAATAGTGGTCAAATACCTCGGCACGTTTCTTCTAACATCCGTCGGACATTTTGAAGAGAAAACCGCCCCATAATCCGCAAGAGCGAAGAACTTGGAGAAGGAAATTCTTGCGGGAAGACTTATGGATGATGTTTAAAACGAAATGTTTGAAGGTAGTCAAGCGATCGAGATTGACATTTTTGTGCGCAGAGACAAAAGCAAGTACTGCACAGTCGATTGCTTCAAGCTGTAATTTAATTCTCCTTATTTACTCTTCGTTGCTTTTGTTTAGTAAGAATCTTAGAATTGAATGCGACCAACTGATTCCTACTCGAAAAAAGTAACAAAAGAATCATCGCAACTTGTCACCATCAAGAGGAACCCGAGGTGTCTGTGTGTCCAAGACACCTTTAGCATTTGGTTGCTATAGTTTTTGGCCTTGACAACAAATCTCAAGGAAATCATATAATATTGCATGCAAATACTTAAGCTTAGATAAATCCCAATGATACGAGACTAAAGAAATTGAGTTATTTCAGATAAAAAAAGGCTTCTGGCAACGGAAAAGTTTCTGCTTCACTAGATGAATCTCTCAATTTTGCCAGCGATGAAAAATCCTCCACTGTTGTTTTCATCGTGTCCACTTTAATTATGGTAAGCCTTATTTAGTTTTGGACGAGTTTTTAGTGCGTGTATCATGCTACATTGGAATCTAATTGATCAGCAACTACAACAATTTCGATCAATAATAGATTTGAATGCCCTCAGGACTCGGTAATACTGAACAACAAGACAAGACTAAGACCATCTGGTCACGAACTAGTTTAGGACGACCCCTTTACGATAAACCTCATATAAGACAATATGGACAAATGACCCTCACTCAGTGCTACAATAGCTTACAATCAAGTCATCCTACAAGTACTCTAAAAGTTGGTTCAAAATGGAGGATTCGTGTTCAGCTGAGTGTTCAAGTGCTTTCTAAAGGTTGCTCTATAATAAGTCTTTTGTTTGGATCCGGGTTATACCTCTCGAGCATGTCTGCTTGTCATTGAAATAGCCAAGTGAATGAATGAGCGATGAACAAGTAAAAAAGGAGAAAGAAGATACAAATGGATAGGAGCACATTAGTCGGGCTCGCCTGGCACATATTTCAGTTGCCAAATGAAATGAAAGCTGAATAAATAAACTACTTACTACGGGGAAAATAAAATATAAAGTGAATAGTTTTATGATATGGGTGCAAGTGAACATTGTACTGGACAATGGAAAAAATGTCCCATTTTGAAAGAATGCGATTGGTGAATAACCCTTTTTCACATGATGGACACAACAAAGTATTCTTCAGTCTTTGGGTTAATTTTTTTATCTTTAATTTTTTAAAGATTTGCTCATGTCCGCGCAAAAATTATTGCTGTTATTTTACAAATTTGTGTCTCGTCAAAGTCTGATATTCTTTGTTTTGTGAGGCTAAAATTCAAATGCGCACGCATCGTGACAAATGTACTATTGGTCTATCAGTAAACGCGGAATTATAACCCATGAGCCGCCAGTATCAAAAACTATAATGAATCTAATGAAGGACTTTTATCCAACAATAGAATGAAAAACTTGTTTAGATCCCAAAGATGATAAATATTATATAACGGTGACCTAGATTGCAATGTAAACAATTCCACGCGTCAAGCATCTTTATCGATAACATCTTGCCTCTGGCTCTACACTGTCTGTATCACTTAAAATCCTTAAGTGTTTTTGTTAAGATAATAACGCTCTAAAGTGTTATTTAGTAGTTTAGAAATAACCTCAGGCAAATGAAAGTTGAGCGTTTATTGTTTTATAGCACTTAGCTTGACAAAACACCCAAATAGGTCCTCCCTTCATTTGTTTGAAACTGTCCTATACTATTAATGACTATTTTGAGACATTGAGATTGACGTCAATTAAGGTTTCCAAATGACTGCGTAATCCTTTGAACTCTGTTTTATTTCAGTAAGTGGAATGTGAAATTCTGTTGGAAGATTGTCGTTGTGGTGAGAATAGAATGTGAGAAAATGTCTTCATTTACACCATTTTGCAGAAATAGTTTCTTTGAAATGAATGATTAATAAGTTCAGCTGTTGTCCTTTCAGGCAAGTGTCGTTACTTCATCAGTTATTAAAAAGGTTGTAAAATTGTGAAAGCACGTGGCCTGTGCTGTAATTTTGTAAAGTGACATCATTTGAGGACAAGAACTGAATGACTAAAAAGTACAAAGTGGTGGCGTCACGTGTTTTCTTGCTCATTAGATCATGATGTTACCTCATCAGCAAATTTGAAGGCCAAGAACCACACCAACAGCCCTCACGAGAGCTTTTATTTGGTTATTTATTTATTTTTTCCTTCAAAAGTTTAAAGGGTGTGATTGGCAACGGAGCCACTTTTTGCAACATTACACTTGCCATGAATGTACTTAAGAGCTGAGGTCCGTTCAAATGTCTGCTTAAATCCCTCTGACGGAACAACAGCAGGCAATATCGAAATGAAACGTTACATTATTTTTCTCGGTATTATACTTTCAGAAACAACAATTTGGTAATGATTTTTGTGAGTGCATCTTCAGCATCTTATTGGATAATTTACTTTAGGGAAAACTATTAGTAATAATAGTAATAATAATAATAACTTTATTAACGTGTCACATGATCCTACTGCATACATGCTAATTGGGGACACAACATAACATGTAAAAATTAATAAATTTCAAAACAAAAACAAAACAAAAACAAAAAAAAAACAAAAACTAAAAACTAAAAATATATAATTAATTAAATTATAATACACTATACAAAATTACTCGATTCTGATTGGACGAGAGGAGTACAATTAAATCGTTAATTGTACTCTGCAGAGTACCTATTAAGTCGCTATTGCAACGACAATCGTTAATTGAAATTTTGTATGGTGTATTATAAATAAAAAATCGTACGATCTCGTACAATTCAGAATTGTAATAGTTACTCGTAATGTTTTGAAAACTCTCAAATAGGACTCGCCTAAAGGCTCGTCCTATTTTGAGAACTTTCAAAACATTACTCGTACCTATTAATTCCGAATTGTACTCAAAATCGTGCGATTTCCTATACAAATATGTGCTTATATAAAAGCAACTTATGATATTCTAAAAATGTGGAATGCTATGTCTACGAAGTACAGATCTATTAATCGGAAAAAGGTCACGACAAGGATTCACGACAATGGAATGAAGTCTCACGTCCACTTAAGTTCATCTGAATGAGTTTTAATTGATGTTCCTCAGTCAAGGATGAGAACTGTCCAAGCCTGTTCCTGAAACCTACACCGCAGCTATCACGAAATGTGAAATTGGGCAAAAACTGCGGGTGACTCACAGTTTGTGTGGCCACCACAGCCTGAATATAGAAGCTGAAACTAGACTGTAGGAGTTACCTTAAGAAAATGACTCATCCTCCGCATATTGACGTCCATTATCAGCTTATTTTGAAGTACTGCGGTTACTAAAAACTACCCAACCTGAAACTGCTCTCGTAGCCAACGTTCACAGACCGGCGAGACTTTCAATGGGAATCCGGACCCAACCCACTCACGACTTGACGTCAGACTTGAAAATCTTTTCTTTTCCTTCCTCGACTATCAAAAATAGAATTGGTCAATATTGAAAACCAATTTGTACGGTTTGATCGATGATTTGCTAATGCAGACCGTTAGCGCGTACTTCTGCCACTACACATCTGGTCAGTAGTAGGCAAGTCTACTGGAAAAAACACGACCAATTTCATTGGTTATCAGGCTTGGATGTTGTCGTCGTTGTCTTGGATACTGTAAACTGTTTCTAAAGTGTAAAGTTTTTGGGAAACTTAAACGTTCATAATCAAAGATGGAAAGCCGTGTTTCTTGTCCCAGTGGTACAACACATGCTTTGAGTCCGTTAGCGGACTGAGACTTAAAAACAGTACCGCCACCCAAAATGTGCTTCCGATTTTAGAAAGCCCTTTTTTATCCATTTCCCCAAAACAATTTATCGCTTCTTTTTCGGGTGCTTAAGAAAGACTTAATTTCATTTATCGCTGCAATGAATTAAAACCGGCAGCAAAGTGAGCCTCTTTGCCAAGATCGTCTTCAACCGCAGAACGTCGGAAAGCGTTTGTCACTGCCCTCATGGTGCACAGATGAGAAGAGAAGAGGATCTTAATAGTGTATACGATCGTTTAAAAATCATTTTTAATGCATGGAAAATTGGTCGTCTAGACCGACCAAAAATAAAACATTCTTGTCTACTTTTAGAGAAAATCAAATTTGGCGGTGTGGTGGATAAGTGGTCCAAGTCAAAAAACGCAATCAAAAAGCAGATAGTATGATTCCATTTCAAAAAGGTAAGTTCAATTGGGAAAAGACAAAACGTTCCTGAAGCTCAGTAAATTCAATAAGTGTGTCGAGCTCAAATTCCTGCCGGAGTCGTACCGCGATGCGCTTCAAGTTCTTACGATCTTTGGCCTTTGCTGCCACCAATAAATTGTGAAAACGGAAATTAAAAATTTCGGTTCTTTTTAAGTTTGTTCCGTTGTTTTGTGGAAGTGAACGATATATTTTGACTTATGGTTTTCAAAACAACGTCAGTGAGCAACGCACGGAATCATTTGATCTACAAAAGAACAATTTTTTCCCGTTGTCAGTCAAGAAAATGTCCTGATTTTATCAGATTTTTAAGGAGAAAATGTTAATACTTCCTAGGTGCGATATCTCCAATAAAAATTTCATGCTTGGCGTGCAATTTTCTTTGTTTATGTAACTAGCAAAATATTGTTGTTGTAAGTTCGCCATTGTGACGATGTCTTGGTGTGAGCTTCCTCAAGGCTGATGTCCGTTTCTCTGGTGTTAAACTCTTATACGTTTAGTGACGAGTGGGACATAATGAGTCTTAATGATTTGACACGTGACTAAAACTGTACTCTAGCGAGTATCACATGGCTCTAGTTCCAGAAACATGGTTCTAGAAGTTCGTAATGCCATCATCGAAAGATGCCATCATCAGAATTATTGATTTATTGTAAAGGAAGAAATATCAGTTAGATCTCGACAATTGATGTCCTGCTTGAAAGCTGTTTTCCTGTTTCAAGGGTTAAACCTTCCAGACATTTCCCACGAAAATTTTCATCCCGTCATATAGCAGAAAATTAAATTACAAGGTCTGTCATCACAGTGTTGGCCGCGTCTTCCTTGGCACATTTTCACTTCATGATATTTTGTCCTTTTGTTAAAATGACTCCGACTGCCTTAAACCTAATTCTATCAGACTGAGCCTTCAGCGTCCAACCGACATATCTAAATTCAAAACACATTAAATGCATGGTATAAGAAGTGTCATATATGGTGATTTTCATAGTTTCGTTTGTATTTCGAGGGTAGATTCGATTTACCATAGGACTGCGATTTTGGTCCAACCATGTTGAGCAAACAATGTATTTTGAAAATTGAATAAAAAATTCCGACAACATTTGTGTTTTTAGTTAAGATATTTGCATACGCGGCTCCTTCTAAATGTCAAAGTACGATGAGGTTGAAACATTGGGTATAAATAACTTCAAGTGCATAAAAGACCACATTCATACCTTCATAAAGTTTCTGGGTTGCTCCGCGCCTTTCATAAGTTCACAATTACTCTGATTTCTTTGGGGTAGAACTCGTTATACAGAGGGCATTCATCCGGCTGCAGTCAGCGTAATACTGAACGACAGAATAATCGCAAGTCTTAACTAGTTAGAATGGGGGTTTCACCAATAGAATACCATTACCAATTTAGAGTAGACTAAATATCATAAGGTTTGTATAGCGATAGATTTGGTTATATGAAACCTCACTCTGCGCGGTTAATTTCTTTGTGTCTACCAAGGTCCACGATATAAGCGGAAACATTTGACTGTTTGTTGGGCTAACATACTTTGTACTGAATATTGTTCCAATACCTTTATTTTCCTTAGCGGATTTGAATTCATACTGATCTTACCTTCATTCGTGCTTATGTGACAATATCCGCTTCACAGAACGAGTTGATAGCTTTATGAAACGATTCTAAAGGAACCTTTTTCCAAAAATCACTGCGGCCAATAGCGTCCTTCTAAACTAGAGGTAAAAATTTGTGCTGGAGGGCATATGTGTCGAATACCAGCAAAGTGTCTGAATTAAATATTTAGTTGTAGTGGATAGTGAGTGTATTAGGCTGTTACGTCGTCTTTGAACAGACTCGTCAACATAGACCACGTTCTTAAGGGTGTTTCAATTGGTTCAATCTTTTGTTGTTTTACAAAAGATGGGTTATTTACATATATTAAGTGAGGCTCCTTTTATGTCAGAATGAAGTGAGAACAAGGACCAATTGGAATTAGTAGTTACTATTGGTATCTTCTGAATGAATTAAAAAATGATGTCAATAAAAACATTGTCACAAAAACAATGGGAGCTGAGAGCAGATGTTAGAGAGGGTGTGAGAACACTACCCGTTCTGGATTACTATCAATAGCAAGAGGGATCAGTACTAAATGTTTTTAATTAAAGGGAAAAATTCTAATTGCGTGAAAACAGACCCTTCTGTATATCAATAAGAATACGTATATGTATAGTGTGTTTGAATAGAAACTCAGAAAATGAGTGTGCTCTGTCTAGTGATGATAAGGAAATCGGAACACAGCTCAATAAAACAGTCTTTGTTTAAAGATGAATTTAAGGAAGACATCAATCCAGTGATTTCAAGATTTGACTGAAAACTTAAGTGATTGCATAGAAATTCTTTTTCATCCTAATTGAATTTCTGAGTGCTTGTTGACATTTTCTTGACAGCACGTTCCTGGGAAATTCAATGTGAGCTTCCTTGCTTTAACAGTTCCTGCCAATGTAACTAGAGAGTGAGAGAGTCAATACTATGTTTTATTTAAGATTTATACCTTCTGGTAGGTTCCAAGATGATTTTATTAGGGAACCCTCCAGGCCCTAAACAAGAAGACTTCATTGCAATAATCCTATTATTGGATCCAAGGAAGCGTTTAATCAAAAAAGGACCTTTTTGTTTCTCAGGCTTTAAGTCGCTTTGCTTCAGATTATGGAAGTATGTCATCTTTGTTATAGAATCGAGCAATCTATCCATTGTCGATCTTTCAACAGAATAGAAGCATGTGGGGCGATTTGAACAGTGTTTTTAGCATCTTTATGCGAACAACTCATTGTTGCGATTTCAGCTCACCTTACCCGGCCTTTGCGAGGAACAAAAAAAAAGAACAAAAACGAATTACATGGTAACCAGCCATTCAGTTCTATTTGTCGCGTGCTAGACTGGCATAAAAAGCAATTGTGTGTACATCTTTTTTATCGGACCCCAAGCTGGTTTTCGGGAAATCTGCTGATATATAGGGGGAGGGTATTGGTATGGTTGGGGTCTGCTTTGTGATCAATACATCTGGCTTCTATGGCGGTAAAAGGGTCGAATGAACTTTCCCAATGAAATACGACAACTCTTGTTTTGAAGTCTCATTATTTCAGACAAACTGTCGAAAAGAAAAGCTTTCCTTAATGGATCGCACCGGATCTTTGTGAAAGAAAATCGAAACGTGAGGTCTACTTCGTAATTACTTGACCGCAGGCTGGATAAATTTGTTTAATGAGCCTCAATAGAGAAACAACTGCTTTTAACAGACTCATTGATGTGTTTTGAGTTGTTTTGGATCGGTGGAAATTTGAACTCGTTTATTTGATGTTATTAAGATTTGAATCTGAAAATGAAGTCATTTGGAAGTATCAAGTGACCATGAAAATGGTTCTGTAGAAGTACTGACCATGCCACACTGCTTAGCAAACAAAAAAGATGTGTGGCATACTAATAAGTACACCGACAAAAGTCGTACAGCTTCTCATTTTCAACCAAAAATGAAAGAACTGACTTTTTCAATTTGCATCGAGTGTCAAATGAAAAAAATCAGTTATTTCCCTTTTTGTCTAGTCGTTTTTAGAGGTTGTGTGTGCCTGGGGATTGAAGAGTTCGGCATCCGTCGGAACTGTTAGATCTAATTTCAGTGTTTTCAGAACTAAAATGTTGCCGGGAGATGCCGAAATACTAGAATGATGACTAAACCGACGCTTCTCCTTACTTGTCTTAAATGGAGGATCCAAATGATATACATGCTGTTAATAACTTGTTGCAGCTTTGTCCATTTAGTTTGTTTGCCTGCACCGCCCCTCTGGTACCATTATAGTGTCAATAGGCAGCCATTTCGTAGCTAAAATCGTCTTATAAATGGTAAATAATATAATGAAAAATCCCCTGGATCGTGATCCGCTACTTAAAGAACCAAAAGTCAAAGAAAGACCGTTCGTTTGATAAGACGGATTAAAGGTTTAGTTCTAGAATGTATCAGCCCCGAATACCCCGAGGGTACAAGAAAATTACTTCTCTTTCAAATCAACGCGTGCCTTTTCATTACAAAGCAATACTAATCGCTATTGTTTTACCAAAAAATTTAATATCGAAGACTGAACATCCCGAGGGAATTCAATCACGATATGGCACAATTGGAGGAAATATCAGATTTTTAACATGGCTTGCGGCAACTCAGTGATTGCTTTTGGCTTATACTGTGATTATTTTTTCGATTCCATCTCACTACTATATATGAAATGCTAATGAATTTTTAGTTGAACTCAACAGAAAATTTTCTGCTATTTCATAGAGCATGTTTAGAGCATTAGATAAAATTCACGAGAGTCAGTCAGTCAGCCCTCCCTCCCACCTCGTGCGTTGTTTTGATAAAGTCAAAATTGCTTGTTGTCGTACTTCTTTTTAATGCTATTGTTTCAATCTGGTGCTCGAAGAGTCAAATTTAGAGATTGGACAACTTCAAGTGACCAACTAAACACTTTAGCAATAAAGAATCAAAGCAAATCAAAGCAAAAGAAATTGATAAAATAAGCGTAGCATTGACTTTTGGAAACCTGATAGTTACTGAAATGGAAGAAAAGAAAGGAAAACTGATTTGTGTACTTAACCGCAATTATGTCGCACAACCTATGTAAGCAATTAACAGCCTCACTAATTGAAATGCCTATTTGCAGGGGTTCCAATTAGAGTCCATAGAAAACTGTTTGTGTTTACAACAAAATTATTAGCATCAGTTCTTTCACTTGTCGATGTCAAAGTCTGTTCATATCTAGGTTCTTGATTCCGATATAATTTCACTTAAATTATTATATCTACTATTGAATTCTTTTCACGCAAACAGCTTTAGAGAGTTGGGACAGCACCCTTGTGCCATTGAAATGAAGAAAGCACGGTACAGCCACACCAAGCCCTACCCCAATCTATTCAATAACTGGGTTCAAGAAGTCCTGTTGGTTTCTCAGGAAATGACAAACACTTTAGAGTTTTACTGGCCCGCTTGTACAGATTATTAAGTCTCCCTGTACTAATCGTACAGCACACCAAAGAAAATATATGGATCTGTTTTTAGTAGCCTTATCAGTCTTACGGTTTTTCTTTGCTTAGCAATTCATTTTCCAGCAATTTTGACAACTAATTCCATTTGCGCGTACATGCCAAAGTCTAGTTGTGTACCTCCAATTAAGCCATAGTAATTAGAAGGCCGAATTTACTCCATCCACTCACATGACGGAGTACCTACCAGCATCCGGCACAAACAAAAGAATCAGTTCAGTCTAATGTCATTCTGGTTTACAGAAACGGTATAGTTGTGATGAAATATTCAATTAGCGTAGAGCTGGATACATTTGAAATATTCAAAAATACTGTTTAATGTATTCATGTAAATACACAGATATTCAAAACATCGATATAGCATGAGACTCTATGTCGCCATTTATCTATAACAGGGCCGTATGAGTGCACACGAACAGTAGACACAAGTGCTATCGACGGGGGGTCGTCAAAGCTGTACAGGTGAATAGTAGGCGGTATTGGAATTACTGCACGATAATTAACGTTTTACTGAACACAGCAAGCTAACTGCTGAGCATATAACAAGCGAATTCCTAAAATGGCGGAGCCCCTAATACGGGAATAATGCTATCTGTTCACCGATATTGAGATATGCTGTGCAGCTTGGAATTGATGTCAAGGCTTTGTAGTATATCTTATCAAATATAGTTTTCCATAAAAGCATACAAAACTGTTTGATAGTGATCTATATGGTTTCAAAAACCACACACAATCATCAAAGCAAGCCCATGTGCCGGCATGTTTTATCCCTTGAAAAATGTGCAACTCGGATTACTTTATTTCTATATGACCAAGTCAAAAGTGGAGAACAATCATGGTATATAATGCTGAGATCAGTAATGAAATATTAACCACAAAACGGTTGCACTGGTATTCCTTTCAAGCACGCGAGGGCTGACTCCTTTTCAGTTGCACTTAGAGAGACCGAATATCCTTCCAGAAAGAATAACTAGGAATGCGGCCCTGAGGCAAAGCAGTCCGAAAACAACCAATATCTGTTTGCATTCTCTGTTTTTCTGATAAAAGGCAATTTTCTTGAACAGTATGATAATTTATATTTACTATTTATATATAAACCTGAGTGTTTGGGAACACTTATGCATTGAAGTTGAATAAACTAGTTTAAACTAAACTAAGTTACTGAATACAGCTGAAGAATATTTCTTGGTATACTCCATGCGGTAGAGCGAAAGATGATTAACTTCTGTCATCCCTTCTAATCGACTTGAATTTCTTTTAACCCCAAAATAACCGAGCACAAAGTACAGAATAAGCATGTTATTCTTTGTTAATCTCTTCTTTCCCTCCCAAATAACATCACTGAATACTACTTCTTTGTTAAATCTCTTCTTTCCCTCCCAAATAACATGACTGAATGCTACTTACCTGACAAAGGCCGTACTCCTGCAACAGTTTCATCCGTAATGGAATCATGCTTAACTCACTTGGACCACCTCAATATCAGTATGCAAACTCTAATCTGCGCAGTGCTATCTTCAGCTTTTTGCGTTGTTTTTAATTGTGTCAACCCCAAAGTACCTAAGCACAGACGTGACGATTAGAATATTCTCTGAATGATAAAGATGAATTAACTTAATAACTGAAGTCACTTGGGTCTTTTGAAATCCTTAAGCCCTATTAGCATAAAAAACATTGCTATCTTGACGTGTGATGAGGCTGTTAATCCTATCATAGGGTAAAACCATGTCATTTATCTATGTTTTAAAGAAAGAACAGGAAGTACTGTAAAGAACTACTTACTTACTCAAGAACTGACGGACAACTGCGGCGCGCAAGTCTGGATGTGGATACACTGACATACTGTCCACTCACAGCTTTACAAGCAATGGGGTCATGGAGCCAGGGCCTAAGCATTTATCTATATTGCAATATTGATATTCCACCCGTTGTTAGTCTAAATAAGAGGAGGAGCCCATCAGTGACACTGTCAGTTAATCAATGTCAGAACAGTAACAAAAACGGGATTAGGGCCAATGGATTATAAGTAAAATTTGAAACGATCTCTTTTTTACTGTTTTAGACTTCTATAGGAAATTATGTTGACTCGCCTTTGTTCAGCGCATGGCTTATTAAGTTTGTGTTGTCTTCCAACTAGAATGGTCTATTGTATAGGGCTCTGGCTTGTCATAGATGTTTGATGAAGATTTAGGATTCGGTAAATAAATTACAGTCTTAAAATGGCCAAAGCTAAAGATGCCTTTGAAAGTCATGAGTAATAGCTTGTCAAGGCTGTATCCGTCAGGTTGACCACAAAGTTGGACGGATTTTATGACCACTAATTCATTTGTAATTACAAGAGATTTGGTCGTTATTTGTGGTCATGTGTAAATGTCTGTTTGTTCCTGAATGTATACCATGTAGTAATGAAAAAAATAAGTTTGCTCTTCCAGTCTTATAATTCTGAATAAATGTTTTCCCGAGTCAGATTGAAGGTTTTGCTGCGGTTCTTGACGGCAGCTAGTTTTTGTAGATATAAAGCTGCATGGAAAACTGTCTTGATCGACACACATACTATAACCGGGTGGGAAAAGCTGTGCTTGTTTTGTAGACTGCTCTGCAGGCAAACCAACTGAACATTTTGTTCTACTGTAGAGCAATTTGTGAAAAGCTAAAATCTGCGCTATTATAATTGAATCCACTTTAAATAAATCAATTTTGGCAAGCAGTAGGTCTGTGGTAAATGAAAGGAAGTCCAGACCTCACAGAGAGCGCGTACTATACATTCACAGTGTTAGTCAGGTGAAAATAAATTTGCTCAATGTAAACTAGCCAAGGGCCATAAAGTTTGGTTGTTATACATGGATTATTTTCAGTTACCATTTTTCAAGTGTTTTGATTACTTCTTATACTTTATGGATAGTATCTAAAGAGACAGGTGGAATGTGTTGCCATTACAAAACTAAATAATTTATACTGGGTCCTAAAAAACCATATCATCACAGTTTTGGAATGTACAAAGTGTAAGAAGATAACACATGAGAAACTTAGATTTTGTTGTCAGATGACAGAATACAAAGCTCGTCTTTTTGGTGATGATGGATGAATAGGGTGTGGGACAATTATCGCCCTTCAAATTCCTTTCAAAAGTCCTTTCAAACTAGGTGACGTTTTCAATAGTCACTTGTAGCCTATTTGTCCAGCATCACAATCAAAGTGTTATTAGTTATTTGATAGATAATGCACGTTTAAACATGTTTAGAAAAAGTGCGGCCGGCCGTACAATAATTTCCATACAGGATGTTTACGAGTAAAGGTTGTTCTTGTATTGTTTCCCAGTCTGAACAGCGTCTTCCTGTAGAGTGCAAGAGGAACAAGTACCGGAATCCGGTTTCGTGATTGCGGTTGGAAATGTAATTAACCTTGATTATTGTAACCTCAGGCACCTATCTAATTGTAATCTACGGGACCTTGTTAATCCGAGGATCACGATTTCACATATGATTCATCTTCTCGAAAAGGAGAACTAGAATAGTATTCTTTTTTTTCTGCCTTTACTTTTATACAACTAGCTTAAGTTGTTTTTGTTTGTTTTTCAGGAGTTTTGACATCTGAATATGAAAACAATTCGAAAAGTATTATGGTGGTTTAGGTATGATGACACTTGGTCAAAGAATTCAGTTGTCAAGCTTCATTATGTTTTCACTATTGACTTTACTGTAAGTATACCTGCTTTCATTGAGATCCATTCAGTTGCAGACCTGAATCAGCACACAAATCATATGCGACTTGTACTAATAATTGATAAGGCAATGATAATAAAAACCGTGAAAGGAGAAAAGGAGTTGCCCTGTAATATAGAGCAGCTTTCGTGCGAGTGTGAAACAGACCGCGCCGTTACGTGACCGTGCCGTGCCGTAACCGTTCCGTTTCCACAGTCATACGAAATCTACTGCAAATTAAAAGTGCTGACACACGATTCAACATTTCCTGCAACACAGTCGTACCGTATGTCTACGCTTGCAATGTTGCGCACAGTTAAATTGTTGAGAAGTGCCTATTTCCAAAATAGTTATGTTGTAACGTATTAGTGACAAATATAGATGTATCGTGACCGGTTAATCTAACAGGAATCTAATGCCACACCCTGTATTAAACTACTCGAGTGTGCGATCGGACAAACACTTGAGTGTTGAGAGTTTTCCAACAGCGAGTACGCTTAATTAAACGGTGCCAGTCTGGATTAGTAGATAGATTAGTAAATTGATTTCTAGTTTGATAGTTGGTCTTTACAATAAGGTTTCAGCATTAAACACAGAACTAGTCTCTGTCTTGGTTACATTTCGGTGTTTAAACCCGACCCGCTGTAACACATTGTCGAAGAAAAGGTCAGAGAAGTAGACCTGCAACTGTTGTGCGCAACATTGCACTGACATGGTGCAGTGATTTCCTGCAACATCGCGCGCTACACAATGTTGTAGCGTGTGTCCACTCATTCCAATGTTTCGCGAAACGTTGCGCGCAACAGCCGCACGGAAGTAGGATGCAGTTCTGCAAATGTCCAGAACTGTTACGCGCGATGTTGCATCGTGTGACCACATCTGCAACAAATCGTGCAACGCCGCTGAAGCTCTCGTCCAATGAAAAGCGTTTGTATTGGAAAACCACTGACCTTGGTTTTCTTATAATAATATAATAATAATAAAAATTATTTTGCGTCAATATCCAAAAGTTTAACAACGCTTTGCTACTCCCCAGTTTAAAATAGGTTAAAAAGCGATTTTAAATTATCAATTTATCAATGCAATGATTTTTCCTTTGTTTTGTAAAAAAAAAATATATATATATATATATATACATATACAAACATTACATAATTGACACAAACACGACTGATATCAGTTTAGATTAAAATTTTAAAAAGTATATTTATTTAAAGTTGAAAATTAATTACTACTGTATGCCTTTTTAAAAAGAAAAGTTTAAAGCTCGCGCTTAAAACAAGAAATATCCGGACATTGTCTGATGTCTGAAGGAATGCTGTTCCTAACTCAGGAGCAGCATTTGAAAAAGCTCTTTTGCCATGCGATTTTAGCCTGAAAGAATCTCTGGTTAAAAGATTAAATGATTTAGATCTAAGGGGACGAGGTGGGAGATATGGCTTTACAAGTTCACTAAGATATGAAGGAGCACAGTCATTTAAGGCTTTGAAAGTAAGTAAGAGTATTTTGTATTCGATACGTTGTTCAACAGGTAATGTGTATGAGTTGCGCGAATGTTGTTGTACGAGATGTATCAGTGGTGGACACACGGTGCAACCGTGTTGCGCGCGGTGTTTCAGCAAATGTTTCGGGAAAAGCTGCACCGTGTGTCCGGGCCTTTAGGCTTAGGATCGAGTTCTATTTTAACATTTTTTGCAACAGTGCGCACAGCATTTGTAGGGGTGGATACACGGTGCAACGTACTATTGTGCACGATATTCCTGAAAATATTGCAGGTGTTGCCGGGCCCTAATTTTTGATTGCCATGAACACTATAAAGCCTTGTTCACCTAGAGACTAACTCAGGGGCGTAGCGAGGCCTGAACAAAAGGGAGGGGGAATTTTCTTGAGATCAATTTCCGCCACAATATACTAATTTCCTCAGGAAGCGCGAATTTGCCCAGCATCGAGAAACAAAAACAAACTGCGTTAACGTCTTCCGGATTATACTTGAGATAACATTTAAATATTGTGAATTTTAAAAATTAAAAGTAAAACTTTAAAGTGATCATATCATTGACATCATCCTTCAGATGATGGCTCAAGTTCTTTATTATTATTTGGGGGGGGGGGGGGGGGGGAGGGGGCATCGCATAAACGTAGACATAGACATACTATATCCCGGAGTGTTCAATCGATATTAATTGATATTAATCGATAAAATTAGTTAATTATATCGAAAATCGATATGCCCGTATTTTGTGAGTGAACGGTCGATGTATAAATCGATACAAATACACATAATTCGATACAAATCCATAATTCTGCTATTTCGACAACCACACACATCACACTTATTTAAAATACAAAAAAAATTATCTATGTATATATTACTGTGTAATTTTGTTTCTCTTGTAAATATGTATATATATATGATTGATGTGTGAAATAAATAAAGTCTAAAGTCTAAATTCGAAGCAATCGATATAAATCGATAATCTGAGAGAAAGTGTGTGAGCATCGATCAGGAGATTGATTCATACAACCGATATCAATTAAGAGATTATTATCGATCAATATCGATTTATCAATTGACTTTTCGATATCGACTATATACAGCTATTTCAAAAAACGAATACTGAATACTGCATTCTGCATACTGAATAGTGCATTCAAAGACCAAAATGCCTTGTAGTTCAGTTTGTTTTGGAGATGACATAGTGAACATCCTCTATAACAGCTATAACTAGACAAATAAGTGGCAAAACGACAACGGAAATGATCAAAAATGCAATTTGTAAGTCTTGGAATGCACTATTCAGTATGCAGAATTCAGAATTCAGTATTCAACGTTTTTTGAAATAGCTGTATATATTCATTAACATAAGCCTTTACACACGCATAACCTAACGAAGTAAACATATGGTTTTTCAGCTCGTCCCAGGTCTGGGCTAGGGTACCATTTTTTGCCCTTTTAGTCTGGGATGGGTACATGGTTTCCGCAGTAACCCCACTATCAGTTTACATCGACTTAAGCATGCTTTCAATTTTTTAAAACTAAAAACTCAATAAAAGAGCCCAGGAAACGTTTTATCATTATAGTCTTGAACAGGGTGATATATTTTTAAGCTTTAGTCTGGATCATAAAAATAAAGCCAAAAACCTTACCCTGGTTTAGTTACACTAAATTATTAGTTGGTGTGAATCGAGTATAATATCCTACCAATTTTTCACAGCAACATTGTAATGGGGGTGTAGGGAACCTGTTTTCAGTAAGGTCCACTGCGCACGCCTCAAACGCCTAACATGTCAACACGTGGCACGCAGTGATTGTACTTGCTCTTTTTCTGCATAGTTTACGGTGCGTCTTGTGTCTGGATCATCATAGTGGATTGAACTTGCTACACTATGAATCCAGGGCCTTAAACAGGTATATGAGAGCAGGGGTTCACTGCCCTGAGATCAGGGATCACATATCAAGTATCGGGATCACACATCCAGGATCGCAGACGCGGAATAGGGGCTCAAAGCGTTTTCAATGGAAACGGTAATTCCAATATCAAAAGAGTTAAATGGATAAGAGATCTTGAGATCAGGGATCAGAGTTTGGGATTAAAATACAGGATAAATTATATAACTCAAAACCCCGATGAATCGGAGTTGAATTGCTATTTGACACTGACTATCCCTGCGTAGCACTGTCTCCTTTGTTTCTACGTCTTACCTTAACGTCATTTTCGTCTGTAAATTTGCAGCTAGTTTCTCGATCTCATATATCAGATTCAGCTCTACGACCGTCAACGTGTTTTGAAACAGGTAGGGCGGCCTGCCTTAACTTTTCTTTGAAGTGGTATATAAAAGGGTAAGTGTATGTTTCAGCCTTTGGGCTGAGCCACCCCTTTGAAATCGTACCTGGTAGACATCTTGACTCTGATGGTTTTTTTAAGATATTAACGAAAACAGGTCACGTGACATAGGCTTAATTGTCCAAAATTACGTCTACGAAGGGGGTCTACACTACAGAACAGTGCTTGTGATTTGTTCAAAGAACAAAGAACAGTAAAACAAAACAAAGGACAGAGATTACATGTAGAACAAAAGGCATTGTCCATCATAATCCACGCATTCTTTTACTTTTGTTATTTGAACATATCACAAGCTTCTTTCTAATGTAGTGGTCGACCCCTACGAAGAAAAGTAAATATATTTTCTCACGGTGAATATAAAGTCAAGATATCTCTTTGTCCTACCTTAACAATTTGTCTACGCGTATCTTGAAAAAGCTCCAGAGACGTAAGGGAAAGTACATTTAATATGCCGAGGGGGGGTATGAAGATGTTGAGGAGGGGCTCTGAAAAAAATTGTAGTAATAAAAGGGGGGCCTGAAAAAAAATTGATACCCAAAGGGGGGGGGGGCCTAAATTCTGAAAATATTGCAAATAGATATTAATTGGGCAGGCAATTTTAATATGAATGCATCATGCAGATAACAAAACATTATTGATTTCTACAATTATTTACTTGAATCCTTTTGTGTTTACTATAAAACTACCTCTGTATATTATTTTTGATGATGTTCAGGGTACAAATATTAAACTGTTATTTATGTATGTTACTTTGGTCCCTAGATTGAGTCTTATGGTCTAAATATGTTTAACTAAACCAGTTTCTTCAGTTTCTTTCTGCTTAAAAATCAATTTAAACATCAGGTGTGAACAATGTTTGAACTGTTTTCTTGAATTTAACACATATTTATCTTTTACAGTTTTAAAGTTCTTATGAAATGAGAATTATATTTTTGATAATGTTTAGTGTGAATGCAGCATTTAACTGTTAGTCTTCCATTACACCATCTTGTTCACTCTGTTCATCTTGTTCACTCTGTTCATCTTGTTTACTCTGTTCATCTTGTTCACTCAGTTCTTTTTCAGACTCTTCGCCTTCAATACTAGCTGTTTCCCTTAATTGCTTTTTCATCGCTGCAGCTCTCGTCATCACTTGAAAAATTACTTGAAGAATCAGACTGATCATTACTTGATTCATCATCACTGGATAACTGCACTGCATGAGTGTTCTGAATCAAACGACGACAGTGTCGAACTAGAAGTTGCTGAAACCGACAACGAGGTTGAGCCAAACGACGATGTCGACTCCTCCAATGAAAATTAATGCCGTGAATTGAAGTCACTCATTGATAGCAAACGCCAGAAACTCACCAAAATCCAGCAATATCATGGAAAATGAATCGTGATCAAGCCAGAAAAACGAGTGGAAACGTAACATGGAAATAAACAAAATGAACAGTATTGAATAATTTTGCATACACAAAATTTGTATTGTAAAACAAAGTTGCTCTTGATTTATGGTTTACGTTTATACTTGTTTGCATTTAATATATCAAATTTTTTTAGATCGTTGATGCTTGCAATCTATATAAAAACTTTCTAACATTTTCACTGCTACTTGAGTACCTGTATTGTAAAAAGAAAACTGACCGTGGCAAAAAATCCAATTGTAAAACTGAATTTAAAAGATGAAGTACATAAATAAAAGAAAGAAAGAAAAAACAAGAACATGTAGCAAAGTGAAAACAAAATATAGAACCAAATATATCAAAGTATGGATTAAATAGTAGAGAAAATAAGAATGAAAGAGAGAAAAAAAGGAAGGGAGAAATATATAAAGAGCGAAAGATAGATAGAAAGACCCAAAGATGTGAAAGAAAGAAAGAAAGAAAAGTAAGTAAGAAAGAAAAAGAAATTGCGTTTGTTGGGTTTTAAAAATCATATTTTATATGGTTCTGTTAGTACGCAATGAAAAGTTTCCATGCATTTTGATATAAGAGAGAAGAAAGGAAAGAGTTTTTCTAATTGATGCTATAAATATAAATCAATTATTGAATTAATAACATTATGATTCCCCCAAATTGTATGTGATCCCCCCTTTCATAACTTTCATTTTCGTCTGATCCCCCTTTTGCTTTCATGAAAATTAAGTGATCCCCCCCAAAATCCTCCGCCCCCCCCCCCCCCCCCCCCCCCCCCAGGCGATAAATAATGACCGGTCCCTAATTTTCTTTACATTCAAACGAGACGAATAGAAATTGTTGAGTATATATTTTAGCATTTAAGTTGTGAGTAAATGGCGTCATATACTCAACCCTATTGTTCTTTTAGACTTTATATATCAAAATTTCTCTTTGATAATGAACTTGGAATTCAGATTTTTGGGTAGAGGGCAGATACGTATTTAACTATATTCATCTTCAGATAGAAATAAACATTTTCCAATTTTCACCGATTTTCATCCAAGTGGGCCTTTAATAAAGGCATCTGACCAGGCCTTAACATACATGAGTACAGTTAAAAATCCGAATAAAAACCCGAATAAAACTCAGGGCGGGGATTGAGAACCTCCTTTGTTCAAAAGCGGGTTACCCTAACCCATGGTTACACGGGAATAAAAACTAGCATTCGAATAACCGGGCCCAGGGTGAAAATTTAGCACATATGATTTTTTAAAGCACCCAATATATAAAAACCTGACATACATTCAATAAAACCATTTCAGCCTGCAAAAATCTGATCACGGGTTCTTTTATGCGGTTTTTACTGTATCTATAATTTGTTGCTTTGCGTATGACGGAAATGGAACTACATGCTGTCCCATGTTAATTAATTTGAAAATAGCTTTCACGCAAAGATTTGAATTTTTTGCGGGCTCTGTAATAAATGTTAATTGCACTCAAAACTGATCGCGTAGCAACTGAGGATTTGCGTTTATAGGACTTGATCTTGTCATTAAATTACATGTAAACTTTCGGTAGCTAAACATCACTAATTAAAATATATTCTGAGTTTTCAGCTGGTATCATCTTAAATTAATTTTTGTAATATTTGTATTTTTATTTTCTCTTCGTCTGTGTGTATGTGTTTGTCTTATATACCTCAGTCTCATCCTTTCAACCTGTTTTAATGATACTGTATCTGGATGCTCAGCTAGATTACTTGTTCCTGACAAGTACTATAGTGACTGAATCAAAGGATTTCATTTGAGTAATTTTCCACCAAGAGGCCGGGTTCCCTGTGTTGAGAGCTGATCCCCAGAAAAAAACAGTACAAATGAACTCTGATTAAAGACGACATACACACGGTTCGCACTAAAACCTCACAAATAAAAGCAGCATAAAACGATCACGTATGACTGTACTGTGACTTGAATACTCTGGAAGATGTACTGTAGCGCTTTTGTGCTGTATATCCCCCATTGCGTTTTTCTCACAGTACAGAAGCATGCGCGCGCGTTTTATAATGCTTTTTATAAAATATTTGAGATATAACGCGCGCGCTGATTGGCTGGCTACCATGTTTATATCAGAGGACAAAAACGTCAAAAATATTTTATAAAAGAAATGTAAAACGATCGCTTATGTCTCTGTACTGTCATATAAACACGATGGAAGATGAAGAGCAAGAGAAAAGCTTAGGAACACGAGGCGTAGATATAAACACTCTGGAAGGTGTAGAGCACTCGAAAAGCAAGAGAAACACTCGGCTACAGCTCGTGTTCCCAAACTTGCTTTTTTTCTTGCTCTACATCTTCCATCGTAGTTATATCACAGTACAGAGACATGCGCGCGCATTTTATATTTCTTAAATTAAACAGGAAACTGTAAGTAACTCCTTTTCTTAGTGATTACTACCCGTTTGAAACTTTATCTTAACTTTATTGAATTAAGATCATATGGTAGAATCTCGCGATTCTAAAAAACATGATATTAAAAAAAAATATAATATATATGTATATACAAATAAGTATATTCAATGTAAGAACAAATAATATTAAAAGACTGTTCATAATAATACTATGCGTCTATATTGCATCCCAGAGGTGGACACATTTAGGGATGAAACTGTTTTTTAAGCGTTCGGTTTTACAATTGAACAAAGTGTACGTCCGTGGATTTCTTAAATTGTACTTAGAGGACTTGGCATCGGGGAGAAGGCTTGTTAGCTTGTTGTCTTCTTGATGTTGAATATTCTTGTATAAAGTCTTGCATTGGTCAAATCTGCGTTGGTGTAATGTAGAGATGCCAGCGTACTCGAGTGAGGAAGCATATGATGGTGAATGTGGGTACACGATCTTCAATGCTCGTTTCTGAATGTGCTCAACTTGATCAGATAAAGTTTGCGTAAGGGAGAAGTGAAATACAGCACAGGCATATTCCAACACCGGGCGAATGAATGAGCAATAAACAGTGATTAAGTCATTCGTAGTAGCTCCAGAACGTTTAAGAACTCTTAGAGCATACAGTCTTTTACTTGCTTTGGTACAGATGTGACTAACATGGGTATTCCA
The DNA here is from genome assembly GCA_029948255.1 of Telmatactis stephensoni. Lineage (NCBI taxonomy): Eukaryota > Metazoa > Cnidaria > Anthozoa > Actiniaria > Isophelliidae > Telmatactis > Telmatactis stephensoni. Next base: position 404,661 of record JALIZF010001639.1, read on the forward strand.
AGTGAGGTTTGATGAAATTGTTACCCCTAGTAATTTGAAGTCTTGCACAATCTCGATGTCGGAGCCAGAGGAAGAAAGGTTGTCGAATAGCAAAGGATCTCTTAGGAAAGACACGCGCAATTCTTTGGTTTTCGAAACATTCAAACGCATATTATTGCGTTCAGTCCAGTCACTGATAGCATCGATGTCAGACTGAAGCGTCGAGCTTGAAGACGATCTTGAGACAATTTCGTACATGGTACAATCATCTACATATTTATATAACGGAAGGTTACATTTCAGGTCAGTGATCATTACCAAAAAGAATAGGGGGCCAAGCTCGGTTCCTTGAGGGACACCTCCATGAATTGGACGCCAGGATGATTTGTCTTGGTCAAGTTTAACACGAAGCTGGCGGTTAAGTAAGAAATCAGCACACCAATTTAACAAAATAGGAGGTACGTCAAGCGACTGTAACTTATAGATCAAAATATTATGATCGATACGGTCAAAAGCTTTCGAAAAATCAATCATACAGCTTCTGATAGTTGACCCAGGGTTGTCTAATGCAACAAGCCAGTTGTGAATGAGATGAATAAGAGCATGTGTTGTAGAACAGTTCTTTATGTTTCCAAACTGGAGAGGATCTATCGAGGACTTGATGTGGTTAAAGAGCCATTGGAAGACAAATCCTTCTAATACTTTGCTAAGCACTGGTGTCAGGGATATTGGTCTAAGGTCGGTATCAACGGACTTAGGCTTGGAGATCTGGTCTTTGGTAGAGGAAGAACGTTGGCACTTTTCCAAAGGCTTGGAATTTGGCTTTGTGCAATACTGGCATTGAAGATTGAACAAATTGGCCCAGCAAGTATTGGTGCACAGGTCTTCAATACCCAGTTAGGGATATCATCCGGTCCAATCGCTTTTCTGAGACTTATTTTTTCCAGCTCAGCCTCTACTTGGTGAGGTAAGATTATAAATTCAGTTGGAACAGACGTAATAGGAATCTTGTTGAACTTGAGTGGAGGAAGACTGTTGGAGACGTTGCAGAAAGATTCAGCAATCAGTTCGGTAAGTTCAGAGCCTCTTTTGAACTCATCATCATGAAAAATACTTGAGAAGGGGTCAGATTTAGATAGACCAGAAATGGACTTGATATTATTCCACCTGATTGTTTCGGATTTAAATCACGCGTATTAAGAATCTTTTCATCATAGTATGATTTGCGAGCAGACTTGCATAACTTTCTAACCTTGTTACGATAAAACTTGTACTTGAAATCATCACCAGAGTGCCAAGCCTTTTGTCTTTTAGAAATTAGTCTCTTGATATTAGTAGTGATCCATGGCTTATCATTGGGATGTTTCTTTATCGTGCGCAATGGAAGATGAGTGTCCATAACAGATGTTATCAAATTCGAGAATAGAGAAAATTGACTGTCCACTGAATCTGTATGATAGAGAGGAGACCAGTTCAATCCAGCTAGGGTAGTAAATAGTGCTCTTCTATTAGCAGGTCGACAGTCTCTCTTGGTAGTGTAAACAGGAGAGTATGACATAGAGTACTGTATTGCAGGGCAAAAAAGAATACTAGAGTGGTCAGACAATCCGATTGGAGGAAGGATCGTTACATTACAGTAGTACTTTGGAAGAGTAGTGAAGATTTTGTCGAGGATGTTGTTTCCACGAGTGGGTTTATTTACCACTTGCTTTAGGTTGAAAGACGAAGTCCAGTTTCCAGGTTTAAACTGGTTAAAGTCACCGAAGAGTTTCAAGTTTCTCTTGATCGTCCGTCTTCTGTTCAGTTGTGTTCGATTGTCGGTAACAATGATGACCGCAAGTCCAATGCGACTTAATCATTCACTGGGCACTGGACGGCCTAAAAACGGCATGAACGGTTTTCATTCGATTTATTTTGTTCTATACTCTTCCTATTTCTCACTTTCCGCCATGAATCTTTCTTTCTTTCACTCTAACAAAGGGACTAGGCTCGAAACGTCAGTAGTGTAAGTGCTCTCTTTTAAACAGTATTACAGATTTACGTTGATTCCTTGTCAGCCTAGTCCCAGGCGTCCTCATTCTCGTCCAGACCCCACTCATTCACTCCAATCGTACTTCAACTGACATCATTTTCTTTTACTTCAACGCCACCAAACTCTTTTAGACTCACAATAAACTCTTCGGATTTGATACCGAATATATCTACATATTCATATTTTCGCAGAGATTGATTACAGCAGCGACACACAACAGAAATGTTCAGTAAATCATAGTTCAGTTTAATCGGTGTCTCCATGTTGTTTATGCTCGTGAACTTTTTCCGAATTCCCGCGATCTTGGATTATCCAATCATGAATCAGAAAGAAGCTCTATTGTAATTCTTGAAAACCAATCAAATTGTCATAAATTACAGTGTTTCCCAGAGCCTACGACGGGGAGGAACGACAACCGAGGAGGGTCTGGGGACGAGAATGCAGGCGTCCTTTGCGAGCGCGGAGCGGCGAGCAAGTCCTGGGGCGAGCGAGAAGCGCGAGACGTCACGTTTTGAAACGAGAGACGGGATAGCCTGGGGACTAGGCTGCCTTATTGTATCTTTACCACCAATGCAACCCAAACTAGTTCACCTACTACACCTGCTAGTTTTTGATTGTTCTACAAATATTAATATTGCTCCAAACAGCATGAGTTCTATTAACGATATTTATTGGAGTAAAATTCAAAATATCTTTACTACTTAACAATTTTTATACATCTTAATTAAGCTAAAATGTAATATCAGAATAAAATCATTGACCTAAGCGTACGGAAATAATATGAAGCAAGAACATAACTAAAAACTACAAGGGGAGTCGTGGAAATAAGAACTAAAAAACAAAGTTAAAAAGGTTGAAGCTGTCGATAATCTTTCACTTGTCAAAACCTTTTAGTAGCTTTTGGCGCATTCAACAGAACAGAAAACTACATTTTTAGCCTTCAAGAACTGTTGGCCTAGTAAATTACGATGGCACTTTGCACAGTTGAAGCACTCCTCTGTTGCATGCCAAAACATACCATCATACTCAATTCTCTGGCCATCTGCTGCAATATTTCGCTTGCAAGTGTTGCATTTTTTGGCATAAAATTTGTCATAGCACTCTAGGCAATGTGGCTGGCCATTCTTTGCAACATACAACATGCCACCAAGATCTTTGTCACATTCAAGACAGCAGAAGTGACGCTGATGCCAGTTGCGTTCCTCTGCTTGGGTGTAGGTGTCAGAGAAGATCAACTAAAAATTGATAAAAACTTGAATATTATAAATATTCATTGGGTTGGTTCGTGTTCAGGCAAATTTACACGATACAATTTTTGCTTACAAGTTGTCGCATGCAACAACAATACAACTTGCTTACAACAGTTATTGCTGTTACGAACAAAAGGTTAACATGTTTTAAAATCCTACAACCCCTTGTTTCTGTCGCACGTAACAGTTGTAAGCAAGTTGTAGGGTTGTTCCATGCGACAAGCTGTAAGCAAAAATTGTATCGTGTAAATTGGCCTTTAAAATTGCAAGTGTATGGAATGAAAAGTTGAATAAATGGAAGAGAATTGAAGATGGAGAGAAAGATAAATAGAAGGGAAAGTAAAAGTGAACAAAATTAGAATGTGAAGAATAAGCCACATCACGTTGGCAAACGCGCCAAAATTTATAGAAGTCTAGATCACTTTGGCTTTCCAACTCGGCTCATTTTAATTTTATCGTATTTAAAAAAAAAATTTTGAAACGATCTTGACTTTGTTATTTATGACTGTTTACATGATGAATATCGAAAGACTACAAGATGAGAAAAAGAAGATTTTTGTTTTCAAAATAAAATTCGGCAAGTAAATATTAAGATTCGCGAAAAAAAGATCGATGCGAAAAACATAGTTAAAATACTTGTCTTGGTCTTATATGCCAAAATGTCAATTCCTGGTCATCAAAAATCACTTTGGTCATTTACATGAATATCCCTTCAACCACCATTATTTTACCTCATCACAAGCAGCACATCTGGGTTTGAATTGTTCAGCATAATGTCTTCCACAGTAGATGTTGCCATCTTTGTAGAAATAGATTAAGTCTACCAGCAGATTGTTACACATAGAACAGACAAAGCAGCCAGGATGCCAGCACTTCTCTTCTCCTGCGCGTGATGCAAACACAGCAACGTCTCCAACAGCCATGTTTTTCCCACATCGATAGCATTCCTAAAGTTTTAGAAAACTCGTTAGAAAAGCATGACAGATACTAGGTGACATGAACCCATCATGTATGCTACTCAGGAGACAGGTTTCAGTTTGAATTCATGAGATTCTTGTCTTGGCGACAGTTCATTGTCCCTGCAACACACTTTTTAACATAATACATGCAATACACATCATTGTCACTACAACATGTCTCCTGAGTGTGACAAGCATAAAAATAGCGTGTGGCTTACTGCTTGTGCTAACATGTCGAATTGTAAATATGTTTATCCTCGAAAAGCAGATCGAAAGATTTGTAGATGTCGAAAATGGTATAAAATGCGATTCAGTTTCATTGTAAGCTGTCGTCCTATTGGTCATATGCACATTATCTACTGGACGTCCGGTCTTCAAGAACGTCAACAAAACGTAAATCGGGAAAGTACTGGAGGAAATTACGATCTTATATTTTCGAAAATACTGTAGTAATTCTTCAGAAGTACAATACAAATGATAGAAGTTTAGTATTGAACGTCACTCCCAGGATCTGTGTGTGTTGTAGATCAAGTGCGTATTTCCACTGGTCAACTTCGATCTTCACGGACCGTGAAAGTCTAGAATTATCGATCGTTGCAAGTGCCATTTGAAACTTTCTTGGATACCTTGAAATAATAAAATGCCAAGAGAGTTTTATCAAAAGGTCCTTGCATTTATTTTTTTCCTGAAATCCGAAATCAAAAGAAATCCAACCGACTGCTAGAACTGCTAGAGTAAACGACCGAGCAGAGGGACTGAGGACAGTTTATTTTTGGGCTTCCTGTGGAGTTACGCACGGACGGACTTACACAACCCGATGACTATTTAAAGTGGCTTCGCCTCTTCGAGGCAGCAAGCCACAAAAAAGTACAAGAATATATTTTACATTTTTTTTATTTTACTTGATACTAAGCACTGATGACGCGTTTCGGCGCGCACACTCATTTTGTTGCCCCGTTTGATAAGGATTTTTTAACTTTCATCTCAAAGAATTGTTATAAAAAAACAAATTTAAGATGTTTTTTAGTTGTCTGTCCTCTTATTGACACACTCTTGACGTCATAAATGTTCAAAACTTTGCAGTGAAATCACGAGCGCACCACTTGAGTTTTGAACATTTTATGACGTCAAGAGTGTGTCAATAAGAGGACAGACAACTCAAAATGTTAAATTGTAGGTTTGTTTTCAATAGTCTATATTAAAATATGCAGTATAACATTAGTCTCCTTAACAGTCATGTTGAACAATGCTCTATCGATGAAGCATTGCATGATGAGACTAAACACAGCTGCAAAGGAGACCAATATAACACTTGTATGGAATGCAATAATTTTCAAAATTTCTTTTGAACCTTCTGCAAACACATATGTACTATCTTTGTGTGGCCATAATAGAGCAGAAGACTGAAAAAGACACTGCTGAATTTTGCATTGTAAAAGGATCGGGTATGCTCGTCGTATCTCTTGGGGTAAAAATCAGGGATTTGGTATAGGGTGTTAAAATTGAAGTTTAGAGTTTTAGCATTTCCTGGTCCCTCTTAGGGTATCAAAAGAGCCCATCGCTTATTACCTTGTTCTTAAATGGAATAAATTTGCCCAACAAAAACATGTCGACCGTTCAATTTTATGTTCATTAGAATGTTCATTCCCTTGTTATTGCTGGTATCTCTTAAGGTTAAAAATCATCCAGCCATGCCCTTCTTAAAAGACTTCAGGTATATTTTTGAAAATTTCCGACGAGCATACCCGATCCATTTACAATGGAGTGTCCCCCCCCCCCCCGTGTTGGCACATTACCATGTGGTCCTTATCACAGTATTAGAAAAAAAAACATAATTAAAATGTATCTAAATTCAATGACCCACATCCCAGCCACTCTCCAATTGATAATTTCAAACCTCTATAAAGTCATAAAAACAATGAATTAAATGGAAAAAGCTTACTAATTCAATTTTAGAAATTGTTTGCTTTAATGAGTGTGAAATAAAGACTTGGAAAAATCCGAGCCCCCAGAAGAAAAAACGAAAAAATTCTGCACTACAGAATCTAAAATATTTCAAAATTTCGATTTTATGAGAAAAAAACCCCTTCTGTAGTGCCAAATTTTTCATATTTTGTCAATAAATATTACTGTAGCTCTATATTAGAATAAAGTTGTCAAATTATGAAAGGATTTTACCATTTAGTTTTGGAGATTTTTGCCCCAAAAAATCAACCCCGCAGCATGATGTCAGCAAAATAAAAATCCTGCAAGTTCCCCTAGCCTAAGGAAGCCCTAAATTATTTTTTTTATAATTGTTTCTTCATGAATGGAAATGTTTAATGGTTAAACATCTCTGGATAAAATGATCTCCTTTCAGAGCATTAAGCATTTGAAGTCGGAAAATGCAAATGAGATGACGTGAAAAAAGGAATTTGCACATATTTATGATCTTGAGCGCACACGCACGCACTAAACTACAGTGAGCTACTCTAAGCTATACAGTAAATAACAGTAACACTGCTGTCATACATACCCATTTAGATGCTGCTGAAGTCTTCTCTCTGACATCACCAACACCGAGAGCCTCATCATTACGCATTTTACAGAACTCTCTCATTCTATCTTTCTCCTTGTCTGACAGACTGTCACAGTAGTTCTCATCGTGATCATGGATTGGTAGCTGGTATACCATTTGCTTTCGACGATACTTAGCTGCTTCTGAGCCTACTTCTGGGCATAGTCCATCTTTCTTGAGTGCATCCATGTATTTTACTAACTAAAAGAGCAAGAACACAAATCAAACTTCGAATCAGATGAAACCTTGCTTGTAGAAATAATTGTTATTGGAGCATTTTGGTGATGACACTGACAAGTGAAAAACAGGGCATATAGGTAACTAGAGGGAAATCTGTGACAGAAAAGTATTTCTTTCCTAATTAAAAGTACTTAGTGCTAATGTTTCAAGCCTTTGCTCTTGGTCAAAAACGTAACTGAGAGCTAAAGGCTTTAAAACATCAGTGTATGATGTTAAGGGATTGCTTTTTACTTATCACTGTATCATATATGTACAAACACAGCACATTACTTAGGTTCTTTACATTTACACTACATGTTTGAGTTAAAAACACATTTAGCTGAGTTTGCTATAAAATACAATGTAGCAAACAGATGTATACAGCTATTTCAAAAAACGTTGAATACTGAATTCTGCATTCTGCATACTGAATAGTGCATTCCAAGACTTACAAATTGCATTTTTGATCGTTTCCGTTGTCGTTTTGCCACCTATTTGCCTAGTTATAGCTGTTATAGAGGATTTTCACCATGCCATCTCCAACACATACTGAACTACAAGACATTTTGGTCTTTTAATGCACTATTCAGTATGCAGTATTCAGTATTCAACATTTTTTGAAATAGCTGTATACAAATCCTCCGTTATCAGGGTTGATTCCCAGGCAAAATTTGCAAGCCAAGAAAAACATCTCCAGCTGCATGTTGTGTTTGACATACAATACTTATCATGATAGCATATTTTTGTTACTGACTGATGCAGCGACATTCATAGTCAACAGACTCTTTTCCTAACAGGCCAGGATTTCAAAGGAAAAATGATGCTTTTATCCAACAAATTTGTTGTGTAGACATGGAATTTCATGTTGTTCGTCGTGTTGACAATGGAAACTAGCATGTATTTGGGCTGTGTCAGTGTATAAACATACAATAAGAAATGAGTGGATATTTGTAACAACACAAAAATTTTTACATGTACATCACTGACATATTTCAAGCATTTTGCTCCAATGAACAACTAATGTTCTAAACATAATGTAATTTTAAAAGTATTTTTTTCATACAGTGGTACAGATTTCCACTCATTCATTGTGTATTGAGCTGGTTCCAGAAAAATACTCCACCAATTGGATGGGAATTTCTAAAAGAACCCCTGTTTCACCTGGAACTTTCAATTTTCTTCTGGCATGCAAACTCTCTGTAATGTTCTTTCTCTGACTCCTCCTCCCCTTCAGACACTCCAATTCCCTCCATGGTAAAGTGTGGATATTCACTGTGACTGCACAAAAGCATTGTAAGGAAAAAAAATAGAACATGTGTGCTTATGGCCATGTCAATCCCATGATGTATTTTAAAACATTTGAAATTCTTGCCATAATCGTGTGCTATATGATAGTCCAGACCCAGGCCTCTTTTTACCCTGCTTTGGTAAAACAGAGTCCAGAAGAACTTGCATGTGCATGCTTTATATGAACCAATCAGACACCGTAAAATTTTGGTGTGACCTGGTTACAGGGCCTTTTAACAAGTCACACAGGGCTTGGATTTGCTCCAATTTGGGTAAAAATGTGTGCTTTGTACAAGTGAAGGCATACTTACATGTAACTGCTTTGATGACTGAGTCGTTTTCAAAATGAGCCACATATAGCTGATTTAATTCAGCTAAACTTGAACGATAGCTTTGTAACCAGGTCACACCGAATTTTTAGGGTATCTGATTGATTCATGTATCGTAACGCATGCGCATGCAGTTCTTCTGGACTCTGTTTTACGGAAGTGGAGCAGGGTAAAAAGAGGCCTGGATCTGGACTAGTGCTATGAGCGTGTGGGTGCCCTATATGAAATCATCACTATTTCTTATAAGAAATACTTACCGTGGCCTGAGTAAGACCAGGAGGAACCCAGGTGAATTTTCTGACATACTCTGTTTTAGGTTGTTTGTCTGCCTTGTCTAATCTATTAAAGTAGTCTCTAATATGGCTGATATTAGAGTTTCTGTCAAACAGGCTACCAACAACTAGTCTGTGGTTTTCTTCTTCTGAGCTTTTGATGTCATGGTCTTGAGGCTTACACTTGCAAGTTTTACAGATTTTTCTACAAAAATTAACAAAACATGTTACTTTAACTCTACATGTCTGTAGAATATATAAGTTAGGGCAGATTTCAAAGGACTGTGAAATTAAGTCTAATTTATACTTTACAATAAAATTAAAACTGCTATGCTACATGCATAGAAAGTGTGAGACTGACAGCAATAACCTGTTTCTACGGCAACAAACATCAACAATTAAATTCGAAAGGTAATTTTAAATCTCTTCTCATTCAAAACTGCAATTTTACTGAAGGTTTTGCCCTCCAAAGTTAACTGAAAATGGAAATGACTGTAAGAATTTTAATAAGAGCAGGAGTTAATTAACCCATCTATATGTAGTTAAAGATCATACAACACATGTACAGGAAATGTTTCCACCTTTTCCACCTCAAAAGTTATGGTTTGGAGTGCCTTCTTTTAACATTAATTAATTTTTGCTTCTCCTTTAAAAAATTTTACACCACAATGGTAATGAGAGAAAGGATGAAAACATGGACTGATGGAAGGAGAACCACGAAGAAATCAAATACACCTTTGTATAAAACTGAACATATGTTTACCCACCTCCAAAAATGCAGGTCAAGTCCTCCTTCACAAAGCTCTGGTCCACATTTAAGACAAGGTGCACCAGCATCTCGTTCATGTGCTAGTTTGTACTATAAGCAACAATATACAATACATAATTATTTAATAACACATTGCCACAGTATGTCAATCTGAGACTTTATACATGCACATATATTTGCAGGTGGGTTAAATGAACAACGGCCTCAAGCAGTAATGTATACTCTGCCTATTGTCTCACTGGTGACCCAAGTAATGGGCACTTATCCAGAAAGCTAGATGAATTAAAAATTTACTTGGTGTGGCTGTACTGTCCATCTTAATTTACTACTTTCAGCAAATTCAAATATTTTTCAGAAAGTAAAAGCTGACAGACTCCAGTAAAATGTATACTACATGTACCTAAATCTTTATCAGGACTACACGTTTCCAAGAGAGGTTATTGAACCTACAAAATGTACTATCCAGATCATATAAGAATTGACAATAAATACACCACAACTTCAATGAAGTTCGAAATTCTCCTATAAGGGCTTTGCATTTGATAGAGGAAATGGTATTTTGATCAGAAGTTACTCATATTATTGCAAGGCTGCAGACTTATGTTTTACACTTTATTCGATAAAACATACACGTGCAAAATAAGATTAAGAACATCCCTAATATGTAATGGCTTGTAGGGTAAACAAGAATATGTTTCTGCTCATTTCATCACAACACTAATTTTAAATTTAAAAACAAATTAAGGACATTGCATAGACATAATTTTATCAATTTCATAAAATTAAAACAAAAATTTACGAAATTAAAACATGCACTTTCCATGGTATTACAATTTAAACCTTTTATATATTTTTGATGGAAATAAAAAAGAGAACAGAAAAATTTCTCTGAGTAGCTGCCATCTGGCCCTACTATATTTTGTAGTCTAAGCCATGAATATTTTGAAGAGAGCGTCAATATGAAACAGCTAGAATTGCAAACAAAAGAAAAAAACAATTTGAAATCAATGAGTGGACTATATACATGTAAAAACAGTTTTTTGTTCATATTCTACATATATTAACATAAAACAACGTGAATAAATGAACATTAAGATAAATACAAATTTACTGATCACAACATCTTGTCAAGCAAGGCACTAATGATTTGAATAAAAGGTAGACAATGACATCTATAGTTTTTTTATAGCCTCACACCCTAAAAGCTAAAAAGAAATGAAAGGAGTAAATTCAAAATTGAATGAGAATTTCCTCTGCAAGATATCCCTAATTAATTCTCACTTCACAAAGAAAGAAACTTGATTATTAAATATATGATATCACTCTAAAATGTGGCTTTTTATGTGGACAAATATGGGAATATAATGGTGATCCTGATAGGTGATCTCATCTAAACGTTTACAACACACTCCCTCATTAATTTATTCTCCAGGGGGAAAAAATTAGGATTTGAAAACATTCACTAGGTGGCAACGTAATTAAGGCTTTGTAGTTTGCATACGAGTTATTCTAAAGGCAAAGGATTAAAACTAATACTAGAAAAACCACCAACACACAAATTAAATGACGGCAGAACTAAATAATAAGACGAAGTTGTGTAATATTGATTATTTTCTGTGTATCAAATGATCGCGATTTATGAGCTTCTATCGTTATTTACATTAGCGAATATTCGAACAATTACCCAAGAAATTTATCCTTTTCTACAAAATCAAACCAATCCCGACAAATCAATGGCTTTAGGGAGGAATTGGAGTCTAAAAGACGAACAGGTGAAATTGTGATTCGAACAGGTAGTAGTAGCTTGTTGACCACGGCAACGATACAAGCGTCGCAAATTTCACGAATCGCTTAGCTGGAATCCTAACCTCTAACTAAACCAAATCTACTTGCATGGACGCTATATTGATGACATAACCACTGAGCAATGTTATTACTAAAAATACGACTTCAAAGAAAACTCAAGAGCTTGGAAAACAACACAAGAATGTTGAGAATTTAAGCTTACAATCGAACAAGTCTGCACACGTAACTTGTCAACGCTTTACCTGTTTGGGTCGATAATATGCTGGTTCTTCAATCTGTTCAGTTGATGCTGACATTGTGCAAACGTCTGTCGTCTCTAATAATCTGAGCTGACCTTATTTTATAACCAATTGAATTTTTGCAGCGTAAAAACAGCTAAAAATGCAGTGAAGACAGCCTTCGCCGCACCGAGTGCGACCTTGTTGAGATTCGGTGCCCCAATATAGAAATGCATCATGGGATTGTCCACCCCTCCCTAGTAAAAACAAACCGAAAAACACAATGGGAGGGGTAGGTAGTAGTGGTCCTATGAATTTTTCATGATTTTGACTGCAAACATAAAAGAACCTTCAAATTTTCCAAGTGCTTTATGTCATTAAGTAAAGACTCCAGTGGAGGTCGTACTGTTTAATTGACAATTTTACGAAATGATGGCCTGAGGAAGCAGAATAATCCTAGGAATATCGTGGATGACTGAAAAACTGCCAATCTGCCCTGATGATGATGAACTGCAGTGAAGTCATGCACGCATCGCAAGATTATTCAAAGATACTTCAAAACTTGGGAATAATATTTAAAGATTTAGGTTAAAAAATCGAACTATACTTTATTGACTTATAGGTGTCAATTGATGTATTTAGCGTGACGAGTTAAGAAAAATTTACTGAAATGCATCGCAAGTTTGACGTTTAATGTGACAGCTAACTAAGCTGGCTGATTTTGCACACATTAAGCTTATCATTCCTTTATCCATATACTGGACTTTACGATATATTAAACAGAAAATATATGTACTAATATTTGGTTAGATAAAGCAACCACAAAGTTAAAAAATATCGAGTTATCTGAGTCCACATCAAATGAATAAATGCCCAAGTAATCTCATGGCGTCCTTATAGTATTAAGGCTACTGAATTGAAATATTTGTACACTAGCCATGAGAACGAAAACAAAAACCCTATCTTAGAATCTCAATAACTTTAAATGATTATTTATATTGAGAAACGATAACTTTTAGCGGCATAAACTTTCTGACAGCCGCTGGGCAAAGCATGCAGCTGCTCGCTCGATTGATATTGTAATTCTAAACAATTCAACCAAAAGCATCTGACTCTTTGAATAACATTGATTTCAACAACATACTTGATTAAAGTCGAGTTTTTGCAGTGAAACTATGAAGTATACAAAAGTTTTTACCTCTTTTTCGTCTTTGGGAATACTCATGCTTGCAGATCGATCTAAGGAAAGCTTAATAGTATACTCAAAGGTCTTGTGATGCCTTCTGTATTATTTGTCAAATGTACAATAAATAGCCGTTGTACTAAACTGAAACCACTGCCTAAGGGGCTCTTGTTTCTTCGAAAGCGAAAGAAAAATGTCCAATACGCATTGAGGATAAGAAAGTTTCACAGGATGTACAATACCTACTCACCTTTCTGGGAGGCGCTTCGGTCAGAATGTCAATGCCGCCTGACATTTTTTACGTAGATGAACCCTTGGCGGTTTCCTTCACACAAAGAATTTACTGTCACGACAACACGACAATTGCAATGCTTCAAATTCCGGCCAGTTTGATGGAACTTTTGCAGAGAGGAAATCAGAAGTTGATCCAAACCTTCTGCGATGACTGATCGTGTCACTTGACGAGCGTGACGTCATCAGGGTGTGTTGAAGGTAACGATGCATTTTAATCGCGTGAAGTGGTCTATAATCTAATTTGATAAATGACTTATTTATGTTGGAAAGGCTTAGTCCTAATTTCAGTTAGTTATTTTCCTGAGGTGAAAATCAATAGCCATAAAGTACAATTTGTACACTGTATAAAGCAATAATTTTACCTATATAAACAATAATACTAATCAAATCAAACTTCAGTTGTCATCACCCCTAATCCGTTCTTGCGTAACGCAATCTGACACCATACCCCATACCGCTCAGCCACGTGGGCTTATAGTAGAAAGTCCTCGAATTTACGGCAGTTTGAAAAAAATGTCTGCTACATGAATCATACCCGCAGAGGGTTTGGGTGGAAAGTGGTGGTGGTGGTGGAGTTGGGGGGGGGGGGGGGGGGGCAAGAGGTCATGGGCGAATTGATTGTAAGTTAGAGACAATGTGCAATCATATCCTCTTCTCTTCCCTGCCACGCACTGTTTGCCCCATCCCAAGCCCATCTGCAAGGGATATTAAAAAGTATATTTCTAAGGGACAAACTACATGCCATTTTTTAACACTGGAAATTTCATTTTTCTTTAATCCACACAAACACAACTACAGTTACATCTATGTTAACACCTAAATATAACCCATCTATATTTGTATTTACTGCTGTAACAGCAAATATTCTTTCTTGCATTGTCTATAAATTCTGTAAAGTAAATGTAGATGACAAAGGCTGTTTTGTGAATCTTCCCGTTAGTTCTTCACATGCAAATTGATATATCTCTAATGTAATTAATTTTCAGTATTCATAGCTACAATGTTTTGATCTAGACTTTTTCACCGATGGCGACTTTTTATTTCAACTCTTGAAATCCATTTCAATCTAACTTCACAACAGATTATCTTTTAAGGAAAATCCTTTAATGCAAAACGGAAAACATTCAGACAACTGAAGGCTATAATAATGTTTGTCAAACTAACCCAATTCAAAGGAGGATGCGAATTTTATTTGAAGTCAGTCAGTCAAAGGCCGGGACACACGCACGATGCTCTGACTTTTCTTGAGGCATTGCGAGAGTAAAGCGTTGTTACGATACAGGGCAGTGTTCAACTGCCAATCTCAATCCAAAAAACGGCCCTCCCTCTTACCAATGCTGGGGTTAGCAACGAACGCCATGTTCATCTACCACCACAACTCAACATTGACATGGGGGAAGGGCGGCAAAAAGTCCTTAGACACGCGCTACCACACACCATCCATTGATATTCAAAGCATTAGTGCATGCGTCATAGTAAATTGACGCGGACTGTAGTTCAAAACCAACGCGAGAAAACGATTGCACCAACCTTTTTTGGCAGTAAGACGTGTAACACCCCTGCCATGGTTCGTACAACTTGTTTTGCAACACCATTATATACAAGACAAGTTTCAGAATATATTCCACCCTTGCGACAGTGAATTGCACTGTGGCCACCCCTGCAAATGATGCGCTCAAAGTTTCCTAGAACGGTCGGTTCTTTTTGTCCTGCAATCCGTCTCGCAGTGGCTTAGGTTGGAAAACAAGCTGCATAAGCCATTGATTGTAACGTGTAGCAAACCCTGCATTGTGCAAAATCATTGCGAAAAAATCATTACAGTAACTTTTTTCTGGCATTGTGCCGTGTAAAACCCTTTTCTATGCTTCGCAACACCACTGCGAGGCAAAAATGCACCCTGTGACACTTCTGAATAGTCACGCGCTTTTTCACTGCAGACTTGACCTGTCATCTTCGCTTTCAAACCAGTTGCGTGCAGCGTTGCAGGAAAAGGTGTGTCTGGACTTTATGGGATTTAATGGGTGTCGCCCGTTTGCAACAACTCTATGCATTATTTCGATTCTATATCGTGTGTGATTCATATGAATCAAAGTATATATAGCAAGTGCAACGATGTAGTTCAGAGTTCTAGATCTATATGCCATTGTATTTCATATGGTGCTTTACGACTTGAAATCTGTATCCACTGAACAGAGCTTGCCTAGTTACTTGATCATGACAGCTGAGCGTGTTATGACATGATTCTGTCTATACATCTGGTCTACCACGGCACTCTTGAGCATGGATTTGCAGAGTGTCTGCATCGGGAAACTCGTTTTCACACATAGGGCAGAGTAATCGGTCATCATTGGAATTCTGTGGGCAATGTCGCACATGGTTTTGCAGTTCTTCAAACTGCGGGAAATTACGGCGACAAAACTGACAAGGAAAGGGCTCCTCTGGTTGACTTGATTCCTGTACACGATGCTCTGGTCCACGAGGTGGTTGTAACCATTCATATCTCCCTCTTTGATCGGTCTCTCCTCTACCTCTTAAAAAGCCAGCTGCAAAGGCATCAGGGTTGAACGACTGACTGGCTTGCTGAGGTGTAAGATGTCGACGTTGCATTTCAGCCATTTGTTGGTTGTTCATAATGTTGTCCAGTTCCATTTGTAGTTCTGCGTTCTCTCGTGTCAGGCTTCGGTTTTGTTCTTGTAGATTGAGGAGGTCTGCGTGCTGACGTTCACGCGCTTCACGTTCGGCTTTGAAGTCATTGTAGTACACACTTACCTAACAATAGAAAACATCATTAAGTAATTTATTTCTTAAGTGCACTGAAACGATCTGGAGAAGAAGATATCTGCAACCCATCTCATTTACTTCTCTAGATAAACACGCAATTATGCCCTTAAGTCCAATCTGCCAATCTACCTACCAATGAGCACCATAAATATCATTATACAACCAACCTAACGACCCACAGCGAACAAGACTATAGCACTGCCTACAAGCAATAAAATACTGAATGTCTGCTGAAATCTTTTTAACTATGAGCTCCAGCTACACACCTGTTCTTTGAGGACGGGTGCTTCGTCCTGCAGTCGTTCTATTAAGGTTTTCATGTCAGAAATGATAGCTTCTTTTTTCGAGAGCTCTTCCTGTGCGGATGCTATATGCACTGCCATGTCGTCCATCTGACCCTTGTAGCTTTGAATTTCAGCTGAGGTGTTGTGACTTTTCAGCTGAAACAATAAAATACACACATCATGTTTGGAACACTAGACAAACACAGAAGGATTTCTATTTTGCTTCGAAAGCGAGGGAAGTGGTTGCCCAGTTGTCCCGAGCCGGGGCCACGTGTATAAAGCCTTCGAGGGATGCGCCCTCTACCCTCTCCATCAGTGCTTCAGTTTACGGGTATCTAAAGCTACACTGTAATTAAAGGCTACACGAAAAGGAAAGAAGTCGAAACAAGGATGCTAGGTCACTGGGAATCAAGCTCTAATAAGGCCGCGTATATACTAGCCAACTATGCTATGCATCCTCGCTCTATTACTATCAACTGATAGTCATTTCATTATCGACTGAGCAGCTTTGAATTATGTGATCAAAAAACCTCAGTGGAAGTGAATGGAAGAACGATACCCATTCATTTCTCATCTCTCTCCCATTACTTTCAAATCTCCCTTTCAGTTTACCACTCACCTTACTTTCCTCTAAAGTCCCATTAAAAGAATTGAGAAGTTCATCATATTCTTTCATTAGTGCTTCATGCTGGTACGCAAGTCGATCGTGTTCTACCCTGCCATGCAGCAAAGACGACAACATTTGAGAAATAATTACTAAAGTAAACCCAAATCTTTTCAGAATTAAAATACATCAACGTTACTGCAAGCTCAAGGAGCAGCAGTAAGGTTATTGCTGGGGTCACTAGTCATACAACTGTACAAGCACCACTAAACACTCTAATTGTTGTACAAACTATAATACGTTTTCTTAATTACACGTAAATATACAACGGCAACCAGTTGCATTAATTGGATGGGCGTCCGTCTTGCTAAATGAAGGTCGGGGTTCGAACCTCAACCGAACCAAAACTCTGGTAGCCTGCGTAGCTGGCGGTTTAGGGGGGAGGGGGAGAAGAAAGGAAAAGGGAGAGGAGAAAATAAACCTCCTCCCCCTCCCCTCTCCCCAGTCCCCCTCCCCTCTCCCCAATCCCCTTAAACCGCCAGCTACGCAGGCTAAAACTCATTCTCGTCCCCAGATCCCACTCATTCACCCCAATCGTAGGGGACGATTACGACGGGACCCTACGACGGGGAGGAACGACAATCGAAGAGGATCTGAGGACGAGAATGGCTAAAACTCTGGTTCTTCAGATAACTAAGACAACAAAATATATCAACTTACTTTATGATGCGACTTTGTTCAAGGTACTTTTTTCTATCCTCTTTTACTGTTCCTAATTGAACCTGCAGCATTTCAATCATGCCACTTTTTTCTTTTTCTTTCTCTTTGCTTTCTTTTTCCATATGTTTCATTCGTTCTTCATAAAGAGTGTCTCTGTTACAAAAAAGGATTTTCCTTTTAAGTTTAAAACAAAACAATTAACAAGCACAGAAACCAAGCAGTCAGCTGTCACACAAAGAGAGTGTGACAATAAAAGCAGCAAAATTTAAGACAAATTCCTATTGTGCATTCTGTCTGTCTGTCTGTCTATTTTTGATCAATCCTCCAATATATTAAATTACTTCAAATAATCTGTTACCTTCTGGTATTGAGATCTGTCAGTTTCTCTATTTTGATTCTCATAGCATCATTTTCTTTAATCAGCTGTAAGACCTGTCCCTGTAGATTTTCTTCTCGTTCTTGCAGATCATTAACATGCTTCTGTAAAGTCTCCTCCCTATCCCTTGCTTGTTGAAGCTCTGAGTGAAGCTGTTGTGTCTTTTCCAAGAAGCTTGCAGAGTGTCTTTGTAATTCTGCTTCAAGTTGCTTTTTAGTTTCCTCCAACTGTTTTTTCTCCTGTTAAAATACATGAAAAATTACATGAGTTCACTGCGTGTGGGGAGAACAAACAAGTAAAGAAAGTTGCCTTGTTGCACACCCTGTCTATAAAAGGAAAAATTTCCTGTCTTCTCTAGGAAATTGAAGCTGTGTGGCTATTATATTACTTTTATACATGTACTTCTCAAACTCATGAATAACTAATGACCTTTTAAGCCAACCAGATTGTCTTATTTGATCACGTAGCTGGATTGGAAACCCAGTGAAACACATGTAGTGTTTTCCCAACCCATCGGATTGACTGTATTCTTAATCTACATCTGAATACCTACAGCTCTACTCAATTACACTTGCTCCCTATACTTTTAAAATACTAACTTTAGTGACACATTTACTCTACGAAATTTTTCCCCCAGCCCTGAAATTATGTACTAATCAAGTAAAAAAAAATGACTGTGAGATTTGAACCAGTGACCTTCTGCACCAAAACCCACCTTTAGCCTCTATAATACTGAGTCAGGCAACTTAATTCTGTCTGGGAATTAATGTTTGAGAATTTATTTCCTTTTGTCTTATTGGTCATTCATATTTACATGTTATCTAGAGAAGCCATTTGACTGAACACTGGGAGTGCTTGTGTTTCATTTGGGATCATTTAAAAGTAAGGAAAGATGTTTCTGGGTTTCCAATCCATGTGATCAAATAGGACAATCTGGTTGGCTTAAACAGTCATTAATTATTCATTAGTTTGAGAAAGAATATTCCATAACAAATAACACTGTACCTCCCCAAATGACTTTTCAAAAGCACATAAGTCATTTTCACGTCTCTCCATGGCATTCAGTTTTTTCTCAGATTTAAAGTATACTTCCTGAAGAGCAAGGTACTTTTCATTGCAAAGTTTGTGTGCATCATCATCATCATCATCATCATTGTAGCCTTTAGCAGTTGTGCCTTTCTGACTTTCCTGTAGGAAGTAATCATAATCATTTTTCAGTACCACACAGAGTTGTCCTTTTGAAGTAAAATGATTACATTAAATGATTACATTTTATGTTCAATTGGTCACAGATGTCAAAAATCACAGTCTCAATAACTGAATATTCTTTGACATAAATACTTACCTGATGTCATCACACCACAGGAAACCCAAAAGGTATGAACTAAATTTGCATTTCTCTACAATCATATTTGGATACCAAAAATATTGCAATTTTGGACATCTGTGACCAATTATTGTACATGAGATAATTGTCACAATCAATTTATCCACTGGAGGGTCCCTTTAATAATTAATCATTAACAACATCATTTCTAACTACATCATCATATATAAGGCATGATCTGAAATCATAAATTATTCATTAAATCGATTAAATAATAATTATTTAATCAATAAGCAACAACAAAATGTAACTATGCAACTGTATGGCATGTAATGGTAGGATAACAAGTTAGTGTTGTCTTTATACTGGCTACAGGAACTTTATATAAGACATTTATAAAAGGTATTATTTAAATAATATAATATCTAAGGTTAAAGATGGGAATTCAAAGGATGCAAGCTTCCCTTTTTTCCTACTCAATTGCAAGCCATTTATAAAGAGTGCCACGTGACATTTTAGTTATCATTTAGTCACAAAGTGAATGCAACTGACATGGATTAATGATCAATATTTGCACTAAAGTTAAATCGCAAATTATATTATTTTGTATATATACTGTATTATTCTATATTTAGCTGTAAGACATACTTGTTGCTGCTGGCTTTCTGCAAGTTTCTTGGATAATGTTTCATTTTCTTCCTTTTTCTTGGCAAGTCCTTCATAGTTGAGTTGGAGTTCTTCAGTCAACTTTTGAACTTCACTTTGAAGATTTTGATTCTGATTCTGCTCTTGTATATTTGCTTCATATTGTTCATTAAGCAGCTGCCGTGTTTGCTCACCCTCTTCTTTCATCTGTGTAAAGCTTTTCTTTAGTTTCTCATGTTCACTTTTTTGTTCTTCTAGCTTCTGTTCGACATGAAGTTTCTCTACTCTGATTTTCTCTAGGTCAACTTTCAAAATTTCTTTCTCAGTCTCAAGCTCAGCATACCTGCCTTCCAAGTTTATTTTGGACTTACAATGGCTTTCAGCTCCATTAAGGCTTTGATTTGACATTTCTTTGGCAAGAGATTCAACATTTCTCTGTGAAATTCCTGTTTGGTAATTAAAAGAAGCCAAAGAACCCAGGAGAAGTCGCCAGTTCTCTGATGTACCTTCTGGCATCTGAAACAAGATATCATCAGGTTAGCCTGACTAATCTATAATTTATAGAATTTTACTCCTTCTGGCATCTGAAACAAGATATCATCAGGTTAGCCTGACTAATCTATAATTTATAGAATAAAAACTCTCTGACCTTTCAATTCCCTAGCAGGTGTATGACAAGGAATGGTTTATTCATAAACCTTTTAAACATATTTTCAACAAACCCTAAATAGGCCAAAATGTTTGTTAAGGCTTTTTTGATATTTTCTTGACACCAATCATTTTACTCCAATACCAATGCAATTTTTCAAGCCTAAAAAATTGGATCCTATTGTAATGTACAATCATGTACATATTCAATATTAGCTAAATATTAGGAGTAACGTACCCCTTCTCCATTCCTCCCCGTCCCCATCCCCCACCCCTCTCCACCATCCTTGTCTCAGGGAGATTTCCTGTAAGAAAATTGTTTTTACACTATATTGCATTCTCTCAGGAAACTTACCTCACAGTCTTTGAGGTCTTTGTCAACAGTAATAATATGCTCCTGTAATAACTTGATCTCATTTTTCAAAAAAGAATTTTCTCTTTCCAGACCTGCTACTTTTTCTCTCTTAGCTTCATGTGTGATTTGAAGCTGTGCTGCTTTCAATTCTTCTTTCAGAGTTCTGTTATCATCTCTGAGTTTTGTGACCACTTGTTTAGCTCTTTGGTGTTCTTTTTTGATAGTTTCATTATTTGTCTTATAACTGTCCTGCATATCACTGAAATCTTTGATGTATTTCTGTTTATAAGAAAGTATTACAACCTTCAGTCACAAACTAATAATAATTTAATTAATAATAAACTTCAGTGTTAGATAGCAGTTAAAATGTCAAAACTTCCAGGATGAATCCCTATGTTTGATTGTTTCCTCTCTCTCTCTCTCTCTCTCTCTCTCTCTCTCTCTCTCTCTCTCTCTCTCTCTCTCTCTCTCTTTCTTTCTTCCTTTCTCTCTTTCTTCCTTAAGTTGCATCTTAACTGCAACTTTCAAAATCATGCAAACCCACACAGCCAAACAGTTTGCTACCATTAGTCAATTTGGCTGCTACCAATAAACATTAAAAATCAAAATAACAAACAATTGCAGAAGAGAAAAATGGTGTGAGCTACAATACTTTCATTTGGTAAGCATTTAGAGTGCATACTATAAAAGCAATGCTTATTATTTTGATCATAATTGACAGAATACAAATTGGCAAAATCCAGCAGTCTGTCTAAATATCTCAGTTAGCATGGTTTTGAAAATTGCACTATTTAATTAACATGTATGGAAATGTTAAGATGTGGAATTGGATAGGGAAGGCAAAAAAATTGATAACAGGAGATTAGGATTAGAGAAAAATGATTGTGGGGCAGTGTGATGTCAGAACTCTATCATACGGACCCTTTTTACATTGAAGAACTGACTGGCAACTATCAATCAATCAATCAATCAATCAATCAATCAATCAGTCATTTTATTTCCATTTTCAAAAATACATTTAGAAATATTCACTGCCACAGTTAGCATAGCTATTCGAGGCAAGCAGTGAAATATTTACAATTTGAAAAATTTAGTTTAAGAGATTTTACACACACACGTATATATATATATATATATATATGTTGAGTTGAATGCGACCGAAAAATTTGAATCGATGATTTTCCTCTTTGTTTTTTCAAGTTTTCTTACTTTCAATTTGGTGTCTTCATTACAAAAAGACAAGTAATGTGAAAAACTTTTATTAGTCGACGCGTTTCGACAGTGCTCCGCTGTCATCATCAGGATAAAAAGGAAATATAATTTTACAAACGGTCATTATATAGATAAGAAATATGATATATTACAAAATTCAAATATAGGAAATGTAACATAGTAAGTTTACAAATAACGGTGATTTTTATCTAGTATTGCGTTACAAGGTTAATAGAGTACATAAATAGATGCGATATTTACAAAATTC
The DNA here is from genome assembly GCA_029948255.1 of Telmatactis stephensoni. Taxonomy (NCBI): domain Eukaryota; kingdom Metazoa; phylum Cnidaria; class Anthozoa; order Actiniaria; family Isophelliidae; genus Telmatactis; species Telmatactis stephensoni. Next base: position 427,035 of record JALIZF010001639.1, read on the forward strand.
AAGCCGGAAGTTTGTTACCAAAGAGTAACAATGTTCGCGTAAGGCCAGTAGCTTGTTGGTTTAGGGACGGGTTTATCTTAGCAATTCGGTAGGCTTCTAAGACTTGTAAGCGGTTGAAATCTGTGACATGCTTGTATATAGTCGTGTGGTTGACCAAGTCTTGTCTCGTAAGTTGTCTTTTGTGAACGTCGCTTGTGTGTTTCTTAATAGCACCAGATTGTAGATGCATCGTTAGGCGTCTAGATAGCGTTGTGGTTGTCATACCGATGTATTTGGCATTGGCCAGGAGCTCACACTCTCCTTCGTTACATTTGTACTCGTATACGACATTGGACGTCTGAAGATGGTCTACTTTCGGGCTGTTCTTCATGATAAGTTTTGTGGTTGTGTTCGATTGATAATAGATAATCAGTTTGAGTTTGTGGTCAGGGTCATTACAGCACGTGTTCTTGTAAATTAAGTCTCGCAGGATTTTTTCGTCGGTTTTGTAGGAGGATGAAAACTGGTTTTTGTAGTAGACATTATGGATAACAGTTTGTGATGGTTGTGATGTACTATTGGAAGCGGAGGTGGCAGTTTGGGTTTTGTGAAGGTAGTCATGCAGGGTTTTGTCAAAGATTGTGTTACTAAAGCCATTGTTGATGATGGTTTGCTTTAATTTTGTAACTGTGGAGTTGAAAATTTCCCAGGTTGAGGATATTTTGTAGGCTCTGTGTATAAGGGCCTTGATTGTTCCAATTTTGTACCGATCAGGGCATTCGCTATCTGCATTGAGGTATATGCCTTTATGCGTTGGCTTGTGGTATACTGACGTGACGTATTTGTCGTCAGTAGCATTGATGGAGACGTCGAGGAAATTGATGTTGTTGTTATTAGATTCCTCGTGAGTAAATTTCAGCACAGACATCTCTTGAAAGGATTCTTTGATGGATAATAGCTCATGCTGATCTTGTACAACAACAAGACAGTCATCAACATATCGGCAGTAGAGGGGAGGTTTGTTTAGTTCCATCACGTTGTTTTCTACGTGACACATGTAGAAGTTGGCAAAAGTAACTCCTAGAGGTGATCCCATTGCCACACCGTCAATTTGGCGGTATAGACTGCCATCAATGTGTCGAAATGGGGACTTGGTAGTGCAAGCTAGGAGTAGCTTTCTGAGGACTGGTTCAGAGATTGCTAATGGAGGCAAAGAGCTCGGAGAGCGGTATATAGCATCGCATATGATGTTGATAGTTGTTTGAACCGGTACATTAGTAAATAATGACTCTACATCCAGGGAGGCCAGGCTTCCTTGGGGTTGTAAGGCTCTTAGTATGCTTAACAATTCATCAGTAGAATTGAGCATGTATTCAGCAGGCATGTATGGTGTGATAAGGCTATTAAGTTGTTTTGCAGTTTCATATATAGGTGTGGTGACTTGGGAGATGATTGGGCGTAGTGGGTTGCCTTGTTTATGTGTTTTTACGGTGCCATAGAGGTAGCCAGGGCTGTATTCTCCAGAAATAGGTTTGAGGATATTAACAGGTAAGTTTTTATTAGAAGAGGCAATTAGCTTGTTAACTTCGGTTTTCAGTTCTTTAGTAGTGTCACGCTTGATCTTTTCGAATTTGGTTTTGTCAGAAAGTATAGCATTAAGTTTCGTTTTGTATTCATGTTTGTCAAGTACAACCAAAACGTTGGATTTGTCGGCTTTACGTATTATAATACCGGGGTGTGATTTGAGTTCTTTAGCAGCTTGTAGTAATTCAGGGGTAAGGATTTTTGTCTTGGAGTCATAGTTTCTTTTCTTTGTGCTTTCAGCTTGTAGTAGATTACGTAAGTCAGGATTGACGCTGATGATATCATCTTTCTCAAGTTTCAATAGGGAAGAAAACAATAGTTCGAGTTCAGTTGCTTTAGCGTCTGGGTCAAACTTTGGCTTGAAATGACATTTAGGGCCTAAATATACACACACACACTATAATAGACTGAAATTAAAGAACTACCATTTAACTACAATTTAAAGAAAGAATTACAAATAAGTAAATATATGATAAATATTCTGAAGGATATAAAGAATGGTTAAGAAAGAAAGAAGAAGAAGAAAAAACTGGCGCGTTAATAAATATACACAATTATATATGATGCAACTATAGCAACATTGTGTACTGTAGTTCCAGAAAATATCCATCCCCCCTCCCCACCCCATGGAGGGAATTGGAAATACTGGAGGGGAGGGGAGTAGGGGTCAGAGAAAGAACAAAACTACAGAGTTTTTATGGAAGAAAAAATAGAAGTTCCAGAGGATTAGGGGGCCCTTTTACAAATTCCCTCTCTGGCGGGGGTATGGATATTTCCTGGAACTACACATTTTTCACATTATACTGACTATTATACTGGCTGTAAAAGCTAATGCCCAACATCTATTTGACTAGACTGAAATGCAGTAGGCATCTACAAACAATTGACCTATTTTTCAGTGTGGGTATTCAGGGACCGTGGAGACGGGGGGGGGGGGGGGGGGGGAGAGCATTGTGTGACGAGGCTAAACACGGCTGCAAGGGAGACTACAGTCCCTGGTGTTGGATTTCAAAATCTAGATGATTTTAAAATCAGACATTATGGTTAACAGCTAGATACTTCAGTGGTTGTAACTCAGCCTCCACTGGTTGCAAAAATTGATTTTCCACTAACATTCATTATCATTAAATTATTATTGACTAGTTTTGCCATTATGGTATCTATAGGCACTGCAGTGACAAAGTAACTGTTCTTGGAAAAGGGGAGTTTCTATCCCTTTTCCAAGAACAGTTACTTTGTCTGTGCAAATTAGCTGACATGTCAATCACCTTTATCAAATATTTTCACATATTCACTCTGATTGTGTTCACACATAAACACATACACATACATTTAAAAAGATTATAGTTTGCTCGAAAAAATTAAGAGATTGTGTTAGCATATATGAAATTTTTCTACATGAGATTAAACATTTTACGAGAGAATTTGTGCTTACTTGAAGAGTGATATTGTTATTTTTCAGCGTTTCTTTTAACTTGTCATTTTCCTTGCTTACTGCAATCAGTTTCTCCAACATTTCATCCTCCTTTCGACAGTCGCTTTCAAACATTTTAGCAGAAGCTTCCCTTCCACTGGCTTGAAGTACTTTTGTGCTCGAGTCCGAACTACATGGCTGCTCGAAGCTGTTTGACGGCGAGACTACCACAAAGTCTTGAATGCTTCCACCAGAAGAATGGTCGCTGGTGAACGAAGAAATCTTTGGCGGAGACTCTAAAGATGTCGACATTTTGGAGTTGATATTCAAGAAGCAAAAAGGTTTTCAATAGATGTGAATTCAAGATTTTTCTGCGTCATGGACAGGACCTGACAAAATGGTGGACGACCTGAAGACGTTAAAACGACGACTTCCAAAGCTTCCAGGCTATTTCGTAAAAGAAACCCTACTCAAAAAAACACAAAGTACAATATTCAAGAGCCCAATGAAGTGAATGTTCTCTCCAGATCAAAGAACGCGAACTAAAAGTGAAAGTAAGCACTTCGCGGAAGTTTACCTTCTTCTCGACGGGTTTTGGGGAATCCCCGCGACGTCACCGTCTCAAAATAATGCGAGTTCCCGGATGAGGTTAAAAATAGAACGCGGCGCATATTGCTTTTATTTTCATTTTTGCTATCACTCACAAAATCATCTGCAGCCACTAATATAATTTTTCAGCTTTATTTTTTGATACTTTTTAATACATCTATTCGCAATTTGTTAGCCTGCGTCACATCCGGACTTTTCCTCCGACTTGACGGAGGAAAAGTCCGGATGTGACGCAGGCTACAATTTGTAAGACTATTTTTCGTTGATTATTAGGCACTTGGGGGAGGGGGAGGGGAGGGGTAGAAAGTGACCAGGAGGATTTCCCTTCTCGTTTCCCTTCTTCTCTGCTTCCCCATTCCCCTCCCTTTAGAAAGCCCGATATATAACGAATGGGACTTTTGAACTGTCGAGATTCAAGTTGTTAGCGACCGCTGTAAAATTAGACAGCAGAAACAGGTAACAAAGGTATCCCAAACTGGATATTTCTTGGAATTCTGATAAGAAGATCAATAAAGGCTAACAAACGGAAACTGACATTCAATATTCTTGTCTAACATACTGCATGCGATCGAGAACACCCAAGACCTTGTTGTTAAAAACAAACCCAAGTCCGATAACTAAATTTTGCTTTACGAGTTGCACGGTTATTCATAGACACTGTTTCAACCTATGACTGTGGGCTTCCTGTGCTGGAGGCAATAACCTTGCAGTCCTGTGTAACAAAAATTGATTTATAGATGTTCGCAGTGACTACTTTACAGTGGATATGAGATGCTCTTGCGGCACATGTGCGAGTCACTGCCAGTGCTACTTACCAATGGTCGCTTTTAATCGCGCACGACGTTTATAATTGGGGGCGGCGCCGCTTAAACGAGTAAATACGGTATTTAGCTTAATTAATTTGCGGGCGCGAAGCGTAAGCCGCTCGGCAAAAGTTGAGTTGTAGATATTCGCAGCGACTACTCTCCAGTGATTATGAGCTGCTCTTTCGGCACAATTGCAAGTCATTCCACAATTAAAGATTTGTAGTGCTCCACTTACAAATGGCTGCCTTGAAGCTTAGATTTCGGATAAAATAATGTTTATTTAGCTCGGCAAGAATTTTGCCATAAAGGATTTCACAATGGCTATTTCGAACAAGATTAATACATTTTCTGTAATTTCTGCACAGTCATAAGAGCTTGTAAATCTCTGCCTATTCTATGCAGAATAATCACTCACTCACTCCGGCAATTAATTAATCAATCAATCAATCAATCAATCAATCAATCAATCAATCAATCAATCAATCAATCAATCAATCAGACGTGAAGCACACTGAACTTATAAGTATGCGTGTTTTATCACTATAGTCATAAATTCCTGTTTATCAGGTCTTTCAGTTATATCTGAGGACAGGCTGTAAACATTTGGCTTCAACCACAGGCAGTCCAAGATGCGATACGATTTGAGGAAGGTAAATAAATTTATTATTTGCTTCAACCGGCCTCAAATAGAGAGTTGACTGACATGACGACTATTCTATTTCGATTGCTTAGCTGGAATGGAACCTCGACGCCACCAGAACTGAAACACTGTCCGCGGTCAGTAAGGAACACAAAATATTGCTTTTAGACAACTACAAGCGACGGCTGTGTTGTTAATTAAAGACATGGAAAAGACGGTCTTTATAGAAGAACAGATTAACAAAGAGGTCACACCTACTAAGAGTAACTCTAGCGGATAGCTTTTTGTATCGTTATTTATGGTTCTTTGTGACTGATTAGAAGAATTAAATGAAATTGATATCGTGATATAATCAGTGTCAGACAAGAAATATGATCGAACTCAAACTTCACATCTCCCATCTCTCATGGTTTTGTAGATGCACAGAATGTGGCTAGGTCGACTATTTGTTAAGGTGGCTCGACTGCATGGGTTTTGTTTGAGGCGCACCTCCGCTGTTTGATCGCAAAATGCGTCACGGCCAACTGACCATTTCAAAAAAGTTCATAGCAAGTCTAGGGATAAGGTTCAAGTTCTTTGGCGTTTAAATCATTATGATCGAAGCTACCAATAATTTGTAGTGACAGTATTGAACTTTTACACACCAAAAAAGTAAATAATTCCAAGCATTTATTCACTTGGCCAGAAACCTCACTTACAGGGCTCAGAAAAAGCTTCTTTTAAGCTCATTTTGTCGACACACTCTTTAATTCTTCGTAATTTGAAGAAATAGAACAAAATCGCCTTAATTGCGCGATTTTGAGAAACATGAATTTAGGTCTAGTTGATACTGAGAGCTGCGATTTTTCATCTTTTGTTTATCATTTCACTTATATCTCAAAAAAGCTAGAAAACTTCTCTCGATGAATTCTTCCCTTACTTCAGTATCAGCGTTTTTTACCTAGTTGGTTCTTAACCCTACACATTTCATGGCCATTATTGAAACATTGTATAAGGTATCCAAAATAAATTATAAAAAACGTAAATTTTTTTAGACCGCTTTAATAATTCGGGGTGACGTTGCTCAAGAACTACATTAGTATATCCTGACATGCTTAATGGACAATGACAGATCCCAGCACTTAAAAGTCATTTTATTAGTAACTTTTATATAAAATGAACCGGACAAATTTATCACTCTTTTCTCACCGGTAAGTCAATAGGTAAGTTAATAAACTGGCCATTCTAACACTGATATTCTTTTTAACTTTAATGAAATAAATGAACCCCCTCTAAAATTCCCCCAGCGCGCTACTCCGCCCCCATTTATAAAAATACACTCCCTTAGGGAACCATTATTTGTCAAATCCGGACAAAGTGTTTCCTGGTTTAATAGCAAAAGATATAAAGCTAATAAGAGGACCGCCCTATGTGTAAATATATGTCATAAAGATATATGGAATGTATTTCCTGTTTTTCTCAGTGGATAAAACAGTTAGTGACTGTCAAAACTAGCACGACTCAAAGTCAGAATCTTCTTCTTTGTTGACGCTCATATAACTCAGGTAAGGAGTCAAAAACTCATAACCAAATAGTCATCAAATCAGTCCATATAGCCCGATTTCCCAACATGCCCAATGGAACAATTTTTGTTCGACAAACAAGGACGTTGTATCTATCTCATAGGCCCTATGACAGTTTTGGCCTTGACGAGTAGGTAAAGCCTCGCATTTTAACAAGGAAACTGAGAAAATCCGTGCCAAATAATTCAAGTTAAATTCATATTCTTATAGAACGATGAATTACAAACGTTAGACGTAGCTGATCTATAGGGAACGAGTCATCTCAGTTTTAGTTCTCCATACAATTCTTTATATTTTGGCTCATTGTTTTTTGTTGTTGTTGTTGTTGTTGTTGTTGTTGATGTTGTTGTGTTGTTTTTTGCGAAACGAAACGAAACCATTTTGTGAAACGATTAAGACCGTATTCTGGCTTATCGTATTTGGCTTCACTTTGCATGCCTCTCCCTTTCGTTTGTATGTTCATTATAGCAGTTAGAGTAAATAATGAAGCTGATGGCTTTTCGCAAGGCATAGTCCAGGACTATGAGGAAGAGAAACGGGTCAAGTCTACCTCCTTGCTGTACACCAACATTTATTTCAAACTTGGCAGTGTTACCATTATTTGTAACAACTTTGGCTTTCGTATAGCAGTACATTAGCTCTATTGCAAACAGCAGTCTAGCCAGGGATGCCATAAGTCTTCAGGACCTTAAACATTTTGGCACGATGAATGGAATCAAAGGCCTTTTTAAAATCTATGAAAGCGGTGATCGTGCGAGGAACAGCCAAGCAGAGTCTTGAAGTGGTCGAACCAGGTAGCACCCCGCGTGCCTAGGCGCCTAACCGCGCCTGATCATGATACTTGTCCCACTTCCCTAGCTCGCCTTCCTTCTGAGAGTTTGTTGATAACTTTCCAGGCCTCACTCAACTGGCCATTAGCATGAGCCAACTGAACTTGGTTGACCATTTCCTGTAGTTCCTTTGTTTTAATTTTGCCGTATGTTTGATATAAAGCCGTACCTTTGCCTCCTCAAAAGACTCAAAACCCTCAAAAAACGTCCGCAAAGGAGCATAAGGTATTCCGTGGCAGATTTTTATCACATTTGCCGTTCATATATCACCATGGATACTAAGTTTTTTAATTTGACAATACGTCACGTTCTTTCACCAGTTTGTTGGAAGGAAACATTTCCTGTTGTCCAATAAATATTTTCATTTTTAAGTGGAAATCCAATAATGATTTAATCAGCAACAATGTTGCTTTATTGCTTTGTGGGGAACTGAGTGGGTGGGTTTTTTTTTTCGGATTAACATCAATCCTAAAACGCTAAATCATAAAGTGGTCTAACGGTTTCTCGTGTGGGGTTTTTCTCTAAGGAAATATTTGCAACTAGCAGATACAGTTTATTCAATTGTAGGGACGGGCCATAATTTGATTTTTGATTTTTTTTAGGGGGGGGGGGGGGGGCAATATTTTTTGTGCAGGAGTTTTTTTTTTTTTTGTCCTTCGTGATGGTGTAGGATTTTTTTTTTCACCATGTACAAATTTTTTTCTTGCACTTTTGTCAGCGTGCACGATTTTTTCCTTCCTTTAAGATCAAGATCAAGATGTATTTTATTAGCACCTTACACTTTACAAGTCACGTTTTGGCTTAACTCTGCTAATAAAATATGTATGACTTATGTGACATAGGCTATACTGCTTAAATAAAGTTATTATTATTATTATTATGCTCGTCGTATCTCTTAGGTACGGAAGCCCAGGAGGGCCACTAATGGTTTTTGTTTTTGTTTTTAACTTTTCGGTTTTTGTTTTTAACTTTTCAGTTTTTGTTTTTTGTTTTTTGCTTTTCGGTTTTATTTTTTGCTTTTCGGTTTTTATTTTTGAATTTCGGTTTTTATTTTTACATTTCACTTTTATTTTTTGCTTTTCGGTTTTTATTTTTACATTTCACTTTTATTTTTTGCTTTTTGGATTTTTATTTTTGCTTTTTGGTTTTATTTTTTGCTTTTCGGTTTTATTTTTTGCATTTTGGTTTTATTTTTTGCTTTTCGGTTTTTATTTTTACATTTCACTTTTATTTTTTGCTTTTTTGCTTTTTATTTTTGCTTTTTGTTTTTATTTGTTGCTTTTCGGTTTTATTTTTTGCATTTTGGTTTTATTTTTTGCTTTTCGGTTTTTATTTTTACATTTCACTTTTATTTTTTGCTTTTTGGATTTTTATTTTTGGTTTTATTTTTTGCTTTTCGGTTTTAGTTTTTGCATTTTGGTTTTATTTTTTGCTTTTCGGTTTTTATTTTTACATTTCACTTTTATTTTTTGCTTTTTGGATTTTTATTTTTGCTTTTTGTTTTTATTTTTTGCTTTTCGGTTTTATTTTTTGCATTTTGGTTTTATTTTTTGCTTTTCGGTTTTTATTTTTACATTTCACTTTTATTTTTTGCTTTTTGGATTTTTATTTTTGCATTTTGGTTTTATTTTTTGATTTTCGGTTTTATTTTTTGCATTTTGGTTTTATTTTTTGCTTTTCGGTTTTTATTTTTACATTTCACTTTTATTTTTTGCTTTTTGGATTTTTATTTTTGCTTTTTGGTTTTATTTTTTGCTTTTCGGTTTTATTTTTTGCATTTTGGTTTTATTTTTTGCTTTTCGGTTTTATTTTTTGCATTTTGGTTTTATTTTTTGCTTTTCGGTTTTTATTTTTACATTTCACTTTTATTTTTTGCTTTTTGGATTTTTATTTTTGCTTTTTGTTTTTATTTTTTGCTTTTCGGTTTTATTTTTTGCATTTTGGTTATATTTTTTGCTTTTCAGGTTTTTATTTTTACATTTCACTTTTATTTTTTGCTCTTTAGATTTTTATTTTTGATTTTATTTTTTGCATTTTGGTTTTATTTTTTGCTTTTCGGTTTTATTTTTTGCTTTTATTTTTTACTTTTGAAAAAAAAAATTCTTTTTTTGAAAAAATATTTCTTTTTTGAAAAAAATCCGTTTTAGAGAAAATTTTTTCTTTTTTTGAAAAAAAAATTCTGATTTTGAAAAAATTTTTCTTTGAGTGGCCCTTCTGGGCCGTCCCATGATGCACTGCGGCACGACATCAACAAAGATGGCGGACGCTTAGAAGGATGAGGAAAATCAATCGTTGCTCTTTATTACTAGCTTTCTTTCGTTTCTGTAGTTTTTGAAGTTTATCTTGTAAACTACGGACTACAAACAGACTTAAGTGCAACATGCAGGCCCATATATACATTATTGATTAAGGATTGCTTAAATTAGTCTCTCTCTCTCTCTCTCTCTCTCTCTCTCTCTCTCTCTCTCTCTCTCTCTCTCTCTCTCTCGATCTCTCTCTCTACCTCTCTCTGACTCTCTCTCTCTCTCTCTCTCTCTCTGTCTCTCTCTCTCTCTCTATCTATATGTATCTATATCTATATCTATATGAGGATTTGCAGTCCCCCAGTCGGGCATTTGATCATTTTCTGGGACTCACAAATCATTTGATCATTTTCTGAGACTCACAAAAGTTTCAAGTTCCAACATAGGGTTACAATTTGGTCTTTTTAGTCTGGAATAAGCTACGCTTTCTTTTGACACAGAAACAATGTAAATTCCATTTAAAAGTTAGTAAATATTGATTTCAGTCTGGGATAGGGTGTACAATTCTTAGTTTTAGTCTGGGGTAGAGTATGAAAAATCGAAATTTTAGGTCTGGGATAGGGTCACTGGGTTTTGAGGTCCTGGCGGCACACCATTACCCAAGTTGGGGTGGTAGTACCACCCCCACCCCCACCCCATGGGGTAATATAGGAACAATTACCTTTACATTTTGTAACGGCACCATATCTCAAACCATATCGCAATCATATCACAAAAAGGATACCCTACCCCAGACCTAAAAGCCGGAAAACCATACCCTATAGCATGGAACATACCCGTATAACCCCCCCCCCCCCCCCCCCCCCCCCCCCCCCCAGCCCCCGGGCATATTACACATATTATTGTGACCATATGAAATAATTTGGTACTTATTGACTGACTGAGATTTTATTGGACTGAATCATGTAGCCATCAAAGTAAACCCCGAAGGTGGGAGAAGTGCAGACAAGGGGTTGAGACTTGATCAAGAACTGAATTTTTTTCATCAAAATCCCGAGGGTGTTGGAACTTGAAACTTTTGTGAGTCTCAGAAAATGATCAAATGATTTGTGAGTCCCAGAAAATGATCAAATGCCCGACTGGGGGACGGCAAATCCTCATATAGATATAGATATAGATACATATATATAGAGAGAGAGAGAGAGACAGAGAGAGAGAGAGAGAGAGAGAGAGAGTCAGAGAGAGGTAGAGAGAGAGATCGAGAGAGAGAGAGAGATCTAGAGAGACTAATTTAAGCAATCCTTAATGTATATATGGGCCTGCATGTTGCACTTAAGTCTGTTTGTAGTCCGTAGTTTACAAGATAAACTTCAAAAACTACAGAAACGAAAGAAAGCTAGTAATAAAGAGCAGATAACAAGCAACGATTGATTTTCCTCATCCTTCTAAGCGTCCGCCATCTTTGTTGATGTCGTGCCGCAGTGCATCATGGGACGGCCCAGAAGGGCCACTCAAAGAAAAATTTTTTCAAAATCAAAAAAAGAAAAAAATTTCTCTAAATTAAAACGGATTTTTTTTTTCAAAAAAAGAATTTTTTTTTTTCAAAAAAAGAATTTTTTTTTTCAAAAAAAGAATTTTTTTTTTCAAAAAAAGAATTTTTTTTCAAAAGTAAAAAGTAAAAGCAAAAAATAAAAACCGAAAAGCAAAAAATAAAACCAAAATGCAAAAAATAAAACCGAAAAGCAAAAAATAAAAACAAAAATAAAAAATAAAAATCTAAAGAGCAAAAAATAAAAGTGAAATGTAAAAATAAAAACCGAAAAGCAAAAAATAAAACCAAAATGGAAAAAATAAAACCGAAAAGCAAAAAATAAAACCAAAATTCAAAAATAAAGACCGAAAAGCAAAAAATAAAAGTGAAATGTTAAAATAAAAACCGAAAAGCAAAAAATAAAACCAAAATTCAAAAATAAAGACCGAAAAGCAAAAAATAAAACCAAAATGCAAAAAATAAAACCGAAAAGCAAAAAATAAAACCAAAATTCAAAAATAAAGACCGAAAAGCAAAAAATAAAAGTGAAATGTAAAAATAAAAACCGAAATTCAAAAATAAAAACCGAAAAGCAAAAAATAAAACCGAAAACAAAAAACAAAAAACAAAAACTGAAAAGTTAAAAACAAAAACAAAAACCATTAGTGGCCCTCCTGGGCTTCCGTACTTAGGGGTAAAAGTCAGCGATTTGGTATCTTTTAAGGTGTGTTAAAATTGAAGTTTAGAGTTTTAGCATTTCTTGGGCTCTCTTAGAGTGCCAAAAGAGCCAATCGCTTATTGTCTTGTTCTCAAATGGAAGGACAAAAGCGTGTCGACCATCCAATTTTATGTTCATAATAATAATGTTCATTAGCTTGTTATCGCTGGTATCTCTTAGGGGTTAAGAAATCGTCCAGCCACGCCCTTCCTTAAAAGACTTCCAGTATCTTTTAGGGGTATTTTTGAAAATTTCTGACGAGCATATCCGATCCATTTACAATGGAGTCCCTCCCCCGGAATTCACCTATCCAACTTTGAAATCCTTGATCCTGTAATATCTCTGTTTAATCGGATTTAACATTAAATTCTATTGTTATTTTGTCAGTTCATGTTTGAAATTTTATTGCCATAGAAAACCACCGATCGAATCCCAGTCTTTCAATAACTGATTTTAACTTTTCAGTCCATGTCATTAATGTCAACCCATTACTGAGAAGGCCAGGTATTGTTTTATCGGATAATTTAGCTGTGCTATCGCAGGCCGCAAATTTATACCAAAATTTTATGGCTCTTAATTTTGCTTCTATTTTCATTGGGTATAAATCCAGTTCAGCTCTGCAGGCATTATTAGAGGCATTCTTTGTAACCCCTAGGAGTATTTTGCAAACTGTTTTATATGTATGTATTCTGCTGTGCTCGAATGTTTTTTTTTGTTTTGTTTGTTTGTTTGTTTTTTGAAGTTTTTTGTTTTGTTGTTGTTGTTGTTGTTGTTTTTTGTTCTTTTTTTCTGGTTATTGTCCCCCCCCCCTCAATAATATAATGGTCCGTCCTTAGCATTTGTTGAAAACAGAACAAAAGAAATATTGGACAAAGCGGTGTTCAAAATATCGTATCCCAATAGTTGGAGCCAATGTCGGGAGTGGTACGTTGGGCAACATTGCTTGAGGCTTTGTATGTTCATTGCCTAAGGCTGCGCACAAAAATATGATCATAATTTTATGAAAAAGTTTACAAGTTACAGTATAAGTAATTCTAGTAAAATCATTGTAAATGTAATCAAATATAATGGATGAACGTCAAATATCGCCTTTTGGGCAAAACAAAAACATGATATCGGATATAAATGTATCGGAAATTTTCTACCGGCCGTGACTTTTAACTTGCAAGACCCACGGCACGACCAACAATAACAAAAACAACAACCTCTTATTCTATTTGATATTTCCTGCATGCAAAGAAACCAAAATACCGAATTCTAGAGAAAAATTACAATTGATAACGTATTTATTGATGTGATCTATTCATCTTTCACCCGGTTGGTTAATTGCATTTCAACAATCATCTGTATTTTGATTGGTCGACAACTCTTTCGGTAAACTTCTCTGTTGCGCGAAATTTCACTGTAAAGAAAATAAAAACAATAAAAGCAATAAAAATCGAAAAGGGCTCACTTCCCTTTATTTGAATGTTCTCAGGGATTTTTTTCTTCTTAATTACCAACCGTGACGCTTCCAACTGTGAAAGCCTATAGACCCCTGCTGAAACAAATCTCATGGGCATTTTGCCTATGATAAACGACGGCCGCTTCAGTTAACGTTTATTCTAGAGAAGTCCTTTATCCAGCAAACGCAATCGGTTAGCAGTTGTGTTCAAAACATTATGCCACTTTGTTGATTTAGTGCTAAAGCGAAAGGGGTGCTGCAGAGTTTCGTTAAACCTTTCGTGCACTTGGAAAAAAAAACCCTCCAGAGAAACTTTAAAAGTAAAACAGAGTCCACAAACTGAACATTCTGATCTGCATTATATTTTCAAAATCACCATTTTGAAGAGTTTCTGTACAAATGTCCTTGCAACTGACCGCCTCCTTGAGGGAGTTTTTGGGTTTTAAGTGTTATTACTGTATTTTGTGGTAAGTATAGTTTTAAATCTCTTTCCTGCCCTTGATATTAATACTACTGTATGTCTTACACGTATATAATACACGTATGCTTACAGACGGCAAAAGACGCTTGATTACAAAGGATATAAACACTCTTGTTCATTGAAAATGTCATTGATATCAGTCATGTATTTCCCTCTCTGACCAAAGCTTTTTTTAAAACACTTTATCTTGTGAGATATAAATATAAGCCTATTTAAAAACGTTATCATGACAAATGGCGAATGGCAGCTGGTGTTTAAGGCAAGGACCAAACTGTGGGTCCACAAAAATAACTATCTAGTTCTTTGTTAAATTAATGGTTGACAGAAAATAACATACTGCTAAAAGTTCAGTCCGGTATGCAAAAGCCTTTGATGGCCTTTTTTATGAGTTATCGATTTTCGACCGTCACCACTCGACTTATCCAAAACGACTGGCCTTTTGGGCTTGAAATCAATGAGGCTTATTTTTAATTTATATTCAAGGGTTTTTCAGAATGTTTTTCAACTAATACAACTTAAGCTAGCTGAATATCACAGAATGAAATATATCTTGCATGTTTCACAGACTTTTGAAAATCAAGGTGCGTTTGTGATTAAGGCAAAACGTGAGAGGTAGTCGAGTATTGTTTGGAACTGTTTGAGAGACAACCAAACAAATAAAGCTTTCATAACCTTGTGAAAACACGGAAGAAGTGTTTCGCTCCTTTATTGAGAGATGAAATACAAATACAACAGGTTAAATAGTATTTGTCCTTGTTTTGCACAGCGATCTATACCTCACTTATCCCGAAGCCAAGGATACTGATCTGTAGTAAACGCTTCATGTCCCGAACACAATATCGATGTAATTCAGTAGACAAACAAAAGACTCTAAGCGTGAAAAATAGTGAAGCTAACAAAGAATATATATTCGATTCGTTCCGGTTGACGCTAAAGCTAAGATTCTTTTCCAGGTTCGGATTTGTTTTTCCGCGCCAATCTGACAACTCAGTGGCAAGGCCCAGAGATTTCTCTGACTTAAGGTTTATTGATATCGTAGTTGTTAAAAATCATAAATCATTTGTGGACGTGGCTCTTGCCTCTTTTTTTTTTTCCCTCCCTCTCTTTTTTTTTTTTTTTTTTTTTTTTTCTTTTTTTTTCTAGGAGTCTAGAATTATCCGAAGTGGTTTGATAAATCGGATAAATTTAAAAACGTATTTCCCCCCCTCATGTTTGTTATCTCACTGCGGCGTTTTCTTGAGATAAAAAGCTAGCCTTTTGGTTTGGACGCAACGAAAGCCGTAACCGCTTTTCATATTTATTCGGGTTGTAGTGGAGGAAGACTAAAATATTGCTGGACATTTCGGGCCCCGTTTACATGAGAGAGGGTGCCCCTATGTAGTGGGATAACTCTTTTGTTTTGTGTCCCCCAGGGTAAAGAAAACTTACAAAAGAGTTATCCCTCCTACATAGGGGCATCCTTTCTCATGTGAACGGGCCCTTACATGAATTATGTTCACATCTGAAATAAGAATGCTTGACTGGAATCAGCCGTTTGTATTCACGACAACTGAGTTAGTTCTTCAAATGGGCATACACACACGTTCAATACAGGTGAACAAACTAAGACCTTTTCTGAGAGAAACCGTATAAGTTGAGATGTTACTGGAAAACTAATTTATTACCTCTCCATTACTGCAATTTTGAAATTCATGCGAACTCAGACATTCAAAAACTCAACTGGTTTTTGTCGTTTTCGCTTCCGTCAATTACGATCAAAATGATAAACAATGATCTCAAAGCACTCCAAACACCTATCAAATAATTCAAAATGATATTATTTAATAATGTCGAATTTCCTTGGATAGATGCAACTACTCTAAGGAATACCATACAGTAATGAACGATTTACAGTATGGAAGACATTAATATAAATCAATTAAACTGTTACCATCTGAGTTTATCGTCCATTGCATGCACCCACTCTGGCATGCACCAAACACCATGCATGTGTCATAGGTAATTAACCACTGACTAATTGACTTTTATTATTGTGAAAATCTGTGCTGTGCCTGAATGTTGGATAGTTCATTATGAAAAAATATGTAAAGGCAAATTTCACCAGCTCAATTTGACTTGTTAAACCCTAAATAATAAAATATACTTTAGCATTAAAAGGGACAGTTTCTGCTGCACATGGCATATAAGCTAGACAGATAGGTTTAATAATCTAAAGCTGGTGATGAATTGTTATGTTATCAGGGTCCATCCATCTTAAGACTTTTACTTGATTGCAATCATCAATTTGTTCATTTGTGAGATCAAAAACACCAGCCATCTTATCATCCTATACGATCTTTTTATCGCCTAAATGTTCGATTTATTAAGTATTTTATACTGGTCGTTTTTCATACACTAATGTGGTTCTACGATCGAAAGCACTCATCAAGAAACAAAGACAATAATTTAAGAGGATTTTCGTACGTCTACTTTTTACTGAAAATTTTATAACCTGTCACGTATTATTTTTTTCTTTCTTTCTTCCCTTTTTTCCTTCCTTCGTTCCTCTCTCCTTTCCTTTCTCCATCCTTCCTTCCTTTCCTTTTTCCTCCATTTCTTTCTTTCTTTCTTTCTTTCCTTCCTTCTTTCCTTTCTCCTTTCCTTCCTTCATCCTTCCTTCCTTCCTTTCCTTCTTTCTTCTATTTCTTTCTTCTTTCTTTCCTTCCTCCTTCCTTCTTTCCTTTCTCCTTTCCTTCCTTCATCCTTCCTTCCTTCCTCTCTTTCTTCTATTTCTTTCTTTCTTTCCTTCCTTCTTTCTTTCTTTCTTTCTTTCTTTCTTTCTTTCGTTCTTTCTTTCGTTCTTTCTTTCTTTCTTTCTTTCTTTCTTTCTTCCTTCCTTTATCTAATTTATTTAAGGGTTACTTTTGAGTAGCGTTTCGTTATAGCAAAAGTACTTAAAGGAATCACAAGCTAAAGAGATCTTTTTTGAAAAAAAGATCTATTTTTTTTGCGCATTCATCCTATTTAATTTGCCTTGCCGTAATGACTAGTTATCTGCCCGGTGCCAGATTATGACCAGCTTTTCCTGAGTAATGTGATAACTGCTACTAGTAAAATCGTTTTAAATGAGAAAGGAAATTGCGTTATCTCGCAAGGGGGTCGAGTACTGATATTTTGGTGATAAACCATGAACATTTCTAAGAATCAGACATAATATAATTTGGTTGGTTGAACAGACGTGAAATACACGATATCCTTCGCTTCGGGGGAGTTCATTAATCAAAGGTAACACTGATGACTACAAGACGGGTAAGACGGTCGGTTTTTTCCTCCCTTCGTATACTATCACATATTACTCTATCACTCTTTTAAAAAGTTTCGATCTTTTCGTTTGAATATTTATATCAACAGGGACTGAATGTGTTTTACTAATGTCAAGGTCGCATTCTATTCGATTTCTTTCACTTTTTTCTTTCTTTCATTCACATGTTTTGAACTTTAATTACTTTAATACTGCGACATCTAGTCAAACAAAACTAGCAGGTCACTTGCGGTTGCAATGAAGGAAGTCCTTCTGGTGCTTTGGGCGACAATTGCTGTCCAACGTATATCTATATACATTATTGAATTAGCTTTTCAATAGTATTTTTTTGATTGAAGTACCTAGAAGTGAAACCAAATTAGTAAGTCACTCACAATTTGTAGAGCACGTCGTCATTAAGGAAGCTAAAGTTTTATTGTTCTTTGGTGATTTACCCGCCAATTCATAGTGGCGGCACGGGGCCTAGTGATGAGAGCACTGCAGGTACTGTGGTCCGGGTTCAAGTCGAACCTCGGGTGCTGGATCATATATGCAAACTGAGTTTGTTTGACTATACACCGATTCGAAATATGGCGGCAAATTTGAATAACTATTGTACATGTTTTATACTGACTAGCCTCTCATTCATGTGAAAACGCTTTTGTGTTTCCACGTGAACACGAGGCTAGTCAGTCCAGAACAATAGTTATTCAAATTTGCCGCCATATTTCGAATCGGTCAGTGTGTTGTTCTTTACCATGTTACGAGGGTTTTTTCCCTGGGTTCTCCAGGTTTTCTAGCTCTCTCAGCAAAAATCAACATTATTGATTTATTGAGTTGTTTATTAACTGAAATTCATAATCCTTCAAGCCGCACATAATAATTCCACAGGGCACTACTCTAGGTCCTTTGATATTCGTGTTTAGACTTTATCTAGCGGTAACCCCAGTTTGCCATTTTTTGTTCACCCTGTTTTAACTGGATGTCTATCTCAGTGTTTATTTATTCATTTACCAATCCTTGATTCATTCATCGAAAAATATTGTACGGATTTTAACGGAAAGGAGATTCCATTACAAAATGTCAAAGAGTATGAAACGGCACGAAACTCAATAGGCTATGTCACACACTCCGGGAACTCACTTGATGTCCTACTAGGCGTTTACTCCAGACCCCAAAAAAATCCTTTCCCAACACGGCTGCTTCAACGAACGTAACACATTTCTCCCCGCGTTTCGACCAACACAAAGTTTTTAAAATCTGAGAGATTAACTATTTAAGACGTATCAACAGCCAGCTGGACTACTTAAGTACAGGTTTGGTAATGGGGCTAAAGCAAATGAACTCCTCACGATGTCCAGCAGATTTCATTGTCAGGGGAAGACCTAAAAGCAAATAAAGTGAAGTGGCGCGTAGACGAGAAACACAAAAAGGTAGATTGCGGAAATAGAAAGGAAAAGAGAAGCAAATAGAAGAGACGAGAGAAACTAAAGGAAAAGATAAGAACTGAAAAGCGAAGGTAGAGAGGAAACGACAAAAATGGATAAGCTAAGACGCGCTAAGAAGTGCAGAAAAGAATATTGATGCAGAAAAGAAGAAGGGAAGAGGATAGTAGAGAAGAGAAGGGAAAAGAGAAGAAAAAGAGCAAATAGATTAGGGAAAAGAAGAGAAGAAAAATGCGGTAAAGAAAACAAAAGAGCAGAGAAAAAGTAAACAGAAAAGGAAATTAAAGGAAAGGAAATTAAAAGAAAGGGAAGGAAAGACAAGAAAAAGAGAAGAGGAGGGAAGAGGAGTCAGAAGAAGAGAAGAGGGGAGTAGAAAATAAGTGAAAAGAAAACGGAAAAGAAATAAGAGTAGAGTATAGACAAGTGAAAAGAAGAGACGAGAAAAGAGAAGAGGAAAGAACAGAAAAGAACAGAACAGAACAGAAGACTGGAGAAGAATGGGGAAGAAAAGAGAAGTGAAAAGAAGAGACGGGAAGAAAAGAAAAGGGAAGGGAAAGGAAAAGAGAAAGAAAGGAAACGAAAAGAGAATGTAGTAGAGAAGAGAAAAGAAAAGAAGAGAGAGAAAAGGAAAAGAAAGAAGAGAAAAGAAGAGAAGACTGAGAAGAGAAGAAAAAAGGTTGACAAATATGAATGAGGAGGCTTATATTCTGTCACTTTAAGTCATAACACTTTGCTCTCAGCTATCTAATCAACTGACAACAAGACTTGAAGAGCCAGAAGGAGAAAACTGTAAAGCTAAAGCTGACACTGTCTTCTCGTTAACTAAAAGCAAAAGGTTCTAGTCGCCGAATTTCACCTTAATAAGCAAATTCAAGATGTAGAAACGCCCTCACGTGAGATCGGTTTTGTGTTTAATCTTCCTTAGATTTCCCAGCTCAACCCGTTTGAGTGATGTTCATTTAATGGCTTTCAAAAGTAATTCTGCATGTTATTGCTCATCGGAAGCGTTTTATCTTTACTACTTATTTCCAAGCATTAAGGCTCCAGGGTAGAATATACATCTGACTAAAGCAAGTTCTTTCTAATGATAAATGGGTTTTGGTTGCCATCATTTAATCTTATGACATTTTCAGTTCTCTCACTAATTTGTCTTAAAATCGATGCTAGCCATCTTGAATAACGATCAGCAGCCAAACGGTCTCCACATAAACCGCCGATAGCTCAGTTGAAGGAGTCATCGATCATTTCAATCACTGAGGCCCACTAAAAGACGAACCAGCTTTACTTAAAGACAAACCAGGAGCAATGAAAACTGATGATGGTAAGAATTCCCTTTCTAACGTAGATTAAAAGGCTAAAGCTAGATGTAAAGAAGAAAAGGACAAGTACCATTGTAAATGTTATCATCTATCATATGTACTTGAAAAACATTGATGCTCCTTAATCAGGGACAACCATACATTCAAACATTTTTGAGTTTCCTGGAGATTATTTTGTTGACACTTAATTTAACACTTTTAAGTTCAATGAAAAACTTTTAATTCGTTTGAAAATATAAATATAAACCAACAGATCGATAGTCAATTAAAGTTCATTTACAGTCTATATCACGAATACAATTTTTCATGTTTTTGAGTTCCGATCTTAAACCTTTCTTGGACCTTAGCGATTTCGTCAACCGACGACAATACAGTTGAAATGCGAAATATTGCATTGCTATCTGTATGTTTTTCGATCTCTACGTTTAGTTCTATCTTCAAAGGCCATATAAGGTCTGTCTCGAACAGCTATTGATCAGCGGACGTTAGATGTAAAAAAATTCCAAATGGAGTGTTTTTCTTATCAATTCCAGAGACTCGATCAAAAACAATCTCATCAACGAGCTGATGCTTTGTGAGTATTTCAACTATTAGCCATTAAATGTACGGATAAAAACATAGAAAGTATATCTTTAGTAATTAAAAAAGGCTAAGTGCAAAAATCTATGGAAACTCACTCTCTGAGTCGTTGATAACCATTTTTAGTGCATGATCTTCACCGGTCAATAGTTTGCCGATATTACAGCTAGCTTAAGGGTTTTAACGTGTATTTGTATGTTTATGGTTTTTATGGTATACGCCTATCGTAAAACGAATATTGCGTTCTGCACTTTTTTGAACCTTTTGTCATTTATACTGATCAGTTTTGTTCAAGAAACACGAAGAAAAACTTTACAGAAATCAGTTTGGATTCGTACAAGTATGCTCCTGTGAGAGGGGGACATGGGGGTTTGCGGATCGGCGGATTGAGCCTTCTCAGTTTATTTACGTGCGGATTCTCGGATAATAATATTTTTAAGAACGGATTTGCGGATTCATCCACAATGGTCAGAATCCCGGATTTGAAGAAATGATCCAATAAAAACTATAATTTATATGGCCGTGCTACTTGCGGACATGTGTAACGTACTTTGCGTCAGAAAAATCGTTTTCTTTAACAATATTCCATTGCGGAACAAACTTTATATCAAAGCATGACATGCAAACGTATAAAGTAAGCAATTTGTTGCAACATTCTTTTACATTCTTTTAGTTTTCAAGTGCTTTTATTACAGAAATCACACATGCGGATTTTAATCAATTTCCCGAGCAGATGTACAGTTTCAAACGATTTTTCTTGAGGATTGCGGATTTTGGCAGCCCCCCAATCATATGAATCCCTAACAAGTGGTCAGTGATTGTGTGCCTTTTAGAAAGAATATAACGAAAGGGATACGGGATACACGAAGGACAAAATCTGCCTCTCTTACCTTTTTCATTTGCTATTGACATGTTCTGAGTTCTTGTATGCTGGTTTGATTATTTGTATCGAGTTCTTTACTAACGCTTTTCCCAGGGCCAACTTAACACCTCCCCGGGGGGACTCCATTGTAAAAGGATCGGGTATGCTCGTCGTATCTCTTAGGGGTAAAAGTCAGCGATTTGGTATCTTTTAGGGTGTTAAAATTAAAGTCTAGAGTTTTAACATTTCTTAATGGTCTTTTTAAGGGTTTCAAAAGAGCCCATCGCTTATTATCTTGTTCTCAAAAGGAAAAAATTTGCTCAACAAAAGCGTTTCGAGCCGTTCAACTTTATTTTCATCACAAAGATGTTAATTAGCTTGTTATCGTAATCGTCCAGCCACGCCCTTCTTAAAACACTTCCGGTATCTTTTAGGGGTATTTTTGAAAATTTCCGACGAGCATACCCGATCTTTTTACAACGGGGTTCCCCCCCCCCCCCCCGGGACATCTCCCACGCGCACTTTTATCAGAGTATCAATTGGTTTTACCGTGGGGAATCTGGGCACTAGCAAGATAGCGATTGAAAACGTAGGAACTCTATATGATATTTTGTAATCCAATTAAATACCGGAAAAAATCTTAATCAAGAAACATGATGCACCATATAATGTAGGTATTTAACCTCGAACTTTTAAATTTATTTAATCTTATACATCGCTGAAAAACTGAGCGGGCGAGCAAATCGTTAAAAATGGGTGATATTTGGTTTTCGTTTTCGGAGTGTTTTCTCAATGGCTTTTGTGCATGCTTCTCTAACTCTTGAAATAATAAGGTGACCCCTGTTTTTTTTTCCTTTTTATTCAAGACAGTAGAACTTATCACTTGCTTGATTTAAAAAATAAAAGTAAAAATTTATTAAAGGAACTGTCGTAAATTTTCCACAATTATTTGTACTATCTGTACACATTTCGGAGCGCGTAAGTGGGTAGAAATTTGCTTCTAGTATACCTTTCTAATCACACTTCTAACACATCGAACAATACATACACTAAAACTGCTAGATTAACCTAGGCCTCATACACGTATTTTAAAAAAGGTTGTCGGCCGGGCGAGAAGCATATCAAGCCTACGCGACTAGACCGAAAAGGAGTTTGGGTAGGTACTAAACTTTACTCGCTTTTCACCTTTGTTCTTGATTTTTAACATCAACGAATGAAGTCCTTTTGTGCATAAGCTCAACGCAAGCTAGTTGGGAATAGTCGTGTTGATATTCTTGTAGTTTCATAGCTTTTATCGATTCTTACTCACGTTCCCTTGCGGGTGAGTCGAGTAGGCTTGAGGCCTTTTACCCGACAACGTTTTATGAAACAGGTGTATATCTGTCTTTTAAAACGTTCCAGTTGCCTTAATTTTTCCGGAAAAATTTTGTTGGCATTCTTCAGACCATATCGATCACGTACATTTCGAGAAAAATCGCCGTGAATCATTGAAAATACCACGTCATACGACATTTTATGGCTCAGTAAACAATACGGTGATTCCCTAGATCTTTTGTTCTCGGTTTTTGAATTGCCTAACAATATAATTATCTTTAAATGACAGGATTTTAAAGGAAATTCATTGGAGAAATCGAACGGAACTACCTTAAATTTTAACGTATTGGGTAATATTTGCTTCAAAGGCTGCCTTAAAAGAATTGAACGAAGAAGAAATCGAAGGCTGTTATGGTCATCACTTCGGTGACGACATAGTGATAATTAGCGTCCAAACATCACGCAAAGGGTGGATACGTAAGATTAAGTGCTCCTTAAGCTCTCTCAAAGCTTGAGCAATTCTATCCCAAGGCGGAAATAATACATTTACTCTTCCTAACGAAGCTCTTGTGCTTGATGTGAAAATGAATGATAAATCATGTGAAAAGTTTGTCTGACAGGAAAAAGTGCCATTTTTCACTTTATGTTG
Source organism: Telmatactis stephensoni (assembly GCA_029948255.1). Taxonomy (NCBI): domain Eukaryota; kingdom Metazoa; phylum Cnidaria; class Anthozoa; order Actiniaria; family Isophelliidae; genus Telmatactis; species Telmatactis stephensoni. The sequence goes on from JALIZF010001639.1 coordinate 450,324, forward strand.
TTTCTTTTTATTGTTATATTGTTCCATAAGTAAAATAAATAAAGTTCAGATTTTTAATAATCTCTCCAAAACGTGGCCGGTCGATTTTCAACAATCTCTTTACGTCAGTCCTAATTGCTTTCCGTAATTAATGTAAGCCTATTATTGCCAAAATGGTGAAAACATACAACGAAGTCGTAAAAACTGCTAAAATAACACGTATGAACATTGATGAGTCTTAGATATTGTACTCAATGTAATTAAAAGGTATAGAACATTTAATTACAACATGAAACGTGACAACTTAGAATCATAATAAAGAAAATAGAGTACGTGAAGATTAAGACGAGAAAATCAATATCACAATATTCAAGGAAGCGATATATGATGTACATTTGTACTCCAAGCGAAATGTTTGGGTTGTACGGAAGCATTATCATATTCGCATGGAATTTTCGCGATTTTCGCGATTTTAACAATTTCATGATATAAAAATTACGCGAAAATTTTGGGACTGGTATTTTGCATGCATTTTAATAAAGAAGATATGTTTTTTTTTTTACGTTTATAAATCATTGAAGTTAAATCAGACTTTTCTGATGTATCGTATAATTTCTTTGTCCTCACGATCATCACCACTGCTACCTCCACTTTAAGCAAACACTTTTTTGGTATACGGTCCTTTAACTGGCATCGGCTACAAGATTAAACACGACATACTAATTATTATTACTATACATGAAAAGGCTCTTTTATAACGTTTATTACACTACCGTTGATCAGAATCGCGAAATCAAAGTGAGTTACAATGTGACTTTTTTGCCAAATCGCGAAATGTACCGACCTCCAAAATCGCGAGATTAACGTGCTGCGAAAATTTAATTTCATGTACATAAATAATATTCTAGTTACATCAGTGTAAATTCTTCTTCTCAAGCACTTCCAGTAAAGACAGACTTAAGAGAATGACATGATCTGATCATGAAAAGGAAAAAAAGCTTAAGATTACGCACAAAGTTAAGAGTACATAAAAGTGTGCAGAAAACTTGATAGAACTTTCCTGAAGTACGAACCTTTCCAGCCTTCACTTTGCTGGATTATGTTAATCAGAATATATACAGTTAACATCTTGTAGTTCTGAACAGGGATTTGGAAGATTTTCACTGCGATTGCGAAAAATAATTTTCTCGAATTTTCGAGTTCCTGAATTTTGGCAAAATTGCGTTTTTGATTTTCTCACTAATATATCTACAAATATGTGAAACTATGAAACTTATTTGTAGAGGACAACGGACTGTTTTGTATTATACAGATGACTGCAATATTTACATGTAGCTAAACAAGACAGTCAGCTAACCAGCATCACGATTTCCTTGCATCTTTAATTTTTGCGGCGTCATGTATCTCTAAGTGAACATCAGCGAACATCGAGATAACGTGTTTCAACCATGTAATCAATATATATCAGGAGGTATTAGGAATTAAGTCCCGTCACTATGCCACTCCGTCCAATAGCTAATATACATTTTCCATTTTCCAGCAGTCAATATTTTTTGGTATTGCTGTCCGAACTTCACTATTACTTTTTGATATTGACACATTTCTAGGCAAGTGAAGAAAAGCACTTTGACTGGAGTTTATTATAGAAGAGATATGAAAGTAATAGAAATAAGATGGTGTCCAGTCACTGGGCTTTACAGTAAACTGAACCCTGAAGTCAGTTATAATGATAAGAATGACAAGAATAATATAGAGGGGGACATGGGGGTTTACGGATCAGCGGATTGAGCCTTCTTTTACGTGCGGATTCTCGGATAATGATATTTTTAAGAACGGATTTGCGGATTCATCCACAATGGTCAGAATCGCGGATTTGAAGAAATGATCCAATAAAAACTATAATTTATATGGCCATGCTACTTACGGACATGTGTAATGTTCTTTTCGTCAGAGAAATCGCTTTCTTTAACAATATTCCATTGCAGAACAAAGTTAAATCGAAGCATCGCATGCAAATGTATAAACTAAGCATTTGTTGTAACATTCTTTTAAATTATAGTAGTTTTGAAGTGCGTTTATTACCGAAATTACACATGCGGATTTTAATCTTTTTCCCAAGCGATTTTGCGGTTTAAACGATTTTTCGGATTTTGGCAACCCCCCATGTCCCCCTCAATGTAATAATGTCATATATTTTCGCATTATTCCAGCCTTTTATAAGAAAGTTGGTAAGAACCACTACAGAAAGTAACTCGGTTCCAATGACGGAAATGATTAAAAATCAACTCAGGAAATCTAAATCTAGCTTGGTAATGTCGTACAATCTTTAATGAAATGTTTTCATATATTACGCACGCTGCCCACTATTTAACCAATTATTTAGTTAATGGTTCACTTTTAGTAGGCTTTTATAGTCCACAACTGATATATATTTAGAATTTCGAACCTTATATATCATGCATGGTGTCTTCATTACCTAATTTCACACTTCCTCAACAGTACATTTCCTGACTTCAATTTTAGGTATTTTAGAACTAGTGATATTTGTTGGCCTAGTAGTCTCCGATCCAGTTGCATGCATTCTTGAATGCACCCTAGGTTGTAGAATGCTATTCCTGCCTCAAGAGCAGTCTTAATTCCTCTTTAAGTCCATTAAATCATTATTCACGTGCCACATCCGTAATTAAAAGTAGCTACAATTACTTCGATTTCAGTAATTATTCCTTAGAAAGAAATTCAAGTTATTTCCGAAAAATACTAATTTCTAGTTTTTAAAAACTCCCGGCACAGGAGCAAAATTCATGGATGTAATCCTGGAAACAATGAAGAAGGTAATTGACACTACTGACAGGGTCCCCTTTGCAAAATGAAATAACGCAAAAATATTTGGACTTTTCACGTGTCACGGATAATTAAAAAATTCTCTTTCACGTTCACAAAAAAATCAAAAGTTGCTTTCACGTGGACGCAAAAAGATTTTAGACCTTAAATCACGTTTTACGTCAAGATAAATCAGCCATTCAGGTTTCACGCAAAAGGTGTTGGGGACTCTGTACCGAAACATGTCTGTATACATTAAAAAATGAAGTTACAGAATGTCGTCCATTCTATTAGATCGAAAAAATGAGCCGTTTAAAAAGTGTGGAGATACTGATTTTGGAATGGAATAGAGTCAAGAACTCCTTTAAATCAATGCAGTGTAGTTATTCTTCACTGTACGTAAAAAGGAAAATCCTAATTAAATTGAAGAATCAATTTACAGTAACCTTAATTGTCCTTAAATTAGTGCTAAATACTCTATTTTGCTAGGCCTATTTTAGAAAACGACTAATGAACGCCAACTGCATTGGGAAACGTTTCAATCTACAACCTAGTACTAAGTCGTTTTATTTTATAATAGGAGCTTGTGGGAAGATGACGTGAACATTATCCAGATTTCACCTTGACTATCAATATCACTATATAAGACATGCTCATGATCACTTGCGCCTAAATGAACCATACAAGACTAAAGTGATGCAAGTAGCAGGCCAGGTATGTTGCTTTACTTATATGCGTCGCATATCAGTTATTTTGTTTAGGCAGGGAGAAACTGAAAGCAAAGCCATACTCATATTTGACAAAAGTTAGAGAACAGGAGAAAAAAATCAATGATCAATCAATAGTCATGCATGTGCTTAGAAAATTTGACAGTTACTCTTGCCAATTTATTGATATTCACTGCAAAAATGCTGAATAAACTGAAATTGATCTTTCATACTTAGCTGAGTTAATTCTTTGCAATATGTACATGTAAGTCAAAAAAGAAGAGAAGACAAGAAAGAAATCGAACGGAAATAAAAATTTAGAAAAAAGGAGTTAAATGTAAAAAGAATGATAACATCGAAAAAATTCTTTGCAGTGAAATCAATAAAAATTTGGTTGCATTACGACGCCGGCAAAATGTTCTGGTTGGTGGACGAGTGGTCGGTGTAGGTTTTATTGAATACTTTGAAGTCCAATAAAAATAATCCCTATATTACTTTCAGATTTAATCGTTAAACTTTCGGTTAGAAAGTCTCCTCACATGTAGTTCTGTTAATTTGGGCTTTTCACTATTACGCAAAAAAATAATAAGATAAAATATAATAAAATAAAAATAAAAATAAATAAAAACCACTAAAACTAAAGGAAAATATTTGCTCGCAAATAGGAGATTTATGTTTTCTCATTGCTATTTGTATTTAGGATCCACTTGAGTGGCATAGAAGTATTTAGTATTTATTTTTACAAGCACCGTGAGACCGGTTTTCGGAAATAGCAATTGGCTGACCCCCCCCCCCCCCCTCTAGGGCTATACAGCACGTGAGCAGCCATGAAAAATAAAAATAAAGCAAACGAAAACAATGACAACAACAGCAACAACAACAACAACAAAACTAGAACTAAATAAAAAACCAATTATTTTGGAGGAAGTTGTGATAAAACTTTTCCCCTCCATATGAAGCCAAGAAAACTGAAAGCTTTCAGGTGCCATATTAGGTAATTACCTAAAATGTAGTACGATACAAAAATAAATGGTAGTATAATTAACTTTGATAATTATTAAAAAGGAACTACGTGCCATTTTCTTATTAGCGTAATTAATACAAACATCAAATCATTAGTGTCAAATGTACTTAAATGATGTCTGAAGAGGTTACCAATTTTCAATTTGAACAAAAAGTGGAAAGGAACCAAATTTCTTCATATACAGATCACAATCCATTTTTATTGCTTTTATCAGATTACATCTGTTTCAGTAGTCGCGAAGTGTCAGGGAATTTCTTTCTTTCTTTTATCTATTTATTTATTATTACTTTTTATTTTTCTTTGTTGCTAGCTCACATCAGCTCGAATCAATACTACAATAAATTACAGCATTTTAAAAAGACCTTTCAAATACAGGCTAGTGTAGTAGACTAGTATAATATTTTGCATCGTTATACTATATACCACATTTTGAGGCGTAGCAGAGTAGCCGTCAATAAAAATTACTTCGAAACACACAAAAACACACAAAAAATCTGTAAACGCTTATACCGGCTTAGAGTGTTGCATGAGCTTGCACAAATATATGTTGATATCAATGAGTCTGCTTAAAAGTGTATAAAATATACAGCAAATCAACAAAGCTAGGTATTCATATTATTTATTTTGAATTACTAGGTGTTTTTCAGATAGAGCCTGGCTCACTGTCCTCAATTCAAGGCAATTGCGAGTTACGTTGCAGGTATTAAGCTACCTTGTGTGACATCACCTAAAACATCTTATTGCGCGCGACAAGCAAGAACTGTTTTAACCCAGATATAAGTACTGATAATGTACTACTATGTTTGCTTCTTTAGAGAAACGACCTGGGAGAAAACAATCTTTCAGCAGGTCACTACCATTTACCAGTTGATTTCGGCGGGACATTTGTTAATGGAAAACACCTTGATGTCTTACACAGTCGTGTTTATTAATGTAGCACTCGTATTATCAAAGACGTCGAAACACTGCTACGTAGGGCTGAGATGTAGAGTTTAGAGACTAAAGCTTCGAACTATTCTACAGTTTATGGCATTTAGCTCGGTTCGTTATCCCATGATTGAGTATATATTTTTACGAATTCTGTTAAAAAATTAAAAAGAAAGTGAGGGCTGAATGGATAGGGTTTTCGCCATACATCTCAGTGTGTGGTACAATTGAGGTTTTGCCCCTTATCGTACGGAGAGCGACTGAGTGAGCAGAATCTACGAATACGTTCTTTCCCTTGCGCGGTTGGAGGGTTTTCTCCGTTCTTCGATTCTCCTCCGTCAACGACGAACTGGTGAGATTAGAGTCGGGATATTAAATGTAGAATATTAGTAGATTATTAAATGTATATAGGAGTGCATGATTGAATGAGAGGATCCAGTCTCTTCAAACAGTAATAAAGCATTTGAGCCAAGCTAAATCTAGAAGCATCGAGACTTTCAAATCTTAAGTCTATTATCCATTATTGATTACTTGCTAAGGCTAAGACTCACGCAAGTGACGATTTGTCAGTGCAATTGGACCAAAAGATTATGAACTATTCATAAGTTTTTGAAGTGTTTCATTTCACATTGCAGTGGTACGATCCAAATGGTTGAGGCTATCCCTCTTAAGGGGTACTTGTAATCAATAATCACACATAGTAAGTTGATTCAAAACTCCTGAATGTCGTTGCAATTGTTGGTATACCCTGTATATGTATTTTGTTAGTGATTTTATTAGTCGTGTCACTGCCTTCGTCTCTGAAGACAGGAACACCGCAACAGTTTTCATCAATTACAGTGGAGCCAGTAAAGCACGAGGAGAGACCACACACACCAGGAGCTCCGTCCCCTAGCTGTGTGAGTTCGTGTTCGTGTGTCTAATGCAGGGTTTAAGCTGTGTGGAGAGATGATCCTAAGGTGTATCCTTGGACTTATGCCCTTTTTCACTACATTCTAGTCTGAATCCCGTTGTGTGTTTGAGTGTTTATTTTTTACCTTATTACTCATTGTTTCTTATTTTTCTATCTGTGTTGTTTTTGCTTGATCTTTTAATGTAATTTGCATGACGGACTGCTTTTGAAAGTTTGATTTGGCTAAATCATTATAAATGCTCTAGTGCTATTCTCTTCCGACAGTTGTATAAACATTGTGAAGGAATGAACGAAAACGCCGCTGGCGCCGGCGATTATTTCAATATAAAGCAAATTTTATGGTCGTTTTATATTGTTATAGCTGTTGTCGCTGTTCTCTTGGTTTTACTGAAGAGTGCGTGGTGATTTATGAAAAATCATGAAAATTGTTAAATGTTCTCAGTGTTGTTTACGTGCAAAAACATCGAATTGCAATTTAAATAGGGTCTTCAATACAAATATGTTATTATTAAAAATTGAAGTTGTTTTGAAGAATGTTTGAGTTCGTCAGTTAAGATACAAACAATTCCAATGAAATGTAGTTTTCAATGAATTAAAATTACAGGTGTACTGTTATTGAAGTTATTAAGCTTCAAATTCAAATATCCCAGCACACAGCACGAAAAAATAGATTTAAGTCAACGTATTGACGACGTAAACCCTACGTAAAAAACAACTTTATAGTTCTTTCCGACAACTTTCCGTAATCGAAATCCCTACTTTACGTACGCTTTTCACTGACACGTAAAGCTGGCTTAATGAAACAATGATAAACAGCTTTACGTTCGCCTAAATTTTCGTAAATGACTCATTTACTTTCCAATTACGTTGTAAAGGATAAGCGTATTTTCTTTTGTTTTACTTGTTTTGTGTTTAGAGAAAGCAAAAGACAAACAAACAAACAAACAAAAACAAAACAAGAAAAAAAAAACAAAGAAATAATACAGATCACATCAAAATCATCATACTTACATCTCTTACTCTTCCTTGACGTCTGCATCGCAATGCATGTTCCTCTTGTTTTCCATTCTTTTTCCTAGTAAAACCATCATGCAGTGACTTGAAGTAAGTCCTTGCAGCCCCTAGAATGAAAGACAATGTAATCAAGGAATAAGCATATTGCCTGTAATTACTGCTGGGATGTCCTCTTTGGTAGGGTTGAAAAAGTTGCTTGACAATAAATAATATGGGGTATAAATTAATATCTTTTTAGAATTTCAATCCCATATTTTGAAAAAAACAGTAATAATGTTTTCAGAGTAGCTAAGCTTTTTATATTAGTTACAACATTGATTGACTTCCATCAGTATCAAAAAGTCTCAAACTGGACATTTCATTATTCATCTGCTTTATCAAAGGACTCTGCAGACATATATTTTCACTAAGATATGATAAATTTATACAATTTGTGGTTTTCAGCATGAAAATTTGTGTTAAGTTTAGTTATAAATCAAATTGACATCATCAAGAAGTTAAATTCAAAACTTTGATAACATAACTCGAAAAAGATTAATCTAAATTCTGAAGAAAAGCTTTTGACTTTGCAATGACATATCTCTTTTGCAAACATGATTTTTGAGGTTTGCAAAATAGCCGACAAGAAAACTTCCATGTATTTTTTATATACTTACATCAGGAAACAGCACAGTTATTGTCACTTAATAATTTTTTGCAAGTTAAGCTTAGTGAAAGTCATCGAGGTTATCTAATAATATGGTCACTTTCACTAAGCTATACTATAAAAAAACATTTTAAAAGGATTGTATTCTGTAACAATCCCACATGCCTTAATGGGATTAGTTTCTAAAATGGCAAAAATATACACTACATAGTTGGTACTCCAACTTCTATCACTTTGCTCATGAAAACCAGCCTATAGGAAATTTTCATTATGTGGAAATCAGTGCGTAGTTTAAAAATTTCCTTAATTTGACTCTTAATTGGGTTGAAAAATTGCCAAATATTAACAATTATTATCCGATAACCTTGATGCATTCAGGATAGTCAAGAAATGGCCTACCATTAATGACATGTGCTATTTGCTGTGTATGTGATACATGTATTACATACCATCAGCAATAATCAATACCAAGTGCAAAGTAAATTTACAGGACAATTTAAATTATACAACAACATAAATAATTGTTTTGGCAGTACCCAGGTGTCTTAGGAACTAGTACATGGTAGAGTCAAGCTGCTGTCAAAGGGGGAACAAGTGCTTCCTTAGTTTAGTCTACTATATCACAAACTCTACAATTTGGTTTAATACTAGCATTTCAGATAATAACAATGATAAAAAACAATACCTCTTAGTTGTGCAGGTGTCCAAGGACACTTTTCTACTCCTCCATGGTCCAGTTGTACTGAGGATATTACCATAGTTACTTGTGACTGGTTTTGAGTGGACTGAAAACTTAAAGAAAAATGGAAAATTACTAACTGGTATCATTAAAGTACAATTCATCAGGTCCCAATCCAAAAGTGATAGAAAAGGGATGCCATATGATACTGTCAGCTGTAGAAGGAAAAACAATCCTTTCTCAAAGTATTTCCTGGATACACTACATTGGCTAGTATACATGAAACTTTCATTTTTTACCTTTCACTTAAGTAATATCCCTTGAAGTCCTCCTTTTCTTCCTTCAGCAGCTTATACATTTTACGGTAGTCTTGCTTTATAATAGAAAATATATCAAAATAAGCACATGTGATATGGTTACTTGGAAATCTTACTATATGCAGACATTCAAACTGAAATCATTCCAAAACTTACTCATATCAGATGGCACCTGAAAACCATCCCTATCCCATAAAAGTCATATGTCTAATCAAAGTACCCTTAATTAATTACAGCTTCCAGCAAAAAAGGTAGATAGTTCATTTAGTAAGGGAGTGGTACAATTGCTTAGAATTGTTCAAATGGTCCCAGTTATTCAAACAGCTGATGAATCATATTTATCAATTATGCTTCAAACAAAGAACAGTTTTTTAGAGAAAATAGAGAATTCAAAAGTAAAATGTTTAAAATGTTACATCTTTTGATACTGATTGCTTGACAATGCTACTTAACAATTAGACCTTGAGAACACTAAACAAGAAAGCTATCAGAATGCAGGATTTGTAATAGACAGTAAAAACTTTAACCAATTTTAATGCTTTTTTAATATTGATTAGTCTAACCACCTTTGTATATTTTATTAAAGTTTAGAAATTCACTTGAAATCATAATCAAAGTACCACTTACTCTTTGGATAAAAACAGAATTATATTGTTTTGTCTTTGACTCAGTTACAAATCTTGGGCTTCCTGTGTATAAACTTCTTTCCCGCCTAAACTGTCACGTGAATACTATGTCAAACGAGGATTTAAGATTTCTCTCAAAGACGAAAGATGAAAATCCCAACATTTGTTTAAAAATGCACTTTCTATAAAACAATCTGACAAAAAACATTGAAACAGCAGCGAAAATCGAGCAAATCAGGCAAAAACCGAGGTTACTAGTAATGGCGTCTTGCGTGAAAGGTGCGAAGAAAGTAGTTGATGCCTTAGAAGCAATCAGAAAAAGGAAAACATTTATTATCTTAGCATTTAGGCAAGTAAATAACTTCACAATTACCTTACACAGCTGAGGGACAACCAATTTTTGGTTGCAACGTCGTCTCTTAGACGGTCTCTCCTCCGCCGTTTCTTGCGCGTCCAAGAGTCTCTTCAATAGTTCCTTTTGTTCTTGATCTCTTTGGATGATAGCTTTCCTTAGCTCTTCATTTTCTTTTAGCGATCTTTCCATTAATCTTACGTACTTGTCTGGAAGACTTATTTCTTGTGACTGATCCATAGTTTGGTGCAAGATTCTAGTCATCAGTATCACAACCGTCGCGTGTCACAGCGAAGCAAGAGAGAACGAGCGTGACGGCATGCATGTCACGCATTTACACAAAAGATGCCTCGTCTTGAAGTAGAGGCTACAAATATTGTGTTGCATTGTGGGAAAACGTTCCATACGACCACCATCCATGTCCCATGTGTGAGAATGTTGACGCCAAAATATAAATTAACTAGTTCGAAAAAGCAAAATGCGTATCTTTGTGGACACTGTAAACAATTATCTATCAATATCTATCAGTTAACGCTCGGTAGGTTTATAAAGATCTTTATGTCTTCCTGGCTAGGAAAGACTCGTGTGAACGTAAATGAAAATTAACCAACTCTGTTTACTGTGACTAGTATTTTCATTTTCTGCCATCAGAAAATACATTTGCGAATTTCATGGCATGAGATAGATTACTACTGAGCATGCGCAAACACACCTTATACACAATCTAGACACCCACATGGAAAAGGTGCTGTCATTTATCGGTTAGTCTTAGTCTTTCAAATATAATGCGGCCGCACTTGATCAAAGTCAGGTTCTATCAATACGTGGCGACGTAATTATAGGCTTTGGGTCCTGGTAGTTTCCTCCCATGCAGTCAAGTGAAGGCACCGTGAGTTCCTCGGAATTCTTAAAGACTTTTAAAGGCGCCCCGACTTCCGAGGGAGGCCAGAGGTTCGAGCTCTTGTTTTGCAGAGTAGTTCGCTACTACACCTGTAGGCAGTGAGATTTTGAACCTTTGCGCTGTGGTCTAGGGGAATTTTTCTTGAGAAAAAAAATTACTATAAACATATTTTATGGTGCAGGCTGTAAGAAGAGTTTAAGACTGTTTATCAACAGCCTTCTTTCATATTTATTATAAGAATCCGTTTTCTCGTGCATGCGTGTGGTAAATAAAGTAGTGGAAACACATCGCAAACCAGAAATAAAATCTCTAATACACCAGCTTTAATACAAATTTAGGGCACCTTTACGACGCTGCGTTTAAATTTTAGATTTACTTGGCCTATACACATTTTGGAGAAACCTAAGTTTTAATATTAAATAACCTTTACGTATTATCGTAAAGCACTGGTAAAGGAGAACAATCAGTCAATTTTCCGTTGCCCGCAAATGGCGTAAACGTAACCATGTCGTGTTTAGGAGAAAATTACACGCCTTTAATTCGAATTTGCTAAGAAATATCCAAGTTAAATATTACGTATATTTCTTACGGAAGTTCGATTCGGTTTTGTTACATTCCAAAAACCGTTGAATGCTTGAATGCCTAAGGTAGTGGAAAGATGTACATCGCAAACCAGAAACAGTTAAATTTTTAATACACCAACTTTACTACAAATTTAGGACACCTTTACGACGCTGTGTTTAAATTTTAGATTTACTTGACCTATACACATTCTGAAAGGAGACGTAAGTTTAACAATTGAGTAACCTTTACGTATTATCGTAAAGCGCTGGTAAAGGAGAACAATCAGTCAATTTTCCGTTGCCTTAACGCCAAACTGCGTTTAGGAGAAAATTACACAGCTTTAAGTAGCTTTCACATTGCGTAAAGCTCCTTAGTACTCCTTTCAGCAACTTTACGCGACGAAAAAAATCGCGTAAAGTTCCTTTTTCATGCTGTGGCAGCGACGGATAGTAGACAGGATGTTATCCATAGATGTCTTATTCACAGTTTATTCTTTTGGGCTTGCAGGCAGCTAGATAACCCTGAACACTTCTACTGGCTTCTAGAGGTCGGCGATTGGCAAACACCGAGCTGTTTCTGTCCACTATCATCAGTCAGTGATAATTCTTGAGAGAAATCTACACATTAAATCCAATATTGATTTACGTGGCTCTCTGTCAAGTGCTAGAATTATCTTATTGAGACAATTGCTAGTTTGGTATTCAAATCAAGTGATTTCATCGTTCATTCTAGGCTATCGTCTTGATAGCGTTTCCCATCTCATCGAAAGTGGCTTTCGTGTTGAATCTAGAAGTGGCTCAGGAAACCGCCCGATCACCGTTGATGAACACATATAAAGTGCTGTAAATAAAATCGTCGCATTCATTCTCTACGACTCTCACGAACAATATGTCAAATTCTACAAACAAAAGTAACATTGATCATCTTCGCAACTACGAATCATGGTATGGCTACATCTTCGCTGGGTTATACATCGTTGTGATTGTAGTTGCTTTATTCGGAAACCTTCTCGTTTGCATCACAATTGGATTGTCTAAAAAACTTCGAAAATCTCCCACCAATCTGTTCATCTTTTCGCTTGCCTTATCCGACCTGGTCACAGCTTCATTAGCTATGCCTTTTGATGCAGACATTTTCATCACCTCTGGACTTTGGTATCATGGAGAAACTATGTGTAAAGCTTGGACTGTGGCCTACTTGTTGACTGTACCAAGTTCGATACTGACTTTGCTGGCATTAAGTGTTGATCGCTATAAAACGTTGAGTGATCCATTAAACAGGTTCCGTAGATCACGTTTCATGACCCGCAAACGAGCGCTGATGGTAATCTTTGTGATGTGGACATACTGCTTTGTTCTAGCTATTCTGCCGGTGTCAGGAGCCTTAACTACCTTACCATTTGTCTACGAGAACCAGTGTTTCTTCCCTTTGCCCACTGAATACAGTACTGTCAGTACTTTCATCAATTTTGTTCTTCCAATTCTACTGACATGCGCCATCTATTTCAAAATCTACCAGATTGCAAAACTGCATCCAGAACAACAGCAAAAGTTCAGCGCAGACGGGACATGCGCTAGAGCAAAGACGCAAAAAGATTATCTTCGTAACATCAGAGCAGCCAAAACCATTTCCATGTTCGTGTGTGCATTCGTCTTCTGTTGGGTTCCTTACTGCACCTTGACTATTGTCTCCAACCTTTGCATACCGTGTTTCCTGGCCATTCCACCTCATGTCTTCCCACCACTCCTTATGCTTGGTTACCTCAATTCTGCCCTCAACCCTTTTCTCTTTTCCTTCCGTAATCGAGCTTTCAAAAGCACGTTTTCAAGGCTCTACAGCACCTTGAAGAGAAAAAAGTCTCATCAGAAATCACGAAGTATTAACTCTATTGCAAAGAGAAGTGAGTTGCCAGAGCTGGATAGTGGAACCGTTGTACGAATGTTCTCAATGCGGAGTTTTAGTGTAAGCCGAAGTGAAACAACTCCGGAATCCAACTATAATGAGTCATTTCCAAATGATAAAGACGAAGTCTTCGAAGCATGTGGATCTCGAGAGCCATTAAGCACTCACGACCGGCTGCAACAATCGGCAATCCTTAATTTGTCGAATTTGCTGGAATTTAGAAATGAGATTGATATTTCAACAGTTACAAGGTACGAGAAAGAGAATACATATCTTTGATGGACACGAAAACAATTCTGAGAGACTTATTAGAACAATAATAAAACCAAAGACCGACTATATATAGGTATATTCATCACTATCACTAAGTGGGTAAGCCCAGCCGCGCAAAATGACATCAAAAATTTCCTCAAACAGCAAGAATTGCGATGTGGGAAACTTTTTCTTGCGGGTCAAATAAAAATCAAACTTACAGGAAATTACGGGAGAATAAACATGCGTCACTCCTTTAAATCACTGACCAACTGAAAACTTAAAGATGATTGTACAGAGGAATATTTCTTCGAGTTTATGACATGAAGTATATCAAGAAACAGCAAGAGCTGTTTAAAAGACGAAAATCGACAGCGTTGCTTAAGTTTGATAATGAACGTACATGCATTGTATTTAATGATGAAACAAAAGGAAAAACGGCATAAGTTGTCATGAGAACTGGAAAATATTTGACTTGAAAGTGCACCATGGACAAATTTCCAGACAAATAAATATCTACAAAAAAAAACACCTTACAACCGCAGAGACAATATAGCGCTACTAGCTCAGTTATTAAAGAGTCTGTTAAACAAAAACCCATCAGAAGAAGACAAGTGAGCCGAGGTACGTTAAAAAGGAAACTGACTACAAATATGTCACAAAATGTACAAAACTTACGTGGACGCATTGTTATTCAGTTGTTCACAAGCCTTTAAGACTTTTCAAAAATGCTCGGAAGCAATTTAAACATATGCCCTTTCCTCTCTGTGGATAGAAAACATGAAATGAGATAAAACTCTTGGGTTGAGATAGAACTGTCTTTGAAAAAAATTCTGCAAGGGAAGAAACGTTCACATTTAATGCACGTGTTCAGAAAGAAAGAAATACGATGATACGAATTGGGAGGCTGACTTTTGCGGTGAGTCTAACGTTTACGAAATCGAAAAGGAACTCATAGAAAAGTACAGTGAGACTACGAATGTTAAAAAACTCTAAAAGGAAAACATGGTCGTGATGCATTGAGGATGCTTCTAAGTGACATCCCCACTTAAAACCATGAATGGTCGTGACACACAATTGGTTTGTTTTTCTTTCAACCAGCATCTTTTAATCGGTACTTGTATAAATTACTTCGACAACATTTAAGAGCCAATACTTGCCTGATGGTACTTTTATGTTTTCATAAAACAATAGATAAGCTTTAGCAATTGAATTTCACGTTTAAGGCTGTTGTTGCCTTAGTTATTGATTTATAGCTTGGATCACAAGAAGCGCGTTTGTTGTCCAGAACCAGCTATGCTATAAGAGCTTTATGTTGTGTTTTAGACTCTATTCAAAACGTCAAAAAGCAGATAGTTAATTCAAATGACAGCAATACTGCAAATTAGATATATTTATTACCAAAGTATTTGGTGTCTTAGAAATATTAAAAACTATGACCGTATAGACATTAAAATAGAACATTAAACTTCTACTTAAAATAGCCACAATAATATGCCACTTCGTGGGTTTCGTTTTAAAGTTTCTGATTTAATCTTCGCCAACAAAAAGCATCTTTCGATCACAATCAGATTTTTAAAAAGGAAATTTCAAAACGATTGAGGGATTTCTGCCCAAAGTCTTGATTATCTCAGTTCTAGGCTTGCCATTTATCAACTCGCATTTCATTTCCTCAAAGCACTTCTCTAATATTCACCTGTTATCGTGACATAATTGCAAGAGTCGTATTTACATCACTCTCTTGCCAATAAGTGAGTACATTGAAACTTGTTTCAGGCATATGCTAACAACGTCTGGAGTCACTCCGGTAACCGAATGATCGTTATCGACAGTGTTTACCGTTTTATACGTGAGCTCGCAGTGGGCGATTGGAAACCACACTTTACAGACTTGTTGTTTGTGCCTAGGCCATGCAGACCACGTAGGTGTGCATGTCGGCAGGCTTTAAGACGATGTATATAAGCACCTGTGTGGTTTAATAATAAATAGTATATAGAAACGCTGACTATCAACCACGTTAATCGCTATAGCTATATGACTAATTACAGGTTGTAGAGACTGTATAGAATATTATGTAAAAATTAAATATATACAGGCATTCTTAAAAAGGTTTTCCATGGTAGATGTTTAAAGTTCTTCAAGGCCTATCACGTGACCAAAACAAGAAAAGTGACAGCTTTAGCTTCGCTAAAATAGTATTTTTCACTATAGTTCCTTTGTACAATAGATCTATATCATAAGCAATGAACAAGACAGTCCTGACTTCATTAGGGAGCAATGTGTTTGTAGTCGGGTCACCTGCCCAAGTCATGACAAAAATGACTTTTTTACATAAACTATAAGGTTCATTTAGCTTCAAAAACGTTGACGTTGTCATTCTGAAATGAACAAACTTAAGTACTAAAAGGGTTTTGTGTTTTGCAGCTATTTCAATATTAGAACAGACTACGTCGTTTGGCTGTGAATGTATCGAATTTTTAATAGTTGTTTTGGTTCAGATCGAAAACCGACAACGTTCACTGATTAAAAATCGATCTATTGGTATCATCTCTAGTATAAGCAATTTAACTGATATGGTGCTATCATTGATCTAAGCAAAGCTTTATGCTAAAGTCTATATCGAGAATACATATACACCTGTTTCAAGAAGGTTGTCGGACGAAAGGTCTTACTGCATGAAGCGATTAGTGAAGCGATCAGACGGAAAGAAGTTTCGGTATAGCTAGGTTCAAGTTTCACTTACTTTCTAGCGTTAGTTAGTTATTTAGTTATTCACTTTTGTGTAAAAGAAGTGAGGTCGACGCACACTAGTTCAGTAGTAATTGTCGTGCTTCTATATATAATGTTTTGTTTATCCATCTCCCTATAGGATATGTTGCGTAGGCTGATGGCCTTTTGCCCGACAGCGTTTCCGCTTAGATATAGGTGTATCAGAAATTCTCCAGTCAAGTTATATGTCAAACGTCTAAGATCTGCTCGAAATAAACTCTCATGCAAACAAACATCAGTATAACGCTTTATGGCGAAGAATCCTGTGTGACGGATGTTCGTTGTTTCTGGGTCCTTCATAAACTTCCTTGTAACGTAATATTCTGCATTTCTAGAGCTTTTAAGCACCTTATAATCACTAACAATACCTAGAGGACGTTATTACATATGTAAAAATAAAGCATTACACTACACCTGTCCTGAAGACTTCTGCGGTGTTGTTAATACTAGTCATACAATGGTTTCGAGTGGAATACCGTGGAATATCCCACAAGTGACTTGTATTTTCTAGAAAATGATACCAGTGAAAATACAAGTGACGAGTATACCACGAGAAACCATTGTATATTAAATTACAGTGTTTTATCCCACACATAGAAAATACATCCAATTGCTGCAATGTCTCATGGGAAGGGACAGTTGAATATCGCTGAATTGAATATACAACGGCTTTCCTGCTTTCTGATTGGCTGTATTTTTATGGTGTTTTTATTTTACAGTTTTTGTATCATTAAAAGAGCAGCGATGCTAAACGGGTGTATTTTACAAATACTTTTTAAACCGTTTAAATGAATAATGAGAAAGTTAGCTTTAAGGAACTTGTTTCCGTTACGCCGCATTTTAAGAAAACATAAAATCCAGCGATTACGCTATTTCTATCTAACAAGACTGCAAATCAAAATGAAATGGTAAGCGAAAGGGAAATATGTTTTCATTTTAGACAGTGGCGTCTTAATAAAACTATTCTAGTTATTGAAATATCATTCATATTCATTCATAGTATACGTAAAATGTCGGCGTCTTCAAATGTCACTTACAATATGAATGCATTCGGAGCTTTTTGAACTCAATGAAGTTGCTAGTATCTCTCAAGGAGTTTTATTGTCCACTTGATTTCAAGAGCTCTGCACTGCATGTCACTGAAGTTGCTAGTGCCTCTCAAGAGGCCTTATTGTGCACTTGATTTCAAGAGCTCCGTACTGCACGTCATATTACGTGTATTTCATGAGATTAAAATGTATTCTTATCATATCATCAAATACAACATCTGTTACATATTGTATGTGAGCTCCATTTCTTTTAATTATTTTATCAGAGCATTTTATGTTATAATTTGCATACATTTCCCTTAAATAATTTAATATGACATTGTTCATTTTGTTTCAATTTGGAACGAGTATAAAACAAACAAACTTGTATCGGCCATCATTTCGTTAACATTCAAATACCAAACATTCGCGAGCCAGTGCATATGAGCGACATACTGTTAATTGTCCATTCCCCTCAACATCAAGTAAATTCCCAAATAACGAAAATGAAAGGCCGAATAAAAACAACATCGGTGAAAATTAGAAATGAGCTGAAAGCTTGTAGAAGTTACCAATAGGCATTAACTGGTCACATGATACAAAATCTGTTATTCTGGTGGGCAAAATACGCACTGGGAAATCTAAAACAAAGACAAGTCAAGCTTGGCTGGTTGGAGTCCTTTTGTTTTTGAAGTGCTGTTCTTGAAATACATTCGGACTCGCAGCATCGGCACAATTTCTACTTAGAATATAAACACAGAGGATATATTAAGGAGCAAAGGCTTAAGCAGGGGCTAAGCCGAACGCTCAGCCACGTTTTAATATACATTTAGTGCTAATATACCATAGGGTAAAACCGAAGCTGAAGCTTCATAAATGACATTAATTCCATTTTATATGGTATAAATGGGTTTATGCACCAGGTCATCGACATCATGCAATGACAGCATCCGCTAAGCTGAATGACGTCACTAAAAGCAGATAGTCGGCGATCACGTGACTTCTGGCATCTTTGGCCTCCGCCATCTTGGTTAGCTCACCTGCCATCGTGACTTTCCCACCCATCCTTCCCTCTGGCTTTCTATTAGTCGACCATCAGTCAGCAGACTAGACTGTTATCCAGTTTTCGTTGTCATTCTCAAGCAAAGCAATGGCGGGTGTGACCCCACAAAAACCAGCTTTAATATATTTCATCTTTTTATTTATCTCCAATCAAAAAATAACATCTACAAAGGCACAGCCCATATAATATCAGGCAAAGATCAGTTCAAGCATCCCACGCGTACGATGTTTTGAGTACGATTAATCAGCGACACTGTCCACAGCTTTTCTTGCAGGTCACTCGTGTATAAGCTCCATACTTATAATGACTGCAGTAACCAAGCTTTGCCCAACCTCGACAATTTTTGTCTTTGTCTTTACAGATTCCTAATAAAATATAATTTTATACAACAGATGAGCTAAGTTGACCGAACATGCCTACCTACAATGCTTTGCGGCTCATTGTTGATGGAGCGTCACGTGACGAGACTATATAAACACTTCGTGACTGTGTTATAGCGTGATCGTTATAAATACGGTATTAATACTGAAAACGCCAATTAAGAAAATAACCCACCTATCAACGAATAACACATTTTTAATAAAGAATATGTAAACTCTGTGTTGGAACAGACTTTGTTTGTGTTAAGCGCTCAAAACAGTAGCCAACATTTTGAAATGGTGAAAAATTTTTTTTAATTTTTTTGCATATAAGCAAAAAGAAATTAAAAAAATAATTAAAAAACTCATTAATAATTCATAAGGCAAACACAATGAAAATCGCCACCGTGACGAGTGTCTTTATATCTGATAAAGATTCGTCCTAATTTACATGAACTTTAACCTCGATTTTCTCCAAGATAAATGAAGATATTTTTGAATTTCTTTTAGAGAACAACTCTAATATGTGTCGGAGTTTTTTAAGCCGTATAAAGAACTCGAGATCGTGTTTTATCGGTATAAAGATCCTCGCCTACGGCTCGGATCTTTATATCCGATAAAACACTCTCTCTCGTTCTTTATACATTACATAAAAAGCAGTTTTATCATCATCATCATTAACGAACGCTAAATCCGATTTGCCAAGTCTCCAAGTGACGTTTACAACATGAGCGGCCGTGTTGTATCGGCATATACAATCACGAGCCGAAATACTCCAACACATATTTGAGTTGTTCCCGGAAAGAAAGTCAAAAATATCTTTATTTATCTTAGAGAAAATCGAGGTTAAAGTTGATGTAAATTAGGACGAATCTTTATGAGATATAAAACACTCGTCACGGTTGCGATTTTCATTGTGTTTGCCTTATGAATTATTAGTTATTATTAGTATTTTAAGAGAAATATACGATTAACAAGGGATGGACCATACTATTGAGGTTTGTATTTTGTTGTTGTATTTTTCTTTTTCTTTTTTTACTACTTTTTCAATAAATTTCCCCCTTACCGCTATCTTTACACAAGCAGGTCTTTTTACAATTTTGTTTCATAAAAGGATGTGATGAACAGTGACCCTGGGACTTCCAGTATGCACACCATCTATGATTGTCAGTGAACCTGCAGCCTAGAAGATCAATAAATCAAATGTATTTATAAGAAATATTTGAGTTCTACACCTCGTGCTCTTCGATGGGGTGGGGGTGCGCTATCTAGTCTAAGGGGGGTGGTAGCCAGTGGTGGTGAGAGTAGGGTAGGTGTGGGGTGGGGTGGGGTGAGGTGGGGTAGGATTACACTCAGGTAGGTTATACGTAGGATTATCAGTCTGTTGTGTGTAATTCATCCTATGATTTCGTAAGGTTTTTATCAAAATTTCATTTGTTGTAAAGGTATGAAGTAATTTGGGCAGAGCAACACTTACCTGGTGGGGGAGGGGTGGGTGGTGTTGGTGGTTGTGGTGGTTTAGGAGTGGGTGGTCGAGGACTACTGCCACAATACAGCTTGTTCGCTTGTAAAACATCCTTTGGACTGAGTCCATACCGCTGACCAAGGTTTTTACGTCCATCTGTTCCAACGATCGTGTATAGGCCACGCCCTCTAGAGAAGGCAGTTGATGAGTAGTGCATAACAGAGTTGTAATCGTAGGGAACACCCCGGCTGTTGATTTTGTTGCTGCCGTATTTATGAAAATTGTAGGAAACTCCTGTAGATCATGGAAATAAAAGCAAAACTTTATTAATGAATGGAGTTAAAGGATGTTTCACACGACTATGCACGCTGTTTAACCTGATGACTGCAAAAAGAGAGCCAAAAAGTCTAAAACTCTAGAACCAGGGTAGACTTGGCGATAGCAGGACAAACAATTTAAACCAACAGTGTTGAGAGTTGTTTGTTGACCAGCATTGTTCATAAGTCCAAGAACATTTTCTTATCAGCAAACGACTTTACGAGCAACATATTTTCAAACATATTCTGGCCGCTTACCTGACCGAATGTTTTGCCAGAGGATTCTTACATATCTGTCACGGTCTGGTCTGGATTGTTCATGCCAGAATCCAAGGGCATGCCCTGAAAATGTATGTTAAACACGATGAAAAGTGTAATTCGCCTCTACATTTGTTCAAAAACAACAAAGTATAAAATTTAACATCAATATCAAAAATTGGTTTTATATATAAACTTATCAATTCGTCATCAAAAAGCCACAAACACAATTGCGGGGAATATACGTCAGTAATTAAATTCTCTCTTGCCACTTCATCAGTAGTACTCACAAACAAAGATAAGAAACTCCAAGAAAGAATATGTAAAAGGAAATAAAATGGTTGGTGATGGGAGGGGTGGGTAGGACAGGGAGGGGGGAGGGGAAGGCAAACTCATCTTCATCTTTGTTTGTTTGTTTGTTTGTTTGTTTGTTTGTTTGTTTTACCTGGTGGTGGTAACTTACCGATTTCATGAACGACAACGCCCAAATGCTCGCAGCCACGACCGATAGATATCTTTTGACGGCCGTAGTTTCTTTGGCGACCAACTAAGGAATAACACCTATAAAGAATTAATCAACACAATAAGTGATCCGAATGTCCGAGAACAAAACCATAGATTATCACATGAAGACCCGAGGATGCGATGTTGTCAGTTCAAGAATACAGTCGAAGCTCTGGTAAGCAACCACCTAGGGAATTCGAAAAAATGGTCGCAACTAGAGCTGGTCGCTAATGAGAATTAATGTGCTCTCGAAATCAAAAGAGACTGGTCGTTTAGCAGAAGTACTAACGTGAGCTTCGGTAAAAGGTTGCAATAATTAGCATTTCACAGAGGAGGTCTAACAGTGATATAGATTACCGTTCTAAAGAGACTGACGTGCATAGAATGCAATTCTAACCATAATAATAATTTACTTAGCTTATTCGTATATGCTTTGTTATAGAGTCGCTTTCAATTCGTGTGAGTGGGAAACTTACCGTACCGTATCATAACTGTACCAGTATCATAGTTTGTATAAAAACATTCGAAATTACTGCTGTAACCGTATCGTATCATAACCGTACAGTGTTCCCACTCATACGAAAACCACTCTATGTACTTTAAAATTAATCTATATGCGTAGTGATTATTTGTCAAGATTAATGGTTGCTTACCCTCCTCCACTGAAGAAAGACAGGTACTGTACACGTCCCATCGTAGCTGCGTTGTAAGGCACAAACTTCAAACATGGAACTTTAGCCATCCAATGATTCATTGCTCGTCGAATGACTCCCCTTGCGTGAGCTGTTTTGAAGATAAAGATTGAGGATTTTAGACGACTAGAATGGAATAATAAACGCAAACAAACGAACGAAAATAAAATTGAATGAATAAGGGAAGGAAGGAACGAATGAATGAATAAATGATGAATGGATGGACGGATGAAAGGAATGAGCGAAAACACGTAAGCAAGGAAAGGAAATGGAAGCAAAGGAATGAATGGATAAAGAAAGAAAGAAAGAAAGAAGAAGCAAACAAACAAACAAACAAACAAACAAACAAACAAACGTTAACAAACAAGCAAACAAAGAAATAAACAAACCAGAAAGAAAGAAAGAAAAATAAATAAATTTATCAATTGGACAACAGAAAGCCGCGCGCCCATGGCGTTATAGACGCACAAGAGAAGAGTGGTATGAGGCGTAGCCGAGTGCGACTCGAGTTCGTTAAGACATAGGTAACTGCTTACAAGACTAAATAGAAGACAATAAATTCAAACTGATATGGTATTTCAAAGGTAGGAAATCTTACAGTTAGATCGCTCGATGACATAGGGCACAAAGCCTTTGCCATTTTTCATCCATCGTTGTCTGTCGTTTCTCATAACAGCACGTTTTGGCCTTCTTGAACCAGGCACATTTAATCCACGGCTGTTGATAAACTGTTGAATACCTTGGTCTACGACAATATCACCCTGGAAGAGTTGAACACCCTCGTCTATAACAAAAGAAAACACAAGTGAATTACAGTTTCAAAACAACAGCGATATTTTAGTGCAAATGAGTCTGCTTGAATTCTAAAAGATCGATCAACCAATCAATATCAATTCAGTCATTCATACATTCATTTGATCATTCATTCATTCATTTGTTCATTCATTCATTCGTGTATCCATTTATGGTCATGTATTCATTTGTTGTTTCATCCATATTCATTCATTCATTCAATCATCTAATGAACAAATTATACATACTAAAACGTGCTTTTGTTTCATTTGTCTTCTTGTTGATTCCCAATATCGTATCAAAAATAGGTTCTGGAGCTTTTCCGGCTATAAGACAAAAACATAAGATACGATGAACACGATAAGAACCAATCAAAACAAGAACATATGGGAGCCTGCTTGCTACACAACAAACTCAAGGAGAGTGAGTGAAGAGACGGATGTTTTCTCAGGCTACAGCAACTTGTGTGAGCGATAATGTGGCCCTGTGGCGTTAGGGTTGTAAGCGAAAAATCTAAAGCAGCCTTTATAAAATAATTGGGATAGTATGCGTGCTCTGATTGCCAAAAACCGTGTTTGATGAGAGTATCAAACACGCTCGCATCACTTTTTGTTTTTGCGCTTGTTATTTTACAAAAGAAGTAAAAAGCTGTTTTTCTGTGTTTGATAGCCTGATAGCATGCAGTTTTTTATTTCTTAAATTCAGAACCCTACAATCCTGTTACTACGATATTGTAGTCAGCTCGGCTATGCTTCAAAGACGCAAACGGGGGCTATGCAAAACAAAGCTCGTATCTTTAACACAGGAAGTTCGTGAACTTACCGCACTTCCCCCATTTGTTACTATTTTTGTCGTAATCAGCGGTTGTTGCACACCACTCCACACCCAAGTGTTTAGTAGTACAGTCAAAGTAGTCCTCACCACGATAAGTGAATGGAAACACACAGCATCCACCATTGGTTGTTTTACGAGTATCACACACTAACAAAGTACAGAATTGAATATGTCATGTATCATATCAGCTTTTACAACAATCGGCTAAAATCGCGCAATCTGATTGGTTGAAAGCCAGTGTTAATTAATAAGAGTTCAGACAACGCTGATGCATTTCGTCGCGCGCGTTTGTCCTGTTGCCCCGTTTGATGAGAATCGAATTTTGACATTTTACTGATCAAAAATTAGTGTTGTATAAAAACAACACTCATTTTCACACAATTTACTCGTTGTTCCACTTCAGTCTTGAACGTTTTTGACGTCTATATTGTCAATAAGAGTACAGACAATGGCCGAGCTGCGTGCGATTTGTTAAATATACCATATAACATTATATCGTTGACAAAAAATGAGTGTCGAGGAGGAGTTATGTTATGCCACGCCCAAAAGCATTTTAATATTAGCTCAATAATCGTTTAGCAAAAGTTAGCCTGATTTAAACATTTCATAAATCTAAGTTTGTAGTTCTGAACAGTTTAGTCGTTAATAATTGTAGGACTGTTTTCAATGTCGACCGTGGACGTCGTTATAGTGAAAGTTAATTTAGTTCCTGTTTACGACACATTTGTAATTGAATTTTAAGGCTAACTAGATTTTAAGTAGGGAATTCCCCTTTTTCAGTAATTGCCATTCGCAAGTTCAAGGCTAACTAAATATTAATTAGGGAGTTCCCCTTCTCAGCAATTGTCAATCTTTATAGCTTAAACTCTATTCCTAAAAAGGAAAGTATTTCACTTTTAAACAAAGAGCAAATCTAGGTAAATAAGCTGTAAGAGTTAATAGTTTTAAGAGAGATTAGAAGACACCAGAAGAGTAATAAAGCAAGTAGAGCAAGAAGAACGAACTTAATAAGAGAGCAAACTTAATAAAACTCGTAGATCAATATCGGTACCGCAACAAATTGGTGGAGAACCAGGCAAAGTACCATGACTTCTAGAAAAGCGTTTATACTGTTTACTTCAAAGAAATATAAACAGCGTTGTGTTGAAAAATTCTCATTTGTTGGCAACATCTCAACAACGAATGGCATTAATGATTTGAAACAAGAGCCTGTTCCTGTCAGAAATGGTTCGAAATAGTTTTTGTAAGAAAGAGGTATCAAGCGCCGTGACTTTCGAACGACAGAAATGTTTACGAACGCAAAATCATACTGTCTTCAGCTAATATGCCTTCAAACTGTGGTGAATACAAAACAGGCGTCATAGCTCATCATAGGCTCAGATTTCAGCCGTCAGGGATTCGTGCACCCGCGATACTCATCCCCGTATCGCGGGCGCACGAATCCCTGACAGCTGAAATCTGAGCCTACATAGCTCATAAAAAGACAGGCAATGAAATACCAAGTCTTGACTCCCTACTGAGAGATTGTTCCTGCAGGAGTTGTTTAATTTATTGTTTTCCAAAAGCTATAAAGACTATAAAACATTTATGTACCAGAAAATACCGGATACTATTATTCATCCTGTCCACAGGCTACGTTATTAACCGGATCAAGGGGACAAAACAAAGACTAATAATTTCGTGACGGCCTTTGGCCAGAAACTTGCCAGAATTGATCAGTATTTGAACGGAGTATTAAACCAAGTGTCTGGCAAGGTTTCGACAAACCAAAGTCATTTACAATTACGAAACTACTGTAAATACTGAAAGGAGTTTGCCCGCTAGATAGCTTTTGACCCATAGAACGATGCAACAACAAAACATCTACAGGGAAGATGACGCTCTCTGTCAGGCTGAGGCTTACCTTGACTTGGAGATGGAGAAGGAGCTCCAACACTAATGGCGATAAACGCCAACAAAAAAATTCCTGATATCATTCTTTCACAGCAAAATATCTGTCCCTCCACAAGGCCAAACCACAGAAATGCGTCTTGCTGTACACTGTATTTATAAGAGTAAAGGTACTTTGTTCACCACATGTGGTTACTCATTTTCTACTCTTTGACTGGCTGAGAACTTGATGCGTACGTCATTAGGTGTGGATATCCGGTTGACGTTTGACATATTGCCAAAGGAAGTTGACATTTTGGAGGTGGATTTAATAAAAGTCCCGGGATTGCACTTGAAGATATTCTTTCTGGCGTTCTTTCTTTTTTGTCTTTTATCCAAAAAATTGTCACTGCAGTGTTTTTCAATCAGTGCAACAAAAATGCGGGACTCCGTGGTAAAACGGATCTAGTGGAAAAATCTTTTCACGAACGTCTCGACCAGAATAGAGCTCGAAGGAGGTGGGGGGGGGGGGGGGGGGGGGGGGGGGGAGGTCACGCGCCAGGGCTCAAAATCACACTGACACACGGAAATTCCAAACAGTTAATGCTCTAACTGTAACAAATCAGGTTTTTTCAATAATAACTCTATAGTTTATGATTTGATTTCGACATTTGGTTCTATGAACTTTTCTGGCTCCAAAATGCACATCCATATGAGGTGACTACTCGTCTTCCTCGCCCCCTCTAGGGGGAAATACGGCCACACTCTGCGAGGAGAAACGTCATCTAATGCCGGAAAAGCATAGAGAAGATTCACATGCTGTGACAGATACTTGAAACTCTGGATGAATCGAGGTCAGAACAAGCAGATACTGTAATAGAATGAAGCGTTCCGTTACCTCGATTGGTTTGTCTACGGCAACCGGTAAAAATGTTTTACATGAAATGATGATCAATGGATTTGTAAACTTGTCAAGATGGCTATCAGTGAACGCCCTAACGCCTCTGCTAGGAGAGGTCGTAATATGAGTACTACTAGTTACGTCACTGAATGTATTTCGCAACACGGACGTGGCCTAAGGACGTATGCACGAAGTGACAACTGCGGGTCGATGACCAGGGCCCGGTTGTACGAAGGTTGGATAAAGTTATCCACCGGACAAGAGTTATCCACATGTATAGATTTTGTATAGATTTTATCCGCTGGATAAGGATTTATCCGCTGGATAGCGCTATTCACCCTTCGTACAACCGGCCCCAGAATGCTTGAGTGATCCCCGTAGGAGGCCTGAGTTTAACATTAGGGCGGTCAACTTGAAAGAGTTACCAGTAATTCAATCCTTGCCCAAACGCAAGATGAAACTCTGGGATCGCCTGGGGGTAAGCATTGATCGCTGATAGTAAGAACAGGGTCCCCTGTACCCCTTTACAAAATGAAATCACGCAAAAAAATTTGGTCTTTTCACGCGTCACGGATAATCTCTTTCACGTTCACAAAAAAATCAAAAGTTGTTTTCACGTGGACGCAAAAAGATTTTAGACCTTAAATCACGTTTTACGTCAAAATAAATCAGCCATTCGCGTTTCACGCAAAAGCTATAGGGGACGCTGTAACAATGTTTGGCCGCGTAGGAAATCTTTAATAATAACATCCCAAAGAAAAGAAGTATCAAGCTTTTATGTTCATAGACTAACAGCCAGGAGTCAAGCGAGTGTTACCGCGTCAATAGTGTGAGTTTTGGTCGGACAGTTCTTACATAAATCGATCTTAAACTGAAAGAATGCGTCTGTATGCAGTCTGGGTTTACCCAGTTCATTGCCTTCTTTTAATCGTTAAAAAAAGATAACGAGATTCAATATATTTCCTAGTTTCATTTGTATTATTGTCGATCCACAGTTGCATTAAGGTCCATTAAAATTGCGTCGTAATAAACCATTTTAGTGATGGGTAAAACTTACAGCGCGCTGAAGCTGTACTGGTCTGTCCTGCAATGGTTCCTCGAGCTCAGTCAAGACATTCAAACAGTTTCAATGCTTCAAAATTCCTTCTTTGATTTAAAGCAATTTTATCAAGTTTTTAAACTGAAAAAGGGATCAGCTTCAAAGGGATCAGCTTGAGGTCCTTGAGGATGCTAGAGGGTCTCCATGGGGTGGTGGCTATTACGGTTAACGGTTAAGATTTTGGCTTTTTTACGATTAAAGTTAAAGTGGGTTAATAACTAATTTTCATTGTTCTCGATGGTTAGAAATTAATTTTTATTGTTGAGAACGCTGGAAAAAGCTATTACGACTAACTTTTCGTTACGGCTAACGGTTAGTTTTTTCCTATTATTACTGCTTACGGTTAAATTAATTTTTGGCCCTTTTACGGCTAACGGTTAACCGGGGGTCAGAATGGGGGAATCACCATATCAGTTAACACCTAAATTTTCAGCTACTTATTAGTTATCAGTTAATATTTGGACCTTTCGCAGTTATCAGTTAACGTCTAGTTAATAATTAAAAGAAACTAAGAAAGACATTAATTTCTTAAGACTATATTTAGGATCGGCCAAGTATATAAGGCAAACGTACCAATTTAGAGCTATTGTAAGGTGTTCAGCTTTTCTTAATTCCTTCTTGTATCCTCTCCCTCGCGTCACATTCCCTCTCTCAGCCTCTCTCTCACTTTCTGACTAGCTCTTCAATCAGAGCACAATTATCATCATGCCGTCCATGTAGTGCATTACTATTGAAGAATTACATATTCTCCTTCAACCGAAACACAACTGGTTCAAAGAAGTTGAAAAATATGCCAATTCAAGACCAATTCAATTCTCATATTCTGAAGCATCAGATAAAAATGGCGGGGAAAAACGCGCACATGCATGCTTCAGCACTTTTGCGCCAAAATTGAAAATTATTTTCCGTTAAATATTAAATTGTAAAATGTTATTCGTCACTTGTTCGTCCCAAGTCATATAGTTTCCAATCAAAATTTGTTTGTAGTCCAATTTGTACCCGACTCTTGGAAGACGTGAACTATAGTAATAGTATAATTCATTATGAAATAATCTGATTTGGATAATTTGAAATAAGTGTGATGTTGAAAGAGACCAGAGAAAATGAGCCTTGTTTGGCGTACGTAATTTGACTGATTGATGGCGTAGCGTGTTTAGATAGCCTCATCTAGAACGCTTCTGGGCCATCAGAGTGAGCGTACTATCCAATTAAGAAATATAAAACGGTTTTCCGTGTTTATATAGCCTGATCTAAACACGCGTGATGTTGGGAGAACACTCGAGAGCTTTCCTACGCTCTCTCGTGTTCTCCCAACATCACGCGTGTTTAGATCAGGCTATATAAACACGGAAAACCGTTTTATATTTCTTAAATATTAACTATTAATTTTCATCGTAAGCTAATATGCAACTCAGACCAATACACGCGAGAAAATCTCAAACCAATTTCTACCATTTTGAAGGCAGTTTCAAGCCCTTCAAGCACAAACTAGGACAATTGTTAGTACTAAGACATTAAAATATCAAATCTATTGTCGAAAAATGTTCCTAAATGAATTATGAAAATGGGGTAACAAAATCTATTAGTGAAGTTTCGATCAAGATGAACCTTACCATTTGGTTAGCTGCCCCCTCTTGACAAAGCCGACTGGGCAGCTCTTATATAATAATTGCCATTGTCCATCTGTGACAATGGCAAAGTTCTTTGATTTTCCTGCATTCTTTAGGAATTTTCTGTCACATGACGTCATTTGATGACGTCACGCGATGACAATCTTTTCTGCACGACAAAATGTAGGCTGAGACTAGGCAGAATGTACTTCTGATGAAAAAGTGAAAAGAAGTGAGGAACGACAAAACAAACATATACAAACAGCATGAATATATATTTTTATTTAACTCAAGTGAAAAAATAAATCTACAAAATCCAAAATAAAATCTACAAAACCAAAGCCAATATAATATGACACTGATCAGTTCAAGTATCCCATGCACGATGCTTTGAGTAGAATTCAGCGACACCGTCCACAGCTTTTCTTGCAGGTCACTCGTGTATAAGCTCCATACTTATAATGACTGCAGTAACCAAGGTTTGCCCAACCTCGACAATTTTTGTCTTTGTCTTTACAGATTCCTAATAAAATATAATTTTATACAACAGATGAGCTAAGTTGACCGAACATGTCTACCTACAATGCTTTGCGGCTCATTGTTGATGGAGAGTCACGTGACGAGACTATATAAACACTTCGTGACTGTGTTATAACGTGGTCGTTATAAATACGGTATATATTAATACTGAAAATGCCAATTAAGACAAAAAATCCCATCTACCAACAATTAACACAGTTTTAATAAAGAATACGAAAACTCTGTATTGAAACAGACTTTTTTGTGTTAAGTGCCTCAAATTAGTAGCCAAGATTCTGAAAATTTTAAATTTTTGTATATGAGCGCAAATAGATTTCAAATAAAAAGCATTTCTATTATCATCGTTAACAGAAGCTTCCGATTTGCCTTGTTCCCCAGAGAGGGACAAGTTTCACATGGGCGGGCCATACTATTGGGTTTGTTGTTGTTGCTGTGGTTGTTGTTGTTATTGTTGCTGTCTTTATTTATTACTCATTCAATAAATTTCTCTCCCTTACCGCTATCTCTACACAAGCAGGTCTTTTTACAATTTTGTTTCATAAAAGGATGTGATGAACAGTGACCCTGGGACTTCCAGTATGCACACCATCTATGATTGTCAGTGAACCTGCAGCCTGGAAGATCAATAAATCAAATATTAACAAGAATATTAGAGCTCGATACGTCGTGCTTCTGTTGTGTGGATTTCATCTTAAGAAGCAGGTTTTCGTAAGGTTTTCCTTAAATTTCATTTCTTGTTAAGACGTCAAGTAATTTTAGCACAACAGTTATTACCTGGTGGGGGTGGGGTGGGTGGTGTTGGTGGTTGTGGTGGTTTAGGAGTGGGTGGTCGAGGACTACTGCCACAATAGAGCCTGTTCGCTTGTAAAACATCCTTTGGGGTGAGTCCATACAGCTGACCAAATTTTCTACGTCCATCTGTTCCAACGATAGTGTATAGGCCAGGCCTTTTAGCGAAGGCTTGCGATGAGTAGTGCATAACAGAGTTGTAATCGTAGGGAACACCCCGGCTGTTGATCATGTTGTTGCCGTATTTACGAAAATTGCGGTTCCTAGTTCCTGTAAATCATAGAAATCAGTAAAAGCAAAACTATATTAATGATCGAATGGACTTAACACGACTATGTCCACTTAAGGAGGCTTCCTACAATTTCTCTAGTGCTCGACGGGTCAACTTGAAATGGCTGTAGTTCTTACATGAAAACACCTACAATTATGACCTTTCGTTCACTTACTACATAAAGACTGAAATTTTTAATGGTATGTGATTTGTTTGCATCGGGGTTACCATAGCGACGAAACGATGACGTCACCGTTTTAGATTCTAAACACTTTTACGCGTTTTTTGACCTATTAAAACTTTGAAAATGACTCACAAGACGTTAATATTTAGGACTTTGGCTAGTAGCATATGAATTTTGGAGAAATTCGTATAAACGGATTTTGAAATATTCGAGGCGCAATTTTTTAACCCCAAAAATAACAATTTATTATCAGGTTTCGACTCAATAATTTTAAAATCACAGCAGCATGACAACTCTTGGACTGCCTGAATGTTGTTCATATATCAGACCCGGGATATCAGACTACTTCTCAACGAGAAGTTTTTCAGAAAGAGCTTTGGATCTCCGTAAGCGTGAGCCACTAAGACATGAAATTGGGTTGAATTTTATCAAAATTTATGCAAAAACGTTTAGTGCTCCAAAAGAAAAATCTCTCGGTCAACTGTTTTCTCCCTTTGGTGAGAAGTAGTCTGATATAATGAGCAACGTATTGACAGTCGAATAGTTGTCATGCTGCTTTGCTTTTAAAATATATTATTGAGTCGAAACCTAATAATAAATTGTTATTTTTGCGCCTCGAATATTTCAAAATCTGTTTACACGAATTTCTCCAAAATTCGTATCCTATTAGCCAAAGTCCTAGCTAAATATTAACTCTTGTGTATCGTTTTCAAAGTTTAGGTCAAAAAAAGCATAAAATTGCTTGGAATCTAAAACGGTGATGTCATCGTTTCGTCGCTATGGTAACCCCGATGTAAACAAAACCCATGCCATTAAAAACTTCAGTCTTTATGTAGTAAGTGAACGAAAGGTCATAACTGTGGGTGCTTTCATGTAAGAACTACAGCCATTTCAAGTTGACCCGTCGAGGACTAAAGAAATTGTAGGAAGCCTCCTTAATCTAATGACTGCAACAGCAACTGCACAGAGACAGACAGACATGCAGAGAGAGAGAGAGAGAGAGAGAGAGCCAGAGAACGACAAATTCCAAAACTCTGATCTAGAACCAGGATAGATTTGGCGATAGCAGGACAAACAATTTTAGAGTTGTTTGTTGACCAGCATTGTTTAGAGGTCCAAGAACAATTCTTATCAGCAAACGACTTTACGAGCAACGCATTTTCAAACATATTCTGACCGCTTACCTGACTGAATGTTCTGCCAGAGGATTCTTACATATCTGTCACGATCTGGTCTGGATTGTTCATGCCAGAATCCAAGGGCATGTCCTAAAAATGTATGTTAAACACGATGAAAAGTGTAATTCGCCTCTACATTTGTTCAAAAACAACAAAGTATTAAATTTAACATAAATATCAAAAATTGGTTTATAAACTTATCAGCTCGTCAAAAAGCCACAAACACAATTGCCGGGAATTTACGCCAGTAATTAAATTCTCTCTAACCATTTCACATGCACCAGTAGTAGTGACAAACAAAGATAAGAAACTCCAAGGAAACAATTGTGAAAGGAAATCAAATGGCTGGGGACGGGACGGGTGGGTAGGACAGGGAGGATGGAGAAGGTAAACTCATCTTAATCTTTGCCAAACGGTTTGTTTGGTTCATTAATTGTTTTTTGTTTGTTTGTTTGTTTTATCTGGTGGTGGTAGCTTACCGATTTCATGAACGACAACGCCCAAATGCCGCTCGCAGCCACGGCCGATAGATATCCTTTGACGGCCGGGGTATCTTTGGCGACCAACAAAGGAATAACACCTATAAAGAGTTTAGCATCAACGCAATAAGTCATCCAAACCCGAGGACAAAACCATCAATTATCAGTAGAGAACTAAAGATCTGCTGTTGTCACATCACCAAGAATATGTGAATCTGTACAAAAAATTGGTCTAAAATCGCAAGATAAAAACTTAAATTGAGTTGGTTGTCTCTGATTATAAAGTATAAAGTTACTATACTTAGGACGTTTCGGTCGATGCAAATATAGTAACTTTAGTACTTAACAGAATCAGTTAAGTTTTTATCATGCCTGATTTCACCATCTTCAATATTTATCGCATGATAACTTGCTGCACACTGCTGGCCACATTAATATTTACGTTTTCGCATGTGCTTTGTTATATCAGATATTTATATGCCTTTCACCTACTGATAGAGTTCTATAACGTGAATTTGGTTGCATCTTTAAAAGTAATTTATGTGCTTACTAATTACAGTGTCAAGCTTTGTTGCTTACCCTCCTCCACTGAAGAAAGACAAGTACTGTACACGTCCCATCGTAGCTGAATTATAAGGCACAAACTTCAAACAAGGAACTCTAGCCGTCCAATGATTCATTGCTCGTCGAATGGCTCCTCTTGCGTGAACTGTTTTGAAGATAAAGATTGAGGTTATTAAACGACTAGAATAAATAATAATAAACGCAAACAAACAAACGAAATTAAACAAGAATTGAATGTAATAAACAAAGGAATGAATGAATGAGCGAAGGAACGAACGAATGAATGGCTGACTGGATGGATGGATGGAAAAAGGAGTGAATCGACTAAATGGATGATTGAAAAGACGTAAGCAATACAATGAAATAGATATAGATATGAATACAAAAAATTATTTGACTGTTTAGAAGAGAAATAGAAGAAACGAAATTCAAATGGATATGGTATTATCAAAGGTAGGAAATCTTACAGTTAGATCGCTCGATGACGTAAGGGACAAAGCCTTTGCCATGTTTCATCCATCGTTGTCTGTCGTTTCTCATAACAGCACGTTTTGGCCTTCTTGAACCAGGCATATTTAGTCCACTGCTATTGATCAACTGTTGAATACCTTTGTCTACGACAATATCACCCTGGAAGAGTTGAACACCCTCGTCTATAACAAAGAAAACACAAGTGAATTACAAAGCACGGTTTCAAAACAACAGCGATATTTTAGTGCAAATGAGGCCGCTTAAATGTTAAAAGATCGTCGATCGATCGATCAATCAATCAATCAATCAATCAATCAATCAATCAATCAATCAATCAATCATACAATCAATCAATTAATCTATTTATCAATCAATCAATCAATCAATCAATTATTCAATCAATCAATCAATCAATCAATCAATTATTCAATCAATCAATCAATTATTCAAACAATCAATCAATCAATCAATTGTTCAATCAATCAAGTAATCAATCAATTATTCGATCAATTAATCAGTCAATCAATCAATCAATCAATCATCCATTTATTCATTCTTTCGTTCATATTCATTCATATTCATTCATCTAATGAACAAATTGTACATACTAAAACGTGCTTTTGATTCATTTGTCTTCTTGTTGATTGCCAATATCGTATCAAAAATAGGTTCTGGAGCTTTTCCGGCTATAAGACAAAAACATAAGATATGAAAACATGACAAGAACCAATCAAAACAAGAACATATGGGAGCCTGCTTGCTACGCAACAAACTCAAGGAGAGTGAGTGAAGAGACGGATGTTTTCTCAGTGTTAAAAGAACTTGCGCGCGCGATATTGTTGCCCGGTGGTGATAGCCGGGGGGAATGGAATTCTTCTATAGTGCACTATACGGGGATGCTACTCCCGACCGGGGTCCTTTTTGAGGCAAGGAATACCCGATTTTATGTACAGGGCACTTGTCAGTGACGTATCACTCATAGCCGAACGAGTACATACGTAGTTTTTAAACACTAGAAATGTTCGTCAGCACGCATGCTTAGCTCTTACTGTGGTGTTGTTCTGAATATACTCACTCCTTTTCTTTAAAGATACACAGAAGCGGCATAGAAGCGCTTTTTTTGACAAATTTTGGTACATAAAATGGTATGGGGTCGAACGTCCGGGCGAAGCATCCTCGTACATCCCCCTACAATTCTAATACTACGAAATAAATACCGAGATATTGTGGTCCCCTTGGATAGACGTTAAAGACGCAAAGGAGGCTATGGAAATCAAAGTTAAACGACCTAATCTCGTTGTAGTGTTCTTCGCAGCCCTTTTAAGGCTTGTATTTCATTGCTTCATATCTTTAACATAGCAAGTCCGTGAACTTACCGCACTTCCCCCATTTGTTCGTGTTTTTGTCGTAATCAGCAGTTGTTGCACACCATTGCACACCCAAGTGTTTAGTAGTACAGTCAAAGTAGTCCTCACCACGATAAGTGAATGGAAACACACAGCATCCACCATTGGTTGTTTTACGAGTATCACACACTAACAAAGTATAGCATTGAATATGTCATGTATCACATCAGCTTTTACAACAATCGAGCTAAAATCGCGCAACTAATCTGATTGGTTGAAAACTATTGTTAATAAGAGTTCAGACAACGCTGATGCATTTCTTCGCGCGCGTTTGTCCTGTTGCCCCGTTTGATGAGAATTTTGACATTTTACTGATTAAAAATTAGTGTTGTAAAAAATAAGCGGCACTCATGTTTCACAGAATGACGGAGTAACCAACGGAGTAACCAAGTGTCCGGCAAGGTTTCAACGAAACAAAGTCAGTTTACAATTACGAAAGTATTTCTGTACAATACTGATCGAAAGGAGTTTGCCCGTTAGCTTTCTATATGACCCATACAAGAACGATACAACTACAAAACTTTGACAGGGGTACAGAGGGAAAATAACGCAGTCATTGTCAGGCTGAGGCTTACCTTGACTTGGAGATGGAGAAGGAGCTCCAGTACTAAGTGGCGATAAACGCCAACAAAAAAATTCCTGAGATCATTCTTTCACAGTAAAGCAAAATCTTTGTCTCTTTGCAAGGTCAATTCTACAGAAATGCGTCTGGCTGCACACTGTATTTATAAGAGTAAAGGTACTTTGTACACCACATGTTGTTGCCCATTTTCTGCTCCACTGTGATTGGTTGAGAACTTGATGCGTTCATTAGGTGGATATCCGGTTGACTTATAAGCAAGTCCCGGGATTGCAATTGAAGACGTTGGCGCAGAATGAGGAAAATTTTTGCATCCGGATTCTGCTTTTTGTGGGCTGAAAGCTGACACTCGTTTAAATTGTATGACTGTAACAATATGTGAAGGTGTGCGAACGTGACGTCTTGTAACAAAAATCAAGTTCTTAATGCTAGTATCACATTCCATGAACTGTTTTTCTGCGAAAAAAAAGTCACTCGAATATGAAAAGAAACAAACAAACGAAATGAAGTTTAAAAGGAAAATTGCACCAAATTACAGTGCTAAAGCATTCTCTTTTTCAGCTAATGTTCACATTTTTTGTGGTCTACGTAACGGCACTCTTTAGTTATGTGAGGGGGGAGAGAGAAGGGAAAGAAACGATTATGCCTGTCGCAACTCTTCCCTTACGAGGGCCGCGACGCAGGCCATGTTTTCTGCACAAATCGCATCCAAGCGTTCAATAGTTTTCTCTTCTTTTTATTATAAATGTTAATGCCATGCCGAGCTGTCTCAACTACACTGAACCACGCCTTGTTTAAAATCTCAATTCTAGGTGGTTGTGCCCCAATTAAAATCAGTGATTTAGTTATTAGAAGTTATTAAACAGTTATATAGTTATTTATTTATTTAGTTAGTTATTAGTTAGTTAGTTATTTAGTTATTAAACATCTCGGGGTTCATGTTGATCAAAACTTAAATTGGGATACTCACCTGAATAACATATGTAAGAAAGTAAAACAGACTATTTATGGTTTGATGTACAAAGCATTTACGCAGCCCATATTCGATTACTATGACCTTGTCTGGAGCAATCTAAACAAAGGACAAATTGATCGTCTGCAAAAACTTCAGAATAAGGCTGCTCGTATTAGTACCAGTCAAAGGTATGATATGAAGTCTTCTGACATCCTACAGCAGTTAAAGTGGGACTGTTTGGCTGTAAGACGCGACAAAAGACTTTGTCTATTAAAAGCTATAACGTCTTGCAGGGAAACAATCCTGCCTCACAACAACTTTTTAAACTCGGGATGAATCGAGGTCAGAACAGCAGATATTCTAATAGAATTGTGCGTTCCGTAATTGCATAAACTCTTGTTACGATTCTCATTGATTTTTGGAATCTGAAACGAAAAAAAAAAAAAAAAAAGGAAAAAAGAGAGAAAAAGAAAAAAGAAAAAAAAAAGGAAAAGAAAACGTACTTCGACTGGTTCGTCTACGGCAACCAGTAAAAATGTTTTACATGAAATGATGATTTATGTATCTCAATACTAGCCTATGAACAGGCTCTCTGGGGGAGGGGGAGGGGAAGGGAAGGGAAAGGAGAAGGGGAGGGGAGGGGAGGGGGCGGATGTTCACAGGCTAGTATTGAGATCGAGCGAATTTTTTAACTTGTCAAGATTGATGCTGTTGAAGGCCTAACGCCTCTGCTAGGAGAGGTCGTAATATGAGTACTACTAGTTACGTCACTGAATGTATTTCGCAACACGGCCTAAGGGCGAAGTGACAACAGATCTACTTGTTACAGGTAACTAGCTATAGCGCTTTTTATCAAAAGTGAAGTATTGCGAGCAGTATATACAGGGTGATTTCCTTAAATTTGAAAACTTCTTTAGCAAGATATGCATATTCAGTGATTGATCAAAGGTCTTTTACCAAAGGGCGCGTTTGCACTACAAAAACTTCACCAAACTTTGGAGTTTCTGGTATTTATGAACCTCAACAAATATCAGCTAAATTTACCGAATGTCAATCAAAGACCGACCTCTGAAATAAGATTCCCGAGTGTTTTCTTTCTTTCGAAATGTTATATACCGCGAAACGTGATAATTCAGCTTCTTTGTTTTTTTACTTTTGATGCAGAATCTTTAAATTACAAGGCAACAATTTTTGTGGTTGCCGGCTTAGTAGCCAGGCAACCACTATGCCATCGACTGTGATAGTCCGTAAATTCCGAAATCCGAAGCGATTACGAAGTGAGGACTGAGTATACGAAATCATTCCGAGATTTAGTCGAACTTTTGTATTCAATTTTCACCTTTAAAACACGATTTTTAGAATTAGATGTCTGTATTTTACAATATGTACATGATAAAACTTCATTTAACATTACTCTTTGACTAAAAAACTACAAAGTTTTATTGATTAATATGGCTGCTTTACTTGTCTACGAACAAACCACGAACACAACCAGTCCGGTTCATATCCAGTTTTGATGATATGACTGGCGTGACAAAATGGTGTGTGTAAATAAGATCAAATTGTCTCTACAATTTCCCTTATTTCTTTGAAATGGCAATGCACAAGACAGTGATGGTTTCGTTCGGGAGCCAACCCAAAAGTGAAGGGGCCAAGACTTGTTTATATTTGGACGGCCGAACTATTTGCAAGTCAAGAATTGTGGCTTGTAAATCTCGAGTGCTTGGATCTCTTTGGATGGCCAAAATCAATTCATTTAGGATTCTTGGACAATCGCTATCGTAAAGATAAAGTTTTGGAGCAGCTCAAGAATTTTTGGGTAGGTTTCAGTAACGATATTTTCGATTGTTGCAAGAGTCATGAGTCGCCGTTACAGACTGACGGCCAAAGGTCATTAATTCAAAGTTAGCAATAAATTTCAATGAACTTGCTTAAATTATTCGACAAATTTAATACAACAGTAACACTAGCCAACAATTGTATACATATTTTCCGGAGACCGTAGCTCTGTAGAGGTAAAAATCACAGCTGTATTGAAATGGTAAAAGGTCTTATCGTAGTCTCCATCGCAGCCGTTTTCATCCTCGTTCCCAGGTATGAGCCGTTTTTAGCTAGCTCGTCACGCCAGGCGAATCCTCACCTGGCGTGACGAGACTAAAAACGGCTGCGAAGGAGACTAGTCTTATCGGTTCTTTATTTCAAATAACTGGCAACCACATGTCCTCTTAGAGGACTATTTTGGTATTTGCTTTGTATACGAAGATAGATTTTATCTTCTTCAAGCAGTTAGGGTTATGCAGTTGATGCATGCAGATATATTATTGCATTATAAGCAACGTCGGCGCCGAAGATAATCATGATTTCCGCGGCCATATTAGACATATTAGGTTTTCCCGCGCCCGGAGGAATCGTGGTTTGAGATACATCGAACCAACCCAGCTTTGCCGTGAAGATTAATTTTTAGGAAAGAAAAATCCAAAATTAAAGTACGTGCTCATATTTGTGGGATCCATCGCAAAATAGCGGAAACTCACATTACAAGGCAGTGACTCAGTTTTGCGTGTAAGAAAATCGCCCATTACATACATGCATGCATTTGACATTTTTGTATTGTTTTCCTAATTTCCACACTGAAACGGCATTTTCTTATTTTAGGCAAAATAAATATACTGTTTTATTGTGGACGGATAGCCTGTGAACAGGCTGTTAGGGTTTAGCAAAACATATGCGTCTCCATATAATTCAAAACCGATGTCAATGCATGATCCTTTTGTGCAATTCGTAAATCGCTAGTTATCAAACAAACTTTAATATCTAGCCCTTGGTACATAACTAGAAATAACAACTCTGTCCTGTGGGCCGAAAGTTCATAACGGCAAAACGACGCGTTCGAGTTTCCTGTCCTACATGATCATTCGATACTTTGAGAGCATAATTTAGAGACGAGGTCTAAGGATTCTGCTTTGCTTGCAATGTATTGTATGTATTGGCTGATTCTGTAGCTGATGAGTCATCAAGCTGGATTTAACATTTCAGAGATTAAGCTTCACGTACGCGTGAATATCAAACAGTTTTCGTTTAGAGCTATCAGATATCAATTTTGTGACTGTCACATCCTTTCATTCAGTACATCCAACGGTACAAAAGCCACTGCGTCGATGTTTAATAAAAATGTCCAGAGAGCTTTTTATTTTAAATGTGTTGATTTTTATTGAAACAATTCTTCGCAATTTTAAAAACAATAGTTACGATCACATACGAGAGGCTGGTACTATCGCTAGCACAATTACTGATCATGACAAATTGGCCTTTAAGCCCGGGCCCGTTCGCCTGAAGGCGAGTTGTCCCTGGGAGACAGAAAACAAAAGAGTCATCCCTGCTACAAGGACAACTCGCCTTCATGTGAACGGGCCCTATAAGGGCTAGTTTTCACTAGTGACATAAGCATAAGCATAAGCAACATACACAGACTCAGTAAGGCAATGCTCATTAGCAGTTCTTGTCTTTTCTCACACCTATTAGACAAAAATCAGATACCTGGAGGCATTTTGGAGTAGAGGCTGGTAACATAACTATTCTAAACCGATTTGTCATGCTGAATCCGAATATGACAGTTACCAAGACGTATTCTGCAATCTTATACGTGCAAATGACGTATTTTGTGAATTGCTACAGTCATTTCATACTAACGGCTTTTTCATGTAATTCCAAAAGTTCCCAAACTTAAAATCAATGACCATAGCTGGAAAGAGCACATCAAAATCAGTAAAACTGTGAAGTTTGAAGGATATCAGTTGAAAAATCAAGGAGATACGAATTTTCAAAAAACGAAATTTTGTACAAAAACACTTACAGTTATGCAAGAGATACAAACAAATTTCGATTTTTGAAAATTCGTAGCTCCTTGATTTTTCAACTGATATCCTTCAAACTTCACAGTTTTACTGATTTTGATATGTTCTTTCCAGGCATGGTAATTGCTCTGGCCAGAAGGGCCCAGAGCTGAGGATTGCAAACCGATCGTTCGGAGGGTCAGAAAATGATTTTCCCTTTACTACGCACTCTCGTGAATAAACGTGATAAGACGAAGACATCCGAAGACGTACGAAGTAGTATCGGCACATCTACGCCTATTGTCCGGAAAATCGAAATGTCTCCGAACTGCCGCGATCACTACCGATCTCGTTTTTCCATATGCCATCGGGCATAATTCGGAAAACAGGCACATGTTCGATGTGTTCTTAGCTCCTTTCCCGCAGTTAAACGCCAGAAATACAGTGCGCGATGACAATGCTAGGCCGTTGTACCAGTTCATCAGCTCTGAAGATGTTGAATGAATAAAGTAGCTTAGAAAGGCAAGTTATTTTCTGCATATTATGCTCAACTGTTGTCTGCAAAAGCTGTCTTAGGACTTTTTAATTTGTTTATGTGAGTACATTTTTTCGTGACGCCATACTTTTTGTGTGATTCACGTCGAACAATTTGTCCATTTGCTTCTGAGATTTGTCGCCCACTCTCTGTGTAATTCGCTTCTAAGCTTAACTAGCTTTATAAGCAAGCTTTTTAGATGAAATTTAGAAATTAGTAATCAGTACCGGGAATCAGTAGTAGACAGGCGATCGCCGAAAACGGCCATCATTGAACTAAAAAGCGTTTTGCCCATTGCATTTTTAATACTAACGCATTTGTTTATAATGATGTTTTCTTGTTCTCGGTTACCTCTCAAAATTGTTTTCATCGATACCAAAAATAGTAAACTTCACTGTGACCGACGACATTGACAATGAGAATATTTAATTTGACCTTTGATTTGTCTATCAGTGTCACGCAACTGCAAATATATCCTTGTGCCTCAAGTCAACAAAATACCTTAGCATAAGTATATCAAATAGAATCTCCTTTAAAAACAGAAAAAAAAAAGAAAATAATAATAATAATAATCAACTTAAGTATGGACGTCACTTCCAGGTTCATGTCACACAACTGAGCTAAGTAGCTTCACTTCTCAAAACCCAAAGGCTCAAACGCCGGTGAGAGAAATAAAAACTTCACAGAAAAATTCAAACATCTTATTCCAAAAAGCGGCCAGAGCGAGAAGCCATTTTGGCTCTTGTTGTTTTTAAGTTTGGGGACTTTTGGAATTACATGAAAAAGCCGTTAGTATGAAATGACTGTAGCAATTCACAAAATACGTCATTTACACGTATAAGATTGCAGAATACGTCTTGGTAACATTCGGATTCAGCATGAAAAATTAGTTTAGAATAGTTATGTTACCAGCCTCTACCCCAAAATGCCTTCTGCACTTTTTGCGATCGACTTTTCAGTTCAGTTTTGCGCCTTGTCTATATATATGTGATAAATATAATACTGAGTCTGCGTATGTTGCTTATGCTTTTGAATATCGCTAGTGAAAACCAGGCTTAAGTCCTTTAAGTCCGTAAGTAGGGAAACCCTAATAGGTCAATCCATCAGCTTGAAGGTGACTCACCAAAGTCACCTTAAAATGAGTCAAAAATGTCATTTCCTTTTTTATCTTGTTTTCTATATTTCTTTCTATGTTGTTTTATTGTTTTCTATCAGTATTGTTTTCCTACAAACCAAAAATTACAATGTGTTTGTCGAAGCCAAAATTGTGCTAAAATCACTATATTTTATATATTCCGAGTCATAAACTTTATGCACAACAGTGATGCGCGAAAAATCGTCTTTGCAAATCAGTCGCCTCGTGTAATTAACATCACCTTAATTAACACTCCAAAGCACACCGTCGGGTGCCGACCCGTGAGTTGACTGGGGCTAAGTGATCGAGGCTGGCACGCAGCTGACAGACCATATCCGCCAAAATTATATTCTTTCAGTTTAATTATGTGATATTAACACTTAGTAATAACTGGCATACTAAATTTTCTCTCTCCATAAAACTGAATGAAGAGAAAAAATAGTCTCTGATACTCAGGGTATAACTGGCACCAAGGGAAACACTTTGGTTGCCTAACTCGATGGGTCGACACTATCTGTATGTCCTTATGTATCATCTTAATTTTGAGTGGATTTGTAAATTTGCGTTCGTGCCGTTAGGAGTTCTCAGATGTACACGTGATTCTCGTGGCGGTCTTTGATCACGTGATTCTCGTGGCGGTCTTTGGTCATATAATTCGATATATACCTATTTCAAGAAAGGTTGTCGTATGAGAGGTCTCAAGCCTACGCGACTAGACCGAAAAGGTGTATGGGTAGTTGCAAAATTTCACTTTCTTTTCCGTTTTGGTATTGTCTTTAGCATCAGTAAGTGAAGTTCTTTAGTGTATAAGGTCAGATCAAGCTGGATTTGAGTAATCGTGTGGGATTTTTGTGGTTTTATAACTTTAGTAATTTCTTCCCATACTCCCTTTCGGGTAAGTCGCGTAGGCTTGATACCGACAACGTTTATTGAAATAGGTGTATGTACTTGATGTATGCAACACGGCGATTGTATGCAACACCAAGTGTATCAAAAGATTGTCATCATCTATTGATAAAATTGAGTACTTGCCTATAATTCCCATAGTGGGCTTAATCACGTGACGTGCATGCCATGGTGGGCTCTGATCACGTGAGTTCCTCTTGGGAGGAGAAGTTTGGATGATCTATATCATACGGTTCTAACTTGAATTACGTTTTGAATTCACTTCATTAATTGATTCTCTCGTTCCACTTTTATAGATTTTAAAATTAAGAGTGAATTTTAGAATTTGCTTTACTTGGGCTACCTGTGGTTCAACTAGTTACCAATCCACTAAGTAGCGGGACAATTTCAAATCAAAGTTAATCGAACTGCATAATTAAATTCATAACATGACTTTTAAAACGTTTTAGGGGCTGTTTATGTGGAGGCGAGCCAGCCTGGTAAGCGGGCTGACTTCTTTTGTTCTCTGGCCCCAAGGGAAAAGAAAACAAAAGAATTCAGCCCGCTTACCGGTTGGCTCGCCTCCATATAAATATACAGCCCTCACATGCACATAATTTGAACACTAATTTTCGCGCGGATACAGACCTTCACTATATAGTGGTCTCCCAGATTGTAAACTCACTGAATGCCTTTATAGGTCTTTATACCTAAGCACAAGGAGATCAGCAACATGTCATTAATTGAGGACAAAAGTCCTACAATCCCTATTGTGGATTTTAGTTTATTAAGCCTGGATCACAACAACATCTCTTACACAAAAAACAAAGAAGAAATTGTGGAGGTGGCTTTTGAAGTTTGTAAAGCTTTCAGTGACATTGGTTTTGTGTACCTGAAAAACCATGGAATCTCTGACGAAGAGGTAAACATTTGATAGCCCTGATCAGTTATCTATCTCACATTTTCTGACTGATAGTTAACTCGTCTCTCGACAGGTGATAGGTCGAAGGATATGTTTGAAGTCATAATACTAACATATTAAAACAAGTTTGCATTTGTTTATGCGCCTTTTTCGCGGAGAGATCATTTCTGTCGAAACAACAACAACAACAACAACAATATGTTTATTTAGTACCACAATTACATGAATAAATATTTTACATGAATATAACATAAAACGGAAATTTAGGTACAAGCCACCTATAATAACCATATCTGGCTAACCGAGATAGGTGGCTTACATTTTGGTTATTACAGTTATTATGGTCAGATGGATTATTATGACAAAAAGATGAAAATGTAGAAAAAAGAAAACATACAAAATACAAAATACAAGATAGAACGTCTATAGAAAAATACATAGATGGATCAAGTTGATATTAATTAGAATGATTGTATATATTATATTTATAATAAGGTTGATAGTCACCGCTTAAATACTATCAACCTCTGATGAAACTATATAATTAATCAAAGTTGATAGTACTTAACTAGTGCGAATTAGTTTGTATTTAAGATAGCGAGAGTATAAGGAATATCTTTAGACCAACATCGATTGAAATACTAATCGACGTAGGTCTTGAGCAAATCGTTGCTAAGCATTTCCTTAAATTTTGTCCTACTTAATTTTTTTGTAGACTCACTTATTGAGTTCCAAATTTTTGCACCACAAAATTTGATATTGAATTTTCCATAATTAGTTTTAATTTTTGGTAAAGAATAGCTGTTTTTTGATGCTAA
The DNA here is from genome assembly GCA_029948255.1 of Telmatactis stephensoni. NCBI lineage: Eukaryota > Metazoa > Cnidaria > Anthozoa > Actiniaria > Isophelliidae > Telmatactis > Telmatactis stephensoni. The sequence goes on from JALIZF010001639.1 coordinate 495,052, forward strand.
TCTAGTACTGTACCGATGTTTTTGGTTAACCTGCAAGAAATACGAATCAAAGGTACTAGGCAAGTTGTTTGAGTCATAGTCATACATGAACAGAGCCGTGTAAATAAAAACAAGATCTGGGAACTTAAGGATTTTTAATTTTAGAAAAATAGGATTTGAATGAGCATCGAAGTTGCTAAAAGTCATTAGGCGTAATGATTTCTTTTGAAGAATAAGGAGAGGATTGATTGTTGATTGATACGTGTGACCCCATGCAACAATACCGTAAATCAAATATGGATAGATTAAGCAATAATATAAATTGACTAGGATGTCTAAGTTTACATAATGTCTGGCTTTGCATATTATGCCAATGCTACGTTTTATCTTACTCGATACAAATGATATATGGGACTTCCAATTAAGATGACTATCTAGAGTTATTCCTAAATATTTCATTTCAGTTTCACGTTTAATGTATTTGTTGTCAATTTGCAGACGTATATCATAAACGATTTTCTTTTGCACTGGGTGAAAAACAACGAACTTTGATTTATCAACATTCAGTAGAAGTTTGTTTGCACAGAGCCAGCTATTAACTCGTTGCAATTGACTGTTAATAATTGTTTCTAGAGAATGCAAGTTTTTATTCATGTAGAAAAGATTGGAGTCATCAGCAAAAAGGTGAAAGTCAAATATATCGGATGAGTTTTGAAAATCATTTATGTACAAGAGAAACAAGATCGGTCCTAGGACTGAACCTTGGGGAACACCACAATGTATTGAAGTCTCGTCAGATTTTGTATTCCCTAGAGATACGAATTGTCTTCTGTTACTTAAATAAGAAAAAAACCAAGTTTGAGCAGTTCCTCGTATACCATAATGATCAAGTTTTTGCAATAAAATCCCATGATTAACCGTATCAAATGCTTTGCTCAAATCGAGGAAGATGCCACACGAATACGCACCCTCCTCGACGGCACATTGAATTTTATCCGTTATCGATAAGATAGCTTGAAGGGTAGAATGTTTAGGTCGAAAGCCAAATTGTTTATTGAAGAGAATATTGTTTTTATTTACAAAGTCTAGTAACCTATTGAAAACTAGTTTTTCAAGTAACGAAATAGTACTAATTGATTCGTTGTGGGTGAAATAGTAAAAAATGCTTATTTGATTGTCTAACGATTTGTCAATAATGACACGATGTTTCGACTACTACCGTATTTACTCGAATAAGCGCCCCGGCGCTTATTAAATTTTTCACGTCTAAAACGGGGCGCTTATTCGGGGGAGGCGCTTATTCAGCGGGAGGAAACGCGTACACAACTGTCAAAGTATGCTCAGTCCTCTTAATATATCAATAATATCATTGTTATACTACTACAACTGTACTGGTATTAGTATACTATAACGAGGTGCGAGGCGCTTATTCGGGGGAGGCGCTTATTAATTTTTGTAGTCCAAAGGGGGCGCTTATTCGGGGGAGGCGCTTATTCGGGGGAGGCGCTTATTCGAGTAAATACGGTAATCTTCATCAGCAGGGAGTGACTTCTTGCCTTTCACTCGCCGGTTCCCACTGTGCCAAAAGGCGAGTAATCAAGAGTATTCAGCAAAAGAATATCAGGGTCATGACATGGTACGGTTTTTCATTCGTGATCCCGTGTTTTTTTTTTTGTTTTTTTTTTTTTTTTGTCTTTTTTTTTTTGGTCAAAAATTCTGATCCCTGATCCAAAATTTTATCTTATTTTGATTCCTGATCCCAGCCGATCCCAGCTGATCCCAGCTGATCCCGATATTCCTTTTTTATGGTACTGATCTACAACATGAAAGTTCATGATATTGGGTTTTCACGACACATGGCGTGTAGCTTTAATTAGCTTTAAATACCCTTAAAGCGGAGCACTGATGGAGAGAGGGGATAGAGGGCGCACCTTCGAACGCTTAATACATGAGCCTTTGGCTCGGCAGACTGGGCGACCACTCCCCGCGGACTCGAAGTAAAATAAATTCACAAATTATCTTTTTTACATTTACCTTTTAAGAAGACGTCAGGGATGTCTAGTATTCAGGAATATTCGTAACATACGACTGATATTCGGAGGGTTGTTCGGTAGGAAGAATTTAACAATGTCCAATATTCAAGGATGTTCGAAGCATCAACAAAACAAATTCAATAGTATACAAGAGTAGGCTTATTTTTGTACATGAGGTCAAACTCATGAAAAACATGATTCAGGCTGTAAAACATGCCAAGAAATGTTTACTATTATTTCAAAATTGCCAACCTACAATCTCGCACAGGACAAATTCATCACCTCTGTTCTCTGCCCCTCAATATTCATGCGAATTCAAGGGTCTGCAGCCACTAACAACATTGGAAGGGGAGAGCCAACCAGAAATATTAGTTAGAGATTGTAGGTTGTTCCTCAGGAAATCACTCAAGCCAACTAAATATGCTGTCAGTAAAAATAATCCGTTTTATTTTCTCAGTAAATTTGTTACGGGTTTATCCGGTATCGTCTACAGTTGGAGTAGTTTTATTTTAACCAATGAAAAACTTGGCCAACTAATAGTTAGTAGTAAACTCTAACGCTTCTTTCCAAGTGATTGCAACGATAGTAGAAAAATGCCTTCAGCGATGATACCGTTTGCTTTCAATACTAAAAAAGACAGATGTTCACATTGCTTACAATCCACATTGCCACCCATAACTAGTCTCACATTGAAAAACCACTTTTATTGGTTACAAATATCAATGCTATCATAAAGAATACCTTTATGAACGATTAGATATGCTAAGTTAAGTGAAAGTTTTTAATCACCAAAAATATATCCGATGAAAATGATCGTCTACTTGTAAATTTCTCTAAAAATCTATCATCATTTTAATGGAGATGCCATCGGTACCGCTAGCATTATAGAACTGTTAACCGCCAACATTATAGGGTCACAAGCCATCGTCCGAAATTAATTGGCGGCATGGGTAGATGGGGAGGAAACTTCAGAGAATACGGATTATGTATCTCTCTTTGAGAAACATGAAAATCTCATTTTGATTAGTAAATCATCACCTGTGTGGTTATTGGATGCAGTCAGCAAGAGGTCGTGCTGCCATTGGTATCATACTAAAGTGGGACATAGCCATGAAGGACGTTTTTCGCTGTTCTTCTTTAGCGTCGCTTTATACTCTGTTCCCCAGACTTTGTTCTTCAGTGAATCAATGGCTCATTACTAATGCATTTAATATCATACAAACAAAATTGCTGCCGTGTGCCACATCAAATGTGACAGGAGCAGATTCAAGGCGTGAATTAGGTAGCAACCTTACACATTTTTGAGGAAAATCATCATGTCTCTGTAGCCAACCCAAATTCAGAATTCCTGGATCCGCCCTTGTGTGTTACTCACTTGTCAAAACGTGCATGGGAATACCATAGCAAGTAAGTAGAAGAGTAAATTCTATTACATGAAACTTATGTGTTTTACAGATCAACAGAGCTAGAGAGGTCACGGATAAATTCTTTGCACTGCCAGATGAAGAGAAATCGAAATGCGCAAGAGAAAGAAGTGGCTCGAATCACGGTTGGGTTGCACTGGGAAGAGAAGCGTACGTTTATACCTTCATTTTATTTCATTCATACCTCCATTCCTTCCTTTCTTCCTTCCTTCCTTTCTTCCTTCCTTCCTTCCTTCCTTCTTTGTTTTTTCCTTCTTTTGCCCGCCCGCACACGTCCATCAATTCATCCATCCATCCATTCATTCCATGTTTCTGTTTCTTTTTCATTTTTTGACGCATTTTACATCACTCATTTCAGATTAAACCCTTCAAGGCCTGCAGATATCAAGGAGTCGTTTAACGTTCAGCTGGAAAATCCTGTGAGTAGAAATGTTGATTTAATGGCTATTTTGCTGTGCGGTCATTAGGTACCCATTTATGATCCGGGATGTAGCGCTATCATGCAAAATTGATCAAATAAAGCAGCAAGCTTGCGATTTTCTTATTACGAGATCTGTTCCAACCTAACCCCTGCAATCATGTCGAACAAGGTATGACTATAGATTTTGTGTGACTAAAAACAGGACACGCGTCGCGGCTCATACTGATTCACGGCGTGAAATTACAGATATATTGTTTGTCGCTTCGCAGCACGAGTTTTCACAGTTGAGTACGTAAGGAGTATGGTCTATTTAATACCAGCACGAATGACATGGATCTCAATACAAATGCAGCGCGCATGATTTCTGAATCTTATTACCTCAATAATTAGCGCCTATATGGCTAGTAAACGGACTAGCTAGTAGCAGTATGCTATCGCTCACGGTCGTTTAGAGTTTGTATTGAAATTAAGCTATGCTATAAAGGCGCTGTTACATTGTGCAATTTTCCCAGCAACTTGTCTCGCAACGGCGTTGCAAAACAAGTTGCAGAGAAAATTATGGCGCTGTTACACTGTGCAATGTTCCCCAGCAACTGGCCAAAAATATTGCAACAGCGCCTTAAGAATGAACATCGATTTATAGAATTTTGAAATCAAAATGTACGAAAGAACGAATTATCGCGTTACACACTAATCGACGTACTATATAGATAAGTGATGTCGGTCAAGTTGAGTCTACGACATTTAGTGCGACGACATTGTTGCTTTTAGGTAGTGTACGTAGTGTAACATAACGCGTAGCTCCCGGAGTAATTAATCGATGATAAATCGATTGGGGGGGGGGGGGGGGGGCTCCTATCGTAAATGGACGGGGATGCTCGTCGTACGTAGGTGTCAAAATCTGCAATCTGGTACCTTTTAGGGCATCTCAGACTTAAGTGGACTACAAGAGACATAGCTGGTACCTTTTAGGGACTGTTTTGGGGTAAATAAACTACCTAAAATAAGAATTTAGGGACGATTTCGATGATCTGAAGTGAATCTTCAAAGCACATCGATAACAAAGTGTTTCATTACTTTAATTCTTTATTATTATTTTTGAATATAATTGGTACCTTTTAGGGGTAGAAATGATTTATTGCCACTCATACTCAGGTACCTTTTAGGGGTCATTATCAAAATGTTGGTAGGCATCTCTTGCCTACCAGCGAATGTTTTCATACAAAATTTCGATTTCGGAAAATTCATATCTTTGTGAGTTTGAAAGTTACTTCATTCAAACTTCACAGTTTACTAATTTTGACGTGCTCTTTCCAGCTATGGTAATTATATTTCTGTACTGTGACTTTTGGAATTACATGATAAAAGCTCATTGCAGCCGCACGTGCTATGTTACGCTACACCAACTTTTAACGAGTTGTCCAGTGTAAGAAAATTTTCTTGTTTGACAGAAATGGCCGACATCTACTATACCTGACATGCAACCTTGCGTTGAAGAGTTGTACCGCAAATGTATGGAGCTGTCACTTAGAGTGTTAAAACTCATTGGTATTGGCTTAAACATAAAGGTAGTTGAGTTCAATCAGTTGTTAATTAATTAAAAGGTTCTAAAGCCGAAAGGAAGGATAGAAAGAAAGAAAGAAAAAAAGAAAGAAAGAAAAAAGGAAGGAAGGAATAAATCAATATGTTATATATTTATGAACAATATTGGAATTCATCTTGAACAGTAGTACCAATAATGACATACAGTGAATGTCTTATTTTCTACTTTCTCATATTCATATACACCTTTGGGGTGGATTGAGGAGCGGTAGCAAGCATTTAGATAGTCACTTTATTGCAAATAAAGTCTTCAAAATCAACTGAAGGGCTTTGTAGATATATTTATAAGATTTATAAGCTGCTTCGTCATCGACGCCATTTCGTTTGATTTGAATTACAATAGGTACCCTCCAAAAACGGAAGGTATTATGGGTATTGTGGAGATAGAGAATGGTTCCAAATGTTTGGAAGTTTACAATTTACTATGCTGGATAGCAGAATATTGTGAGATTCTTCAAAACATAACGACTTTAAATAGTCTTAACCTAATGTTCCAGTACATATTTTGCCATTTAGTGTGATGAATGTTACACGATGTGATGGGGTTTATACAAAGACACATTTGCGCACGCATTGGACACGCCCGCCAGGTTTTAGGTTTAAAATTCTGTTCTTATTCAGGATACTGACTTTTTCGTCAAGTGCCATAACACTATTGGGACGTCAGGTACCATGCGATTATTGTACTACCCACCAATCCCTGAGAGCTACGTTGTCGAGGCAAATCAGATCAGATGTGGCGAGCATACTGATTATGGATCCATAACACTGCTTTTCCAAGATGACCTGGGCGGCTTGGAGGTATACTACGATGGGCTATTTCGTTTTAGCAGAATCTTGTGTCTTTGCACTGAATCCAAGACAGAAAAAACTCCAATCCCGAAAAAAACCCTAACTTTTACTGCCAACTGTTTCGAGTTACTGGGTGTGCTTCATCACCCCAACCCCCCCCCCCCCCCCTCCACCTCCCCCCTCCTCCCCCTACAATGTTGTAAAAGGTTGTTAAGGCTTGCAAAAACAACAGAAACATTTTGCCTCAACCGTTGAAAAGAGAAGAGGGAATAAGGATAAATTCGTTGAAAAAGTATTGTATTCTTTCAGCAATCAAAACAAATTATGTTAGAAACATAGAAAGTCTCAAGAGGTTTTGTACAGGATTGTCGATAATGAATTGGTAAACAACCGCTTGGTCCTTACTAAATAGAAAAGAATTGAAAGAGGATTCCAGAAGTCCATTTTTCAACAACATTTCGTCCCCATTTTGCTTTTTAGTTAACACTTCAGGTGAGCGAGAAGGAAATCCTTTAAAATGAAGAGGAATTGAAAAAGGAAGATGTAATATTTCTTTTAATTAGTGTTTCTAAGCATGTCCTAAGCTCACCCGGTGTCATATCAAATATATATATAGACTTGTGTCGAAAACAACCACGTACCACAAAGTGTCGGTATACGACGGATCTATTAGAAGATCTAATATTGAATACGTATATTGAAGATAGTCGAGAAACTTGAAGAAACAATACGTCGTAGAAAGTATTGTAATTTTCGACTAGTAGTGGCTAGTCGAAAATTCGTTACATTAAAGAATTCCGTAGTTCTACGACGTATTGTTTCTTCAAGTTTCTCGACTATCTTCATATCAAATGCACAGGTTTTGCCGGTTGATGGAGACTTCATTCAAGCACCAACTCTACCAGGATGTGTGATTGTTAACATTGGTGATCTCATGCAACGCTGGACAGCTGACGTCTTTAAATCAACTGTAAGTTTTACTTAAGGAATACGTAGGCGTGTGTCTATGTACTGTGAAATAACTACGCTGGACAAATGTACATCCTAGCCGAGCGTACTCTTCGTGTACTCTACATTATCTTTCAGAGTGCTTATATCACAGGCAGAGATATGCGAGCGCGTTTACATTGGTTAAGTAAGATTCCCCGCGCCCTTTGATGTTATATTTGGAATCCAGTACAGTGATGGTCGACTTGTTTAATTAGAGATGTGATCGTGTTTTTACATTGTTTTGGACTGATACTGCATGATATTCATGAGCTGATGTTATGAATAAAGGCCCTTTCTACACGAACAGATTTCCTATGATAAATAGATATTTTAAATGTAAAAACCATCATGGCGTCTACTCGTGAATAAAGGAGCTATTTGGTCAAATATTCTCCTCAACACGAGCATACAATCTCGTCATGGACAATTTGACATGGAAAATTTGCTGGATATAAAAAGGCCTTATATGCCTCGCATTTCAGAATATCTTCATTTGATGCAATCATTATTTATTCTAAAGCAACACCGAGTGTTAATTCCCGCTAAGGAAGTGATTCGTAATCTGCCAAGAAGATCTTTGGCATTTTTCGTCGATCCTGATCCTGGTACAGTTATCAAGTGTTTAGATGGATGCAACAAGTACCCACCCGTCACTAAAGAAAACTACTTCAAGCAAAGATATGCTGCCACGTACAAATACTGAAAGGTGGATGGAAGTTTTTAATTCGATTAACCAACTCAATGATGTCATGTACAGCCGAACCTCAATCAAGCTAATCCCTTTAAAATAGTTTTAATGTGTACTGATTTAAATGACTATACAATAGTCGTCTAATAAAGGTGGTAGCTAATTAATGGCGGTTCTGCTATTTTTACAAGTAGTTAGAATCGCAGGCTTCGATATCCTCTTGAACTCATGATCTCTGGCCGGGCTTCGTGTGGTTACTGCGCGGTAGAAAAATTGCCCCCGGAAGGGGCCAAATATAAGCATAAATATTTGTAGAATATATTCTATAAAATTATTATGATTTCCATCTTGCATCGTAGTGTACGAATAGGCCCTTTGCAAGACCTGATCACGTGACACCAGAATTAAAAGAAATGTTAGAACTGATGACAAAATGAGCAGAGCACCAGAAAGGGCAGCTCCAAGTTAGCATTTCTGATGGCAATGATCCAAGGATACAAATTATTTTAAACCTGATTCTTTGAAAGGAATGAAATAAAAAAAATCATAACTCTTTTCCAGTAGATTAAAAAAGGCTCAAACTCAGCAAAAGCAATGATAAGTTAAAGATTCTCTTTCTGATCATTTCGACTATTATTTGATGATATGTGTCACGTGACCAGGTTCTGCGGTGACCGGCTGTTCCAGTCAATGTTTGGGCTTCCTGTGGTCACTGATGACTCAGGAAACCCGGTAGAAAAGTTGCCTCGGGAAGGGCCTTTTTGATCCATAAGCATAACTATTTGTAGAATTTATTCCATAAAATTTTTATAATTTTAATCTTGAATCTTGGTTTAAGAATTGCAGTCATCGTCTGTCCCAGTAGTCTCAAACTAAAGACAGAAAAAAAGAAAAACATTTTAGATATCTACGGACGTTACGAACTATCAATCGTAAAATGACCATGCTCGACTCGTCCATTCAGTTTGTGAAATAAGGAAAAACATAAATGACAAAAACACTCAGTCCTATCTTTTCATCAGTTGTCTCTCTTAAACGCCTATTAACGTTATCTTGAATAATGTTAGCTCGCGCTTGTATCAAATGCATGCTAAATATTTAGAACAAACATTTTTTTTGCTTAAGTGGTTTACGGTTGAAAAGCAGTTCTAAAAATAGTCCAAATGAGTCACATCACATGACACACGTGTTCCAGTGTCCTGGTGATTATGGTATCCTGGCGTACAAGACCGACAGAAAGCACAACATATGCAAGTACACTATCGGTCCAGGAGTGCCATCTGGTGCTCTAGTTATATGTGGTCTAGATCTTGTACTAAACCATGGGCACGATACCCAAACCATGTCAACTGATTGCTATGGCATTGGGAGCCAACTGGCATCGTGTTTAGGCGCTAAGGACCGGTACGGTTCACAAACCGCATAAGCATAAGCATACGCAGCTGACTCAATAGCGTACTGCTCATTATTAGTTTTGGTTTTCTCTCACACCTGAGTGATAAATGCGCTACTGAGTCTGCGTATGTTACTTGCGCTTATGCTTATGTCGCTAGTGTGAACCGGCCCTAAGAAAGAAAGAGAGAAAAAAGGAAAGAAAGAAAGAAAGAACGAATGAATGACAGAAAAAAGAATGGCAGAAAGAAAGAACGAATGAATGACAGAAAATAGAATGGCAGAAAGAAAGAAAGAAAGAAAGAAAGAAAGAAAGAAAGAAAGAAAGAACAAAAGAAAGAACAAAAGAAAGAAAGAAAGAAATGAATGTAAGAAGAGAAAACGAAAGAAAATGAAAGAAAGCAATTACCTTAACACAAGCAAGTTCGCTTGCAATTGCTCATCATGTACTGGTAATATATGCTGGACTTGTCACAAAATCCGTAACTTTTCCAAAAGGAACAGTATTGTTTGACTCCAATGTTGTCTTTATGTTTACATCCTGTTTACAACAGAAGTACAAAAGATCGTTTATGTAAGTATCACGAAAAATTCGCTATATTACTCTAGAATGACGGTTGTATGAGGCGTCGAAAGGCTTGGTCAAACCATGTAACTTTTTCTGCAACGTTAAGCAACAACAATAACGCACTGCGCGTTCAAACAACTTTGCGCCCAACAGGATCAGGTTTTATCAGTCTGCAAGCGTTACGTGAATGTTGCGTGGATATACGGTATAAATCCGCTGTTGCGTACATCGGTACAGGAAAAGTTGTATTGTGTGTTTAGGCCTTAAATTTGTATAAAAATCAATTTTGCATTTTGTAGGATTTTTTCTGTCGCTTTTGTTTATTCTGTTTGATATGTCTATATGTACAATAATGTGATATCATAGACTGCATGAAAGAGTTGGACTGCGCGCCCCGAACACGTTTTATCTACACCCACTTCGATGTTTTATTCGTTATAATACTTGGTCACTACGCGGATGTGGCGTAGAACAAAGAATACAACTAGACCGACATCTCTTACCGTTAAGGCCTTGGCAATAGAGAAGTTTTGCTTGCTGTATGTCCTTATCGCTCAACCCATTTCCCTGACCAAAATCAGTATTGCCATTCAGCTTCACAATAGTATTTAATCCCTGGGCTTTAGCAAAAGCAGTTGGTCCATAATGCATGATACTGTTGAAGTCATAAGATACCCCAAGGTCGTTGGCACCCCCATCTAGAATTTTCTTGAAATTGTTTTCTGCATCTAGACAAGAAAACACGACATAGATTGGTTATCTGTAAGGCCCTATGCACTTGAAGAAGCTAGAAAAGATTAGACATCAGACAATGCAATTTCCCTTAGGGCATTCTTTCAGTCGTGTACTATCAGTTACCTGACCCCCCCCCCCCCCCCCCCCTCTCCAACCTGAACGGTTATGGATTCCCTTGGTAGCTCGAGTTAGCAAGCTTCTGCTGTGTAAGGTGCAATAATGCGCTAAAGGCGCTGTTACACGGTGCAATTTGTTTCTGCAAAAATGAATGCAGTAGCGTACCCTGCTATGGATCGCGCAACTTGTTTTGCAACATCATTGCGAGACAAGATGCAGAAATCACTGCACCGTTTATCAGCACCTTCAGACTACGTCCCTACTTATCCATATTGGTAAACGTGTCTGTTTTTGCTATGGCGAGGCCGTAAAACGTCTTTTGTCAAAAGCGAAACGGAGGTGGTCCGAAGTATATTCAAATTAGCTAGTATGGAAGTAACCTAAATCTGCATGCTGTTTTTTTTCTGCGAGTTCATATCAACTGCTGACCTGTTTGAATGTTGTTCCATAGAATTTTTACGTAGCCGTCACGATCTGGACGCGACTGTTCGTGCCAGAAGCCTAAAGCGTGACCTAGAACAAAAGAGAACGGTGTCACTCAATATATATGGTCGAAGAATGTGATTCGTCTTGGTTACTATATTCTCTTGGAATAGAAATTAACTTAGCCAACAATGAGTCAACGACCGCAGGGAGGAGGCTTTCAATTTCCGGCTGGGAAATGATGAAACCTTTGTTAAGAGTAGGTGCTTTCTTATTACTTCCCTATCTTACAAAAGTGTCTACGTTGTTTAATGACCCAACGTTGGCTACGTAAGCTAAATTGTATTAAGTAACGCAACCAACCTATTTCATGAACGACAACTCCCATTACCGCACATCCTGATCCAATAGAAATCCTTTGTTTCCCACCAGTACGACCAGTCCATGAGTAACACCTGCAATCCAATTACAATTTCAGTCAGTTACAACTGTAAGCAGTTTTTCTGTGAGTGGGAAATGGGCCTCGCTGTACCTTGACAGAGTTGAGATGTCTCTTGCAGTAATGATTCCGTACCGTTTTCACAGTTATACGAAAAACTGATCTATTTGATAAAAGGACAAAATGTCTCTGTCCTGCTTGCTTGCTACAAAGAGGGTCTCAATGGGGTTAACCGATAGCCGTAAAAGGGCCAAAAATTTAACCGTAAGCCGTAATAATAGGAAAAAACTAACTGTTAGCCGTAATGAAAAGTTAGTCGTAATAGCTTTTTCCAGCGTTCTCAACAATAAAAATTAATGTTTAACCATCAAGAACAATGGAAATTAGTTATTAACCCACTTTAACCGTAATCGTAAAAAGCCAAAATATTAACCGTTAACCGTAATAGCCACCACCCCATTGAGATCCTCTACAAACAGTTTGCTGGCATTAACTTGAGCCCATTGTTCATAGCGGAGGGTTTTTTTATATACCGCTAGAGGGATTTAGGATCGCAACTATTCAGTTCCGCAGCGCATACTCAACATGACAAGTAAGCAAGAAAGGAAGAGCCTTTTCGTTCTTTGGGAGTTCAGGACTTAAGAGTTATACTTTGGGAGTACAATGGAAAAGTGGACATTGCCAGTCTCTTGCTAAATGTTGATAAAGGAGAACATTTATCCTGAAACTGAACGGCATTTCTTCAATGTCCAGGATCTTTTATGACAGGATTAATCGAAGTAGAGATGGCTTACCCTTGACCAGCAAAGAAGCTGATATAATCTTTCTGAGTAGTCCTGGGTAGGAAGGTAATACACGGCACTTTCTGATTCCAGTGAGTCATGGCTTGTAGAATGACTGACTGGTCGGAAACTGAAAGTGAAACATCGAAATTAAAGTCGTATTCTTTTTGCTGACTCGGAAGCTGACCCAGCCCTGTTCCCTGACCATCTACCAATACTCGGTTCTACTCCCTATCCGCATATTATTATTTTACAAAATATTGATATCATAAAAGAAATAGAATGTCAATCTGTCGTCTTCGACCTTTCAAACTAATAACAAGATAATTCAATGCTTGTTATGAAAAGGGGTGGAATCCAAAACACTAGATGACTTTTGACAAGCGCAAATTCTCCTCATCCTCCCATTCTTTAGCACGATCTTGGAAGTTTTCTTGCCCTCTTTCTCGCAAATAGAATGAGCCTAAGCCTTCCCTTAAGTAAATACAAATTAAATGCACCCTCTAGAAAGGTAACATCATCCGCAGAAGGACGGACTTTAAAGGCGCGCGCCATAAACCTTAGCTTAGTAAATCTTGTGCTCGCTAATAAAATAATTAAGAATTTTGTAACTTCTCACCACTTGACTGCTCGATGACGTAAGGGACTTCCACCGCGCCATTATTAGTTGGCCATTTGCTCCTACTGTTCGCGATCGCAGCCCTCTTAGACCTGTTTGATTTCCCCCTTGTGGGTAGGACTATGGAGTCTGTACCACCCTCTCGTATAGCTCGTCGAATTTCATCGGTCATAACAATGTCTCCTTGAAAAAGCTCTTCATTTCCTGTGGTGGTGAAAGAAAATATGAGTGCTTAAAGCAGCTGTAACGGATTTTGATTATGTAAGGCAGACGCAGTTGAAATGTGGTTCTATGATAGATGATTAGATAGTGAAATATAGTTCTGATACTAAATGCTTCCTTCCCCCTCCCCTTTTGGTTTTCCTTCCACTCTCATCCCGTTCAAGGGCTATAGATTCCACAAGAGCCGAAAAGTCACAGTGTACGAATTCCAATGACTTGATTAACGTATGCATGTAGGTGGTTTATATGTACATGTGATTTATAGTTGAAATAAAAACTAGTACTGCTCGTAGTTAGTAATCTGGGTCCAGTTGTTCAAAAGTGGGCTAGCACTTACCCGCTTTTCAACTATTACTGAAGATGTCATTAAACTTACTGACTTACTTTTTACGTTTCCAGGAGATCCCGGTCTCGATATTACCATGGAGTTGGCCTCGAGTATTATGTCAAATATTCTCTTTTGCTGGTGCTGACCTTGAAATATAAAAACATCGCAAAGTTTAATTGATAAATATTTTTCAATTCACGCCACGCCATGAACTGAGAGGATCTCATTTTTCAGAAAGAAGAAAGCTAAAATGATTTTAGATAGCAATAGATAAAAAGTAATTTTATATTATCTTACCATCTCTGTTGCCCGCATACGTTTTCACATCAAATCTCTTTCTTAACTTTGGTGGCTGCAGAATTGGACTGGATTGTACCACAAAAACTTGGAAAACCGCTATAACTGCTAACACTTTTACAAACGCTTGTAAAACACCCATTTTAAGTGATATCTGGTTTTGCACTCTGCGTGAAACCGTCGTATCTCGATAAAGGTTGGTTGTATTCTTGATTGGAGCAAAGTTGTCGGTATATATATACCTAAGTGGGCCCTGTGTATTAATCAGGGCAGGACAATCTCCTGCACCGTGTAATACCATGTTTAGAGCTAGCCACAATCGTGACGTCATTAGTCTAGGCCTGGACCGATGAGTCGTCCTCGTCAACGGAAATTGGGTGTTGAATATGTTTGTTGTCTAACAAAGCAGGGATGAAACTTTTCCGGTTTCGGTTTGCATCGTTTCAAAACAAAATTCCCCAAGAGAAAAACATGCAAATTCCTTATACAAGCAAATGAAATAAAAAAATCACTAAAACGAAGGTGTTCTAGCCTTTTCTTTTGCAGGCGTCTCTTTGTCTCTTCGTGTCTTTGTGCCTAATTAAGAAGTACTTTTAGTTACTTTTATTTACTTACGTTTCAGATAATTGAATGTACTTTCCGGCAAAACAACATGGGTAGCAAAGGATCGCAAAAGATAATCAACAATGTTTTAAAAACCATCACTGATCAGTAGGGACGTGTATGCTGTTTGATCATGATCATGCTGGAATAGATCTGCAACTTTGAAACTAATAAACAGATATATGGATAATTTATCTTTGATCGTTTTGGCTTTTATTGGTTATTTGTATTTGTTCTTTACATGTTTTCCTGCTTCTCAAAAAGTGATATGGAGTCCTCTTTTTAGCCGGAAAGTTTTTTTCCAAACAAAATATGAACAGTATGATTAGTTGGATATGATGACTAGTCTGTGACTGGTAAGTACAAAATGGAGGCTTTTTCCCAAAATTCAAAAAGTACTCTTATGATATTTGCTTACAAAGTATATTTTCTATATCCCATATTATATGTACTTGAACAATAAGCCAAGTCTATACAAAACAATGGTTATGTTTAAAGTAAAAGAAATATATTTAATAAGTTGACAGCTAAAGATTTGGCATCTCGACTCATTGAATGTATTTAAAAACTCCACAAGCCTTCTTCAGATAGACTATATCATTGCAATACCAACACATTTCGGCTTTTGTTTTTCGTATAAACTTGTTCCTGATCAAGCTGTAGTATTTTTTTCATACTATATTGCCATGGTCGTATGGAGTGTCGGTGAAGAATTACAAGTTTATAATCTTTTCACAAAAACTGATACCGGTAACTGTCTTCTCTATATCCGTATACACCGGTTGTACTACCCAGATTTGCTACCCTCCCTCTACAACTCCCCACTAATTCCACTAACAACTGTGACGTCGTCCCTGCCTTTCAAGTATATAGAGCGTTTGCACTTCCGATCACGTGACGTGATTTTACGTAATTTGATTTTTTTCGGGCCTTTCTAGAGCTCTGACCAATATCATAGTAATTGTACCTGAAAGAGCAACCAAAACTGTGCTTATTTGGAAAAGTTAGAGTCAAAATGTTTGTTCGTTACCAAGATATGAATTTTTCAATTTGCTTCAATGTTTGATAAGAATGGAGCCGCCATGTTGGTGTACCACTTTGGAACCCCAATATGGCGGCCACAACACCGAGTGATTGAAATGATACTAAAACCGGGAGTAATCTGTTTATTTTGCTGAAAATATTCTTAGAACAATTAAGATTATTCATCGACTAACCCATTGATGTAAAATTTGTGGCAAGTTGTTATGTTTTTATGCGATTTGAAAACGCGTGACAGTATGGCGTGACAGAACTTAGGTCAGTGATTATTCAAAAGCGGAGCATCAGAAATTGCCCAAACTTACAGGAAAGTATTTCCTCGATGGTATGGAAAAAAGATATCAGCTAATCAGCTTTTCTTGATACATGATTTTGATTTTGACTAGCTGATGACGTCAAGTGAAAACGCTCTATACAGCTGTCTTGTACATGTATATTTGACGAATTATTTTACGTTATCCCTACTAGTGCTTGTAGGGGGAAAAGGAGGAACGGGGTGAGGATGTGAAGGATGGGTCATTTCCTTCCAAAGCATATACTACAACCATTCATAGCGCATTCAGAAGGAGCTTGCATCATTTTTTTTTCACTTTCGAATTCATTTGCTCTGAAGCTATGAACGCCGCTGACAAATCATGCATCGCTCGAAACGAATATTTAATGACGCGTGACATTTACAGAAGATGTCTTTTTTTAGCTGAACAACGTTAGTGAGATAGAAATACTGATCCGAAATCATGCAGTGAATCGCGCCGGATATTCCATGACGATGAAATAATATCTAAATTTTGACGTAAGTCAGAAAGACATTTGACTTTACAATTAGAAAAACTTTACTTAAGAAGTTTAGAGAGAAAACATTTTTTCACGAAGAAAGAATTTAGTCACAGTAAACCGCACCTTTACTACGCCATAAAAATACGATTCTTTTCCCTTCGGACGCTAAGAAAAACTCAACTGCAAATTAAATTTGTTGTAGCCTTTCAGTCAGGTTAAATATACCTGCCTGCTTTTAGGAGGTTGAGAGCGATAGACGAACGGGCCAGACGTACCGTGTGTGAACGGAACTGAGGCAGTGGTATGTGGCCGGCTTAGATTAGTCAGTTTGTTTGTATGGCAGACTTTCTAAATTGGGTTTCTTGCACATTGAACGAGATAGGATGTTGATAAATCAAAAACGATTTTTTTTTCAAATGTTTATTTCATGATTTACAATAGGAAATGTGAGATATATCAAACAGCATACAACGCCAGCGAGGTCAGACATTTCCTTATTCGATACTTTCCAAAACATCTTGAGATTAAAGAGTCAACATTCTCTACATATGCAGTCATAGGCTGCCCTTAATTAAAGAAATTTCACGTAACTAACACGAGATAACAGTTTTATCTTTAACTGCTCTCTTACATTGGCTTTGACTTCCTTTCTATAGCAACTAGAGTACTTCTATATCGATAATTATTTTAAAACAAAGTAATGTTCATTGCCGATGATATGATAATTGACAATGGGCAATTATACCTTGAAGTCACGTGTTCTTGCAGTACTTAAGATGCTGAAACTCGCTGAAACAATCTATGTTTATGGATAACGCGTAGTTTAATTTAGGAATAACTTTAGAAATCACTTAATTCTTTCGAGTGTTTAGTCAGCGTTTGTCATCACAATTTTTCGCAACAGATCAGTTAACTGAATACTCTCAATACTATAATCAACTATTTATGTACACACGGAAGGGAAGCCAGAATCAAAACTCAAGAGTTTAGGAACTGATTCTACGTTGCTGAGTCATGTATACACAGCAAAGTGAAATCGCAGCACGTGCGGTATTTCATTGTAAAAAGAAACAGTCGGATGCGGTGTGAACAGTGAACAAACACAGCAGTAATTTGGCAATGCGGAATTGGAAACGATTCGTGTGTGTTGTACTAAGAAGGCGGGATACCCCGATATCAACAAAACATATTTATGCCTTTTAGTTCGATGAAATTGACTGATACTGCAAAATATAGATATCGCCTCAGGCTATCTCTGTCGCAAATTATGCTGTTCGCGAATATAGTGTCTGCATGGTCGGTCCTGCACAATACCGTGCAAAGGTCCATAACCCGCCGTCTCAGTTCAACAAACAACGTTCACGTAGCCGGAAGTGAAAAAATGGACATCACGAAAATGTAATATGACGAAACCATGACAAATCTTTAGACCAGTGACTTTCTTGCAACCTACGAAGGCTTAAAATGGATGAATGTAGGGATTTAACAATGATATAAAAAGCGATAAATATTTGATGTTTTTCTCTTCCAAGGTGCACATTTAGATGTGCCTAAAAATAAACAGGAATTAGACTTTACGTCAAAATCCAGACGGAAGAGACGCATTTCCGAAATGATGTTTAAAATTCAGTATGGTCAACTTACTTTACCAACCGATACGAATAATAAACAAAATTCCTAGCTGGATATTTAATGTAGCTAAAAAAGATCCTTTCTATTCATATATTTTGAGAGAATTATTTCAAAAAAATTACAATACTGAGATTTAAAAAAAAGTCTAAAAAAGATTAAGATAACGATTTTGATGAAGAAAGGCTAGAGCTAATTGAATTAGCCTAGGTACTTGAATTTCACGTAAAAAGTGTTTCAATTCAATTAATCTTTAAAAAAACATTGCTATCACATGAATTAATTAATGTTGAGAATTATAAAAACAAATTAAAACCAACATACGAAAAACACTGTCCTCAAGAGTGGAAACGAGACTAAACTAGCAAATGTAAAAAGGTCGTTGATTGCTTTTTATTCAAATTGAAACTACTATACAATCTTTTAACAAATGGCGGAAAAATCATCAAGCGGGAAATTTTTATTATAGAAATTTCGATTCTGTTCAAAAATGCGTTGCCTGAAAACACTTTCCTTGTCACCAAGGAAGAAATTCCTGCGGTGTCATTCTAAATTTGGAAGGAAGAAACAACTTGGAGCGTCCCAGTTTGACGTCATAAGTGCAGTCGGCTTTGTGTCACTGCACGGGTTGCCTTGAGGTCGATAATTATCTTACACAAAGCGTATAAAAGACAGTCCAAAACCTTGAAAGAGCAGTTATACATTTACAGTCAGATCCAACTGATCAACAAGATGATTTCGATGACTTCAAAAGATTTGTCAAGATACTTAGTGAAAGCTTTCGTATTGAACTTAGCACTGCAAACAATGTTTTGCATTCCACTACCCAAGACAGGCAAGAACAACGAAAAAGGGCCTCATAGAGAATCCAGTAGAGGTTAGTTTGGGTTGTATTAATAAAGTAAATCCTAATTGTGTAGAGTTGACCAACGGGCATCGGTCACCTACGGCGCATATTTTGTCCGAAATAAACTCCTTTTAGCTGACCGTCAATATTACATGCGGTTTATGCTTTTTTTTTTTTTCGTTTTTCGCCTTGTTTACTCTTTATTAACCATCTTTTTCTTTCCCTGAGATTTTGTTTTTTGTCGAGCTACATTTTTCTAAGGACTCGAACAGAAACATAAATCACCATGAACATTCAAGAATACAAAGTTAAAAAATGCGAACCTACTCAGTACAATGCCTTTAGCACTCAGTTATAATTGCTTTCGCTTTCTTGAAAAACAATTTTCAGTTTAAAACTATATTGTTATTTATATAGTTTGGTCATTATTCCATGTTTTGAGTAAGCTCTTTACTTGTTAATTCAATTCATCACATTAAAATTTTGTATACTTGATTTGAAACAGTAATTATAACTCATTTCGATAAAAACTAATCAGTTATGATGTTTTCAAGATTTGTGCTACTTAACTGTAAGTAGTTTATATTTAGCCATTATTCATGTACTATCAATATAAAAAAGTGCATTTTTTCAAATTCATATATGACAAAAATAGTGCAATCTTTATTCATGCGTTATGTAAAAATAGTTCATGATCTCTTGGCTTTAAGTGCTCTATATTTAGTACGTCCTTAGCATCTCAGCCGAACTCAGCATTTCTTTAATAGTATCAGAGCATGACTTCGGAATATTTAGAATCAAACGTTTTTTAAAGGATTAAGGAATAAAATCTATGGACTAGCCGTTTTTAATGAATAAGATTCGATTCGTGGTCTCGCTCCTTTCAATTTCCTGATTCCTCGTACTAGGCTACAATCTTTATAGATCAGGGGAAGATGGAGTTGTGCAGTTGACTGCCCACACTAAACGTTTTGCTGACTTCATAGCTGTCCGCCTACAGGACATCCTCAGAGAATAGTTCTGCGGGCACTGTTCCTCTCTGATTTCCTCTAGCTGACAATTGTGAAGTTAGTTAGTGGATGAATGACTTTAATGAATTTAATATATTATATTATATATTTATTCAGAACTGAATTTATTCATGTGTGTATATTGCTGACATGCATCCTTGCAATTCAGTTCTGCTGCAAAACTATTCAACAAACTATTCCATTTGCAACAACCGTCCAAAACGAGAAATCAGAGAATAATCATTTACATAAAGAAAATAACCCATTAAATGGAATAATTGTTTTTTTTCTCAGTTTCTGCAAAACTCAACCGAGCGAAGGCGAAGGAAAGAATATTCGATGTTATAATGAGAGCTAATTCACGAATGGAGAATGACGGCCCCGGAGAGATTAATATTGAGTCACAAGGTAAGTATGATAAGGTGCATGTATCAATCAATCAAAGAAAAACGAAAGCGGCAGCCAAATAACCGAGCTAGTAAATATGCTGAAGCATGCAACCACATGGATACAATGGAACATTTGACTATCATATAGGGCGAGGCCATCAAGCTGAAATGAACAATAGTAAATCTAGTTATGGTTGTTTTCAGGGTCAATGAAAGTAGAACTTTTCCAAGGAGACATAGTAATGACTACAGATATTAAAAAAGCTTTACAAGAGGCTGGTACTGACTTAATGGTTCTACCTCGACAAAGACGCCGACCCCAAGGGCATAAAGGAGGTCGGCGTCGTCAAAGGAGAGCCGCTTCAGCGAATAACCTTCACAAATGGCCAGTGATCAATGGTTCCCGTCAAGTGCCTTACGTAATCGAGGCTTCAAGTGGTAAGAAGATAGTGTCGATCACGTGATTGAATTTCAAGTTTTTCATTCTGGAATAACCGGTTTTTCCCATTTCAGTTCCCGATCAGTCAGTCATTCTACAAGCCATCAGTCACTGGACTCAGAAAGTCCCGTGCGTTACATTCGTAGCCAAGACTACTCAGACTGATTACATAAGTTTCTTCGCTGGTCAAGGGTGAGTGACTACTACTTCCGGTCCTATATAAATTGAACAAAATTTGTTTGTTCTTAACAATAAGCCCCTAGCGTGATGACGTTTTGACCTCCTTTCTATACCAGAACCCTTTTCAAATTTAACCTTTCATATTCAATTGTTCAAAAGTTAAATTCCTTGGAGAATAGAAGCCCAGTAGTTTTAACTTGTGAACAAACTTTAAAGCTACTCGAAAAGGATTCTGGTATAGTGAGGGGGTCGCTTGGGGCATATTAGTGTCGGCTTCTAATACAAATAGACACGAGATCCTTCCCTGGTAGTTATTTCTAAAACTTTCTTTCGACGACATGCATAAAAGGAGCATGGCACTGTGGTGGTCATCCCTCGAATCGATTTGTACATTAATTGCACTGTGTAGCAAATGAAACAAATGACGATCGCTGCACCTGCATTTCAGACTTGATCTTGTCATTAAAATTTACCTTTGTACATATAGATCTTAGCTTCCGCATTCTCAGGCTCCAAAAGAGTCACGCGCAGGTTGGATCGTGTGACCGAGACTTTACATCAAACGAGTTCCTGCTCATATGTTATTTCAGTAACCATGGTAACAACGTTTGGTTTTATAAAACTCTATGGTGTTACTCATGGACTGGTCGTACTGGTGGAAACAAAGGATTTCTATTGGATCAGGATGTGCGGTTATGGGAGTTGTTGCTCATGAAATAGGTAATATCTTTGTTTGATTGACTCAGCTTAACATTTGGCTATAAAAACGCGCGCAGTAATTTTGCTATTCGGAGCAATCAAATTCTGTAACCCAAATGTTACGTGACACGTTTTACTTTTGTTCTAGGTCACGCTTTAGGCTTCTGGCATGAACATTCTCGTCCAGATCGTGACAAATATGTGAGAATTCTTTGGGACAACATTCAAACAGGTCGGCAGTATAATCAAATGGTTTTAGTGCTCTTGTCTTTTCCCTTCCCATCAGCCGCTTTCCTCCTAGCCCCCT